>LPNX010545199.1:172362-197253 GCA_001517045.1 Pseudotsuga menziesii | reverse complement strand
TATATATGTATATATATATATATATGTATATATATGTATGTATATATATGTATGTATATATGTCAAGCACAGTTAAGCCAACACCGTTGGGTTTATCAGGCCAGCAACAATAAGACATGCACTTATATCAACAATAAATGACCATTTTTGGGTTTGATTTCCAGTAGTGAGCTCTAATTCCACTACCCCATATCACACAAGAGACCACTCCCTTCTTTGACTTGACAGTCCCTTAGGAATGTCTCCTTCTTTGTCCTCTTTAATAGAAGGTAGGATGAGCTCAAGCCATTGTTCATTTAGGGTATAACACCAAACTACATCTGTTTATCCTGACAACACAAGAAATACAAGCATATTCATTAGCATTATTTCTCTAAAACCGTATCCATGTTTCATATCATTCTCTATCAAGTATTGAGACACCAGGAGTGCGTCCACTCCCTCGGGTGTAATCAATATTGGAAACCCTTCCATGATCCAACATCGGAAGAGTGTGCACCCTTTTCCGGTGTTTGCCATGTAGGCCCTGTTCATACTCAAGCAATATACCATAATGGAAATAAAATCAAAACATGCTCTGCATATTGAATTTAACAATTTGACATGCATATTCTTAGCTAGGGTCACATAAAACTTATACATTTGTCTAGGAAATATGTCTTCGTTAAGGAGGAATGGGGGCTCCTTTCTCTGAGTTGACAATCCCTCGTTTTTCCATCCCAATGCCTCTTTACATTTTGTATCCACACATGTCTTACCGACATAACCTATACCATCTCACTCATGTTTCTCACTGAACATGTAGTGCAGACANAAAATGTCCAATGGAGTTTCACCCGAAACCCATTTCCAAGATAAGGGAAAACCTTCCCATGAAGTTTGGCTCCTGCAGGCCATCACACATGATCTTCCTATAGTGTGTACCCTTGGAACATTCATCAAATATCCAAACAGTCAATCATTATCTGATAATACAATCCAAATTTGATTGTCCATAACCAAGCAATGACATTGGTAATTAAATTCAATGATAATTTGCAACTCTGTTTACTACATAAATTGATTTACTTGGCAATGAGGCGATCCTCATATGTGGGTCTCTTGTAAGAACCACCATCATGTCCATTATGATTTTATGCTTACTAGCATAACATGGACACCCACTTACAATGCGTCCTCCTGACACAATTCTATGCAAGCCAATGGTGATTAGTAGTTGTCAGTAATTTCTTAGATCTGAAATTTACATTTTTAAATTGACAATTCACTCAGTATACAAACTATTTTCACATCCATGAGACTCTTCTCATAAGGTTTGGCTCTTTCACATGGTAGATTCTGGTCTTTTTCATGGTCTTACCTATTTTGCCATGCCCCAAACAATCTACCTGAAACCTGAACTTCAATCATACAAACACTTGGTAAGTCTTGATGCATATAACCTTTTCATTTCCGCAACCATCACTAAAGCATTTTCAGAATTTATAAAATTCAAATACTTCGAGCTGTTAATCACATCAATACCACCAAAACCCGTTTACTTCACACAATCATTATCATATTTTAAATTACAAGGTACGATCCCCTCATTTATGTAATTTAAATGAAAGGTTTAGATACTTCTTACTTCACAAGCATATCATTTGTACCACCTTGCTCCTCCATAGAGCATTTTCAGCAGCCAATTGATCATGACTACCCTCTTTATGCACTTACTATCCTGCATTCATAACAACTCTTGAAATGGTTCTATAATTGTCATCAATTCATCATTTCAGCCATTAGTTATTCATAATATCACATGTACTATCTCAATGCATTCATGCAATGCATCTCAACATTTGCACCCATGCTTATGTAATTATTTACTCACACCCTTCATATGCATACATTCAATGCATAACTACAGGGTTTAAGGAAAATTCCCTTTTTAAGTCCCTCATCTTTGCATGGAACTCCTTCCACACAATAGCTGGATTGACTACATGGTCTTGCTACCTCTAGGCATGCAATTCCTAGATTTGTCCATGTTGATAGAAACACATTTCTCTTTCAAGCAATAACTATCACTTTGCTGCTCCACACTCAGATTCCGGTGACTCTCCCTTATTCCCTGCTGGATAAGCTTTCCAACACCTATCCACATGCATCATTCTGACCTCGGGTGTGAAACCCACACCACTTCTAGAATGATGGAAAAACATACAGTTGTATTTTGGTCAGGAATGCTAACTTGAGTCACCTAGGGTTTTCTTCCTTTTCAATCCTGAAACTGCTGAAAAATACAATGAGAAAATTCACTGCAAAGCCTACTGGAACACTACCTGGAACTTCTATAAATTCCACTGGAAAACCCAATTTTCTTTCTCCTTATCGGGTCCCTTCCCAACTAAGTTTCCAATGTTTCAGATCCTTAATGGACTAGTCTTCCACCCCTTCGGTGGCCAAGATGACTACATTTCTTCGACGCTCATCGACGGGCCTATCAACTATAAGTTTCTGCTGTATCGGCAATTTCCTCGACTATATTTTTCTGAAGTCAGCCTTTCGGACGGAATCAGTGATGCCAAGGACTATTCATCAGGTCCTTTTGTCACTAACCTTCCATCATTTTGGCGGCTAGAATGTCTAATTTTCTTCCATCATATTGGCCTGCAGTGGTCTACTATTTCGAACTTCATCGATGAGAAAATTGACTAATCGCTGCATCGGTGGTCGGATGCTGTAAGCATCGGGTGGCTAGCTATCTATGCTTCCATAATGGTGTCCAACAAACTAACAGGAGTTTCTGCAACCATAACTCAACTGGTGGTCGGAATGACTAATAGCTGCAAGCTTCCGATCGATGGTCAGAAGCACTAACAGCTGTGGCGTCGGGCAGTTATTCTTCTAGGTAGCCACAATGGCGGACTCCCAATTGAATAAACTTCTTCGACGTCTTTCATCGGTGGCCTGATCCTTTAATATTCTCTACCATATCGGCAATCGAAACATCTAGTCATCGGAACGATAGTTCAACTGATAGCCGCAACTACGAAACCCCAACGACTAAATTCTTCCAACGATGCTAATCGGCGGTTTCATCCACTAAAATTTTTTGACACTTTCTGCACTTAGAGAAATTCAGAATTTTTCTTCCCTTGTCTATCGCCGCGTCAGCTTTCCAAACAAATAAATTTCACTGAAGCCTTCGGTTCTGTCTTCTTCGTCTCATCTTCCGTTGTCGCATCATTGGCACTTTCTTCATCTGTCTATCGGAGATCCCATCTCCTATTCTTCTCCGATGTGTCGGCGGATCAAACAACAACTTTTCCCGCCGCATTGGTGATCTAATTCACTAATGATTTTTTATCGGTGATCTGAAGCACCACTATCATGGCATCAGCAGTGACAACCTTTGTCCATCAGAAGCTTAGTGCTCTAGGCTTCCACAATGGCGGCGCGCGAACCATTAACTTATTTCGATGTTCATCGGTTACCAGTACAACTAACATTTTTCGATGAAGTCAACACTTATAAAAATTTCTGAAATTTCTTCTTCTTCTCGTGACCATAACATTCATTGGTGGTCGGAATCACTAAGCGCTATGTGTCGGTGCTCAGAGCATTGGAGTTTTGAACTCCTAATCATCGACGTGCTAGTCCACACTGAAGCCACAATGGTCGACTGACAAACAGCTAAATTATTCCATGGTGTCGACGATCCCAACAACTATTTTCCGCCGACGGCAGTGGTGGTCCGAAAAACTAGGTTATTCCGGTTTTCGCCACCGCATCAGTGGTTTTGTCATCTAAAGTTTGCCGACGATTTCCATACTTAGAGAAATTTTCAAAATTTTTCTCTTTTTACTTTCTTCCGTCGACGCATCGCCACCCACATTGTCTATTTTTGGTCGATGTTTTAGCGATCTTCAAAATATCCCTGTCGAAACTGCGGCTCTGCCTTCATCTATTTTCTGCCGAAACCCTTCATCATCAGTAGCTTCATCTTCTATCATTCATCGATCCTATACTCTAGTAATCGGCGATCCCAACCACTAACATCTTCCAATGGCTGATGATCTCGTGCCTTAGAAAATTTTTAGAACTTTCCTCCTCTGTCTTTCGCTGCATCGGTCATCGGATCAACTATCTTCTGCGGCATTGACGGTCGTAGGATCTACCTGTGGGAAGCATAGTCATCTAGTCATATGCAATGGTGGTGCACAATCATCCAATCTCTTCCGATGTAGTCGCCAAACTTTCGCCGCATCGACAACGTAATTATCTAAGCATCGGCAATGCGATCAACTAATCATCACCAATCGCCAATGATTACGCTACTTCGTAAAAAGATTTCCAAAATTCCTCTTCGTCGTTGATCACTCTACTATCCTCCACTGACTTTTCATCGATGATTCCTTCAACTAAGTGGCACAGATCACTAATGGTCGGCGTCGGGTGGTCTTCAGACTAACACTTCTGCAGTTTCGGAGGTGTGTCGGAGGAACTTTGTACTAAGTTCTTCAATGGGCCGACAATTATGGCACTTAGAAACTTTTTGGGAATTTTCTTGTTATCAACCATTTATCCTGGTTTCTTATGGGCAGTAGGAAACCTACCTCTGCTTAATATTTCTCATGGCCATATGAGGCCCAAATGGTGCAACATATGCTCTGTCACTGCATCTTCACAGCCCATTCAGGCTTATGCTGCAACCAGAGCTCTGATACCATACTTGAACGTTGCCGACCCTCTGACCGGCGAAGAGGATGCTGCCAAACAACAAAAACCTTCGGGAAACTAGCCCCAAGAAGAGGAACATGCATATAATGCTGAAATAAAATTCTTAAAACATAAAACATGCTAAGATCCATAATCATTCACATGCAAGGATGCATAGTTACTCAACATACAACAGAAGCAAACATATACGTTCCAGCATCAACATGTTCATCATTATGATTCATTAGACATTAGACAGTAAATGTAAATGTAGAGGCAAAATGGACAAGAATGCTTATCTTGTAAATATCTCGTCCCGGAACCAGCTATGTCGCTGCAACGTTCCACCCAACCATAAGCCAGCATGCTCATCAATCTCTTAGCAACACTTCCACCCTCAAGTTGCTCATTATTCCTCAAGGAATAAGGGTCAAAGCAGGCTTACACATAGCCAAGGTACACAAATCATCCAAGCCCCCATAGTAGGGTTTATCAGGCCGTCAAGGATTTAGGAAAGGCTAAATGCTAAGCTGGTGGCCTCAATGGAGAGATAAGGATGCCCACACCAAAGTTAACCTGACTTGTAAGACATCCAGACACCTGACACCAGGAATCAGTCCTTTCTCTGCTTCACAGTATCTTAGGCCCTGACTTCCCTTTCCAATACTCTTCAAGGGTTGTGGAGAAGAAAGCCAATAGTTTCACTCTATCTAAGTGGCTCCAAACACCATTTTCTCAAGCATACCCAACCTTTAATCCTAATCTCAACAATCCAAAGACCAACCACTGCATACCGTAGTAAAACAAACAGTTCACAGCTCTGTGAAGAAAATAAGGACAACAGGGTGATAACCCAAACGAAAGGGTGAACACAGCTCAGGTCAGAAAAGACGATTCAAAGTTGTTCTTGGACCTAGCATGGCCAAAACAACTCGGTAGCAACCTAAGAAGGTAATTTCATACACAGTAACCCAAAATAGGAGAAAAGTCTGATTCTCAATCATGGACAAAGGAAAAACAGGTATACAAACAACAAATCCGTGAGGGGAACTCATGTACGCACAACCCCTGAAATTGAATGGCTTATGTACAGGAAATTAGTGATACCAAAACCTCGTTTCCCCAGCTCCCTGCATGAGGAAGAACAATGACGATTTTCATGTGCATGAGAAGGAGAAGATATAAGACTCCTGTCAGCATGAGATGGTCTAAACAAAAAAAAAATGATTGAGAACTCAATAGCACGAGAGAAGAAACAGGAATCTCCCTCTATGTGAGGATAAATAGAATGACTTGCTGTGGGAGGAGAGTAACCAATATCCTTGTGTGAGACTGAGCAAAACACATAAACACGTGGGTGGAAGAGTGGGAGAGTGGTGACCATTCCCCTGCCCCTACGTGAGGAAGAGTGAGCTCGCTGGTAGAGTGTACATGGGGAAACGACTGGCAGTCCTGCCACCCACCACTCCCCAGCCATAACTACTCCTGACTAATCAAACAAGAGAATTTTAGTGGATGGTCGACACATGGAAAACTTCAAATGACCCCACGGGCTAGACAACCCCCCACTTAACCTTAGGCATCATGCCCTTTTGATTTAACATTGCACCGTCGTAGCTAGATATGGGTTTATTTTATTTGATGTGCATATTTACATGATGCCAAAACTATAATGTGCCAGATGGCACGATATACCATCGACAACAATCCTAATTGCTGAAACATAACACAACCAAATCAATGGTGGGGGTTTTTTCCTTTAGCTCCTCACCATGATTAATTACAATATATACATCATGTACCTTTAATGCAAATGGGGTGAAAACTGGGGTGTTACAGGACCAATCATCTCTTGAATCCCCCCAAAAAGTCACGAACCATGCTGGGAACATTGGAGAGACATGTTGGGGTATAAAAGAGTCCAAGATAGGTGTGGGTGAGAAAACATAGGTGTGGGAGTGGATCAAGGTTAACAATAAATGCACTAGGAGAGCCAAAATGGACTAAAGACAACACTAGCACCCCTAGTCAAACCCAGATTCCTCAAAACAAGGAAGTAGCACTCCAAGGAACTAATGAGGGTGCACATATTCTACATTGTCTAAGTTAGAGCACTAGTTTGTGTGTGAATGTGATAAAATAACATGTTCACCTCCTAGACTAACTTCCCTAAACGTAAACCATAACAATCAATGCATAGTAGAAAATGAATTTGGTTAAGGCATAAACTAAGGTACTAAGGATGGATAACTATTATAACAACCTTGAGCCGTAAAACATTGTTTACAACCTAAAATTAAAGCTTTATGTACCAACCATGATTAACACCTTATCCTCCATATATATTGTTAATAAAATCCTAATCATGGCCATATCCCATCTTAAAGGTTGAGGATACCCTTAAGAGATCATGTTGGTTTGATCAATGTGTTTTTCTTGGCCCTATATGTCTATAGGACTCCTTTAGGGAATAAGAACTAGGTTTCCTCCATCAACCTTGGCTACATATATGTTTCTAGTGCTAAGAGAATTCTAATGCACTACATATTCTATCTTAGATGAAACACATCACATATTGGGGTCCTATGTGCAGGCTTGATGCCTTTTTCATGGACCTCAAGCTTTAAAATCTACCTTTTGCGCATAAGTCTTGAGTTTCTTCCCCAAGCATGGTCAAGGAACTATGATCCATACTTAGTCTTTAAATCCTGCTAATGGTGTCCATACTACAAAAAGAAAAATTATGCTCTTGGTAGTTTAGGCATGGTTGTTTGAGATGTTGTTCTTAATGATGCTAAAATATTACTATAGGTCCTAAGTCTTGATGACGTAAACTATTGTTGTTATTCATTTCCCCAGACATGCACCAAAACCATTTTTTGTGGTTCTCCATAAGGTGTACACGTTTTGCTTCTCCAAAACGTGTGCATGTTTTGCTTCTCCATAACATGTGAGCATTTTTAACTATAAAACGTGTGCACATTTTGTAACTATAAAACATGTGTGCATTTCTCTTAGCCTAACCTACATTCCATATGACATGTAAGGCTCGAGCTTAACCAAATGAAGTATTACATAACACGAGCGCATTGTATTTTTATTTATCGTGAGCATGTTTCCTAAAAGTAGGATTACATGTAAAATGTCCCTCATCTTCTTGCACACATCCTAAAATTTTCCATGAATTCCTGAACTTGATTTGAACTACTGTCATTGTTGTAACTCTCACTCACAAAAAACCTTATGCCTACAAGTTTTCCATGGTTTGATAGCATATGTTAGAACAATATAAAAATAGAATCAAACAACAATAACAATAGAACACAATATTTAGATGGAAATATTTATATATAGAGATAAAAACATGGGGCATTGTTGACAACCTCTATATTTTTTTATTACTCAACAAAAAACTTGCACATTTTCATTTTTGTATCTCTCTTATTTATAATGTTGGGGCATTAGCCTCTTTTATACAATAAATATGAAGGTTCCAAAAGGAACCAAAATACACTATAAGGGTCTAGAATTTTTCTCCTTGACATCTCTTCCCTCAAACCCCGAGAGAGGGGGGCCTGGTGGCCCCCTCTGAATCCCCCACCCCCCCATCCACCACATGGTAAGAGCATATGAGTATTTTGTGTTCCTATTTGAGAGATTTGTAGGAAGAATATTGCAAATGTGGATACTGGATTCATCTCCTAACACATTCAAAGTAGAAAAATCTTCACAACAATAAGAAAAACAAGGGTACCAAACACTCTCAACAAGCCTTTACACCCAATGGTGATAAATACACTAAATTGGAAAGGAAAAAAAATGAAATACATTACAGTTTTTTTGGGAAAGACCCTCATGTGGAATTTAAGTGTTTCAAGAATATGGAAGCCTTGGAAGCAACAATGAAGAAGCATAACATCAACCTCCATTCTTCTTCTAAGTCTTATTTTCAAGGAAATGAACGGTTTTTCTTTTGGTTTATCCTTCAATCAATCTTCTTCTTCTTGGTATAATGAGTGGATCATTGTTTCTAGAGAATATAATCATATGGATAAAGATAGATACATTTTTTCTACTCTGAATGAATGTAACACCAAACAAATATTTGTTGGTGATGATAGATATCGTAGTGTTGTAGAATTTTGAATCAACTAGTTTATGGTCATTTCAAATATGTATAATGAATGTGGTATAAGTATTTCCTGGAATTTTTCGTTAGTCTATCCAATCACTCATTCTAGTGAATGTAATACAATAGAGTTTACACCTCACTAAGTTTATGATATTACTAGGTTGTATGGATTTAACAACTTCAGGTCATCACCTTTTCCCTCAATATTTATTTCTCTTATCAATTACTTAAGAAACCTTTGGCATCTGTGATTTGGTCATTTAAATTATCACTCATTACAGCAACTAGTATGTAATTAGAAAATGGTGATTAGCCTTCTTCTCATTTCTTACTGATATGGATTTTTCCCTAGGCGTGTTCTCAAAAAATATCACTGGAGTAGTTTTGACAAACATGCCTCTTGGCATGCGTTGGCCCCCTTGTATCTTGTTCATAGAGATTTGTGCAGTCCTCTTTCTTCTACTTATTTCTATGGATTAAATTAATTCTTAACCTTCATTAATAACTTCTCCATACACACTTGCATTTACTTTCTAAAGAGTGATGTTTCTATGTGTTTTTGTCCTACAAGGCCACAGTGGAAAAACAATTTTGGATATCAAATACACAAGTTAAGAACCTTTAGTGGAGACGACTATGTAAACAATAAATATATAAATTATTGCACTACACAAGACATTCAGATGCTACATATTGTTCCATACAAACCACAACAAAATGGTGTCGCTGGGAAAAAGAATCACGCATTAACGAAAATCGAAAATTGTATGATCCAATCTAAGTAAATAAGTCCTCCTTTTTTAGTGGAATCCATTAATTGTGCAAATTACATAGTCAATTGCACTCCCATAAAAGATCTAAAAGATATAACACTATGATATATAACACTAGAATAAACATTGAGTAAACTTAATCTTGATATAATCCACTTGTGTTTCTTTGGTAGTGAAGCATAAACTCATAGTCACAAAGAAAAGCAGAAAGTATTACATACTAAGAGTGAGCAGTGCATATTTGGTGGATATTTTGAAGATGTAAAATGTTATAGGATTCTTTAACATAAATCCAATGACATTATTATTAGAAAATATGTTAAATTTGATGAAAATATTCTGCCCTGCAAGCCTAATTCATCGTTTATGCCATCTTTGACTTGCAAGCCATATTTAGTAATTGTGTCATCTTCTATTACCAAATTCTCTTCTTGTAATTTCACTCCGATTACTTCTTCAAATGATGAAAGTAAGAATGAAAATCCACTCCCCCTACTCATGTTGCTTCAGTTGGGTCATTGCGAATAAATCTACATTATCATTGTCGCTTCCTGGATGAGTATGTTGAACCTTAGAATTCATTGGTGATATTTTCAATCATCCTATAGATTAACATTGATAATGTTCATAATTCCCATAAACCTCTTTTATTTCAAAAAATATATCTATTAAAAATGACACTCATATATATTTTTTCAATGATGAAATTTTTTAATATTATAATATAACTCATAATCTATTAAAGTTTATATCTATAAATATGAACTAAGACATCATTAGGATTGTTCCCTTCTCACTTAGGTGTTTCCATGATCAAGATTGATTTTACATGTACTATTTTCATACGAGGTTTTCACTATACTATAGGGTAGGGCCACAGTTCATATACTCAATCTAGAAATTGTTCGATTTTTACCATTTTATCAATATGATTTAGGATCTTATATGAGAGAATAACATGCATGGAAATAATCACAAGAGACAAGAGACACAAAGAATTTTCCTTAGGGAAACCATAAAGGAGAAAACCCCACAAATTCCTTAGAGATAGAATGAGTATTGGTAGAAAAATAAAACCCAAAAACACAAAGATGATCTCCAACAGCTGTGGTCTCTCTCACTTGTGCCAGCTCCTCCTCTCTTGCATGCGCTACAGTTGAGTGAGTGTGTGTTTCAAATAAAGAGTCTCACTCTCTATTTATACTTGTTTTCCACTTAACATTTACTCTGCAGGGCTGACTTCTCTAGGAGAGTCTACTAACCCTAATACCCCTCAACTGTGGGGACTATTGCTCTGACTTACAATGGAGGGTTATCCTCAACACAATTGTGGGGACTATTTCCTTGAATTACAATGGAGGGTTAACCTCAATGAATTTGCATGAATTTATTATATTAAAGACTCTACCAATAAGAGGAACATCAGAGTACAATGAAATAAAATATAAAATATACAAGTGAATACATTCTAAAGTTACAAATACATCAACACTCCCTCTTAACTAGGAAGATATCTCTTGACACAATTCATCAGCACAAGTCTTTGCCACTCGAATATCATCAAAGCTATATCATCATCATTACTAGATCATCATCAAAGCTAGATTGTCATCATCATTGGATCATCATCAAAGCTGGATCATCATGAAAGTTGGATCATCATCATCACTGCTTCTACTATCTTTAGAAAATGGTGCTATATCTCAATTCTACTCGTCATAGGAAGTTCTACAAAGCCAACCTTACTCGATGTAGGCCTAGCCTCCATGTAGGTATTCATATTCTTCTACATTTATATATGACCATGGGAGGAACCAATCCCATTTCCATGTCAGAAAGGAATAGCAATTACATAGGACAATGGGAGGAACCAATCCTCTCGCCATGTCAAAAAGACACAACAGTTACATATGACCATGGGAGGAACCAATCCTCTCTCCATGTCAGAAAGGAACAACACTTACATCTGACCATGGGAGGAACCAATCCTCTCACCATGTCAGAAAGGCACAACATTTACATCTAACCATGGGAGGAATTAATCCTCTCGCAATGTTAGAAAGGCACATCACTTACATCTGAACATGGGAGGAACCAATCCTCTCACCATGTCAGAAAGGTGCAAGACTTACATCTGTCCATGGGAGGAACCAATCCTCTCACCATGTCAGAAAGGCGCAACACTTACATCTGACCATGGGAGGAACCAGTCCTCTCGCCATGTCAAAAATCCCCAGCACTTAAATCCACCGACATGGTAGGACACACCTACTACCATCCGAGGAAGGGCTTTGCACTTACATCCACCGGTATGGTAGGACACACCTACTACCATCTGAGGAAGGGCTCTGCACTTACATCCACTAGCATGGTAGGACACACCTACTACCATCCGAGGAAGGGCTCTGCACTTACATCCACCGACATGGTAGGACACACCTACTACCTTTCGAGGAAGGGCTTTGCACTTACATCTAACCATCGGAGTCCCATCCCGCCATCATGTCAGAAAGTATCAACACTTATATCTGACCATGGGAGGTCCAACCTGCCACCATGTCAGAAAGGATCAAAACTTATATCTGACCATGGGAGGTCCAACCTACCACCATTTCAGAAAGGCTCTCAGACTCATCGTTTCTCCTTAGAAGGAACCTCGATCTCGAGAACACCAAGCTTCTACCTGAAGTACTCAAACTTCACTTTGTCCATTTATAGCATATAATCACATCAGGGCTGATTACGTCCAAGGATAACCTGCAAGATTCACGAGGAATAATTACAATTGAGGACAACCTACAGGACCATTTATGTCTAAGAAACCTAGGAGCTTTGCCAGGATTTTATGCTCAGACAACCTATTTCGTTGTCTATGCTAGAACTCCTTCTTTTGAGAGATCTCAATCTGGATCACAAACTGGAGCTTCACTACTCCTCTCTCCCAATTAGTTGAGCAAGTGGCAAGATATTTTGCCTCGGTTGTAATTAGCACCATGCAGGACTCCTTCCTGCTAAACCAAGAGATCACACATGATCCCATACCGAAGAAACACTCCGAAGTTATCTTCCTATCAATGGCACTACCTGCCCAATCTGAATCCACATAACCCTCTAGGTTAATCTTCTGATTCGCTTCATACTTGAGGCCATAGTCAACTGTACCCTTCAGGTACCTCAAAATATGCTCTGCAACAATTAGGTGAACATGTCTTGTATCTGTCAAGAACTAGCTCATTGTGTTCACAACAAAGCAAATATCTAGTCTCGTATTCATGAGGTACATCAAGGACCCAATCATATGACGATACATCATGGAATCAATTGACTCTAATGAAGAATCACTCAATATCTTCAGGTTCTATTCCATAGGTGTGGTCATGGCCTTGCAGTCCATCATCTCAAACCTCTTCAATATCTCTACCACATAATTCCCTTGTCCTAGGGAGTCCATATTCATTCTTCCACACCTCCATGCCTAGAAAGTAGTGCATCATACCCAAGTCTTCCATATCAAACTTGGCAGCAAGCTTCCTCTTCATACAACTTTAATGAGTTCCACTTTTTCTATTAGGAACAAGTCATTGACATATAACATGAGTATCAATGGTCTTCCATCTTCAAGCTTGAAGTAAAGGTTGGAATCTACTTTACTCTTAGTAAAGACTAGATCCATCAGTAAGCTATCCATCATGTTGGGTCATGTTGAACCTCAGGATCTTCTGCAATTACTCCCTCTGAAGTCGATTATCATTCTCCCTCTTCCTTTCGTACTCTATGTATTGAAACATTCTATACTAGAGTGGAAACTATCTTCCTCTACTACTAATATTCTATGTATCCATCTAGGGTCATGGGATACCAAGATCCTCTATATTGAACCTTTTCAAAAGTTCTTCTCGTATCCATATGTGAGCTTGTCATCTTGTACAGGATTTGATCTTAACCCCTGTAGCAAAGGTTAAGATGTTCATCACTCCAGGTGATCTTCAAGCTCCTTATGTATGTGTTATCCCATGGTTTCCTTCTGAGATCGTACAAGGCCTTCTTTAATTTGCACACATGAGTCTACCTGTCACATGTCTTAAGTTCCAGTAGCTACAAATGTCTCTTCGTATTCTATTCCTTCTTTCCGTGAGAAGCCTTGTGCTATGAATCTTTCCTTGTATCCCACAATGTTTCAATATAATGCATGTTGTATCACAGATCCATAAGGAAGACACTATGGACTTCCCTTCAGGTCTCGATACCGCATCCTAGACATCATTCTTCTTGAACTGGTACTCTCCTTACCTTTATTCTTGGCTACTTGTTCATAGTTGGAAGGTTCTACATCAATGATGTCGCTCAACAGTGTCACATAAATAAAGAGTGTCTAAGGCCTCTTGAGGTCTCATCATACTGTTCTTTATTTTGGATTATTTATTGAACTGTCATCACTTGTTATTCAGAACAAGTCTCATCCTTCTTTTCTTGTAGGAAATTGTACACAATATTCCTACAAGTCAAATGCATTAGTTGTATGGTTAGAAACATTTCATAAGGCATATTCATAATGGAAAATTCTTATGCATAACGATATAATCATGTAACTATTTAATCCAATACAACATTCATCCATATCTCACGGAAACTTTCTAGATTCCTTCCATCTCTACCATGACATCATTGAGATTGTGCACTAATCCGATATGTCATCAAAGAGGTTTAATTCTAGATAAGTAGCAATGGAGAGTTGTATAGCACCATGTGCTACTTACTCATCACATGCATATTAGTAGTATATTGTCATCAATGCAAACATTTTATCATGCATAACACATCAACTGAATATAAACAAATGCATAACCAAACAATATCATGAAATAAAAATTGAATACTTATCTTTATTTGTTTCGTGGGTAGACTCCTTCTTGAGCCTTCAACTTTGTCATCTTCTTCATTCATAACAACATCATTTCTTATCCAACTGATAAGATGGATAAGATTTTCTTCAAGAATTGGTCATTCATATTTCTCATCACTGGAGGGATCTTATTTGAATTGTGAGAGCTTGATCTTCAATTTCTCCCATCGTTTCTTCTCTTATTATGGGTTGAGCTTCTTCTTGTGTGCACTCTTCCCAGAGTATGCTGAAGGTAATCACTTCCTTCTAGCATACATTCTTGAAAGGAATGAATCCCATGATACTAGGAGGACATTCAAGGTGGTTATAACAATATATTATTCTTCTTCAATTGTTTTTTCATAGCATCGAACACTTTCTTTTGGTGTCTTCAAGGATGACACATGAGGGATGAGATGATCTTTAATAGAATCTGCAATGATTATCTTGGCTCTAGCCTTAGACTCATCTCCCTATGGCTCTTAGAACTTCCTTACTCAAATATTGTTCTAAGTCAATTTCTTCAAGGATCATGTAGGTCCTATACTTCAATACTCAGAAGTTTTCAGCTTCACAAATCTTGTCATCAAGCTTATGTGATAGGTGAATTTGAAATAAGAACCTCAACTGTAAATAGAAAAAGATTAGATCTTATCGATTTGAGGTGTATGTCCTGGTTCCAGAGCTGGACGAATATTTCATGTCTGTTTGGATAGAAATATGCGCCTCCTCAAGGAGATCTGAGCAGCATACTCATTTTCCCAAAACTGTGATCAGAACTACAAAATATCTGATGCCCTAGTTTTGTTCAATTTCTTCTACATAATTTCCTTAAATTGTTTCTGTATCATCTCCAAAAGTAATACTCCTTTGTTTCTTAAAATTCTCCTTGCGGTAGCCTTGTCCTTCCTCTGTCCAACACCATAGGTTTAAGAATAATTGGTTTTACCAGTTGGGACTTATGATATTTTTCTCAAGGTGACGTATTTCATGACTGTTCAACATAGAAAACATGTATAGACTTCCACATGTCACTGTTTCATCATCTGGGTCTGAAACATGTACCACCAAAAGTACATTTTGTGCTCTATCTAGAAAATCTTGTGAAATTTCATTTGGACCTTCGTAGATCGATATATAGGAATTCTCCCAAGGTGTTCAGTTTAGGGATGAATCCTGGGAGAGGATGGAACCCTGATTTGGAGGAATCATATCTCCCATAATATAAAGAATATGAGGATGAAATTTTTACACAGTGTTTAGAATGAATTTTTATTTTTCCTATAAATATTTCTGTTTTTTATCCTTCTCCAATCCCTAGATACAACAAATTTACCAAGATTACTAAATTTAGACTTCTAGGATTTTCTAGTCTGGGGTCAAATTAGGGTTTGACTTTCCTGGAGTTTTACACAACCAAAAATTTCGATCTTGGTCTCTAAATTTATATTTTGAGGAGGAGATAAATTATATGCTAGGCTCACTTAAAAATTACACTTTTTTGAAAATCCCTAATTTTCCGCTGTAGTGGTAGGTCAAAAACTGAAAATGCTCAGAATCAGATTCTGCTTCGACAGAAAGATGCGCCCTTCAAAGGAGAGTCAGCCTAGCCTAATTTTAATGATGATATGTGGAAAGAGACCCAAAAAATAGGAAACCCTAGATTCTACAGCTGCACAGTGTCTTCTTCTCAGGTTAGCTCTAATACCATGTTAGATTTTTACCATTTAATAAATATGACCTAGGATCTTATCTGACAAAATAACATTTGCAACAATAATCACAAGAGACAAGAGACACAAGGAATTTTCCTCGGGGAAACCATAAAAGAGAAAACCCCGCAACTTCCTCAGCGATAGAATGAGCACGAGTAGCAAAAGTAAAACCCAAAAACACAAAGATGATCTCAGATAGTTGTTGGACATCTCTCTCACCTATGCCAACTCCTCCTATCTCACTCATGCGCTACAATTTAGAGTGTGTGTGTTTCAAATAGAGTGTCTCACTCTCTATTTATACTTATTTTACACTTGACATTTACTCTACAAGGTCGACTTCTCTAGGAGAGTCTAATAACCCTAATACCCCTCAACCATGGGGACTATTTCCGTGACTTACAACGGAGGGTTATTGTCGACTCAATTGTGGGGACTATCGCCCCGACTTACAACAGAGGTTTAACCTCAATGACTTTACATGACTTTATTATATTAAATACTATCCCGATCTGAGGAACATCAAGGTACAATGAAATACAATATAATAAATACAAGTGAATACATTCCGAAGTTACAAATACATCAACAGAAATCACTATGAAGATCTTCTAAGAATATTATCCCTAGTTTGTATTGAGTGATCTGCATAGTAACTTGTTAGAAGACGAGCTAAAATTGATGGATAAGTGGTGTTATATAACCTAGTTTTCTGCTTGTTTGAATATAAAAGACTATCATGGAGGTGAAGAAATTGTTTATATATATATTTTTTTTTAAACCTTCAAGTTTGTGGCATAATGGAATAAGCATAAGATCTTTTAAGGCCACAATGACATTGTAAAAGACTAAGGCTACGAGATATACATAAATAAAATACTTAAAAAATTGATTGGTTTTTTATACGAAAGACACTTATATTTAAATGGATAATTAATATTTATCCATATGTAATGGTATAATATTGGATATACCATTGATCCTTATTCATCTAGAAAGGTTGGCACAATTATATGTTATTTTTATATTAACTAATATTATAAATATGATACCATTTACAAGAAAGGATGAGCTCAAGGTGTTAATGGCATGTCTTACTTATTATCATAAAACACATTTTATCATATGACTGATTAATCACATTATATTGATCAATTGGAATTCGTCATGATTTATTTTGTATGAAAAGATTATATATAATGCAGATGTGCTAATATTAAAGTTATAGAGTTATAAGTATAATAGTCAATTAAGAATTTATTTATGTATTTTTACATTTATATTTTTGGATGAGATGTTTATACATTCATTTATCTTCGTTATTCGTAAATAGAATATTTTTATGATGTGTATGAAATCAATTTTAGGATATGTTAATCATATCTAAGTATGCACTCAACCTTGATATTATCGCATATCTATTTTTAAATCAATTTGAACAACACAAATAGTAATTCCAGAAAAACAAAATGCGTAGATGGATTCAGCTAAAAACCAGTTTGAAAATGCAAAATACAAATCGTAAAACATTTAATTTACTTCTTATTATTTTATAATGTGTGGGTGCATGAGGAAAGTGTGTTGAATTCAAGTGTAAACAACAATATGGCTTTGGGTTTCCATCCTATGAGAACCAAATCTGGCGGTGAGAGCTATGCACCCCGCTACAGACTCTTAAAGAGTCTGTCAGTAGGGTATCTTATGTATGTTTGTATGCTCACGCACCTTATGAGTGATGAGATGAAAATCATTTTGTTGATGATGGGGGAGTATGCGCATGGAGATGGCATGATCATGCGAAATGGATTGTACAACCAGAAACTAAAACCGGAGCCCCGTTCTCAGTCATGTGCAATGGCATGTGGATATCTCTTGTCAGCCACGCAACCACCTCATGTTTAATGCAACCTTCGTATCAGTACATACAACCATGGCTCGCCATCAATTTTCCCCATGTATTTGAATTCCAAATCAGGAGGCAAATTTAAATTTGAATTTCATATTGTGAAGAAATAATTATTTTGAATTCTGAATTTGAAGACGGGAGGCAAATTTAAATTTTAATTCGCTACTGGATGGAGGAAAATTATTTGTTGCAGACTGAAACATGTTGCAGATGATGGTGGACCAGATCTCTTAGAGGAGCTTGGAGCTTGTCTTTATGGTATGGGAATACATGGAAAATTTCTTATTGCATGTCATTGAATTCTATTTCTAGTGCTATCTGCAGCTACAAGTCGATGTCCGAGGAGTCGTGCAAGATCTTATTCTGAAAACGAAAGAAAAAAATGTGAAAAACATTTCAACGAGATTATTCAAATGGAGAAACTCGTGGACTTCACTCAAAACCCTTTGTACATGAAAACATATTGCAATTTTCTGACATCCAAGGTTCAGTTCATAGAAAGACTACGTAATCTCATGCGTGATGCACAAAATATGAGTTGTGGACCTGAATACGCGTATTCAGTTCCATGGATTCAAATTATGTTAATGATGGTGCATTGCATTATTTATCGATGATATACTATGTATATGTATCTTACTTTGCAGGAATCCACAAATGGAGAATCAGTCTCGACTGTTGTTAAGTGCCATGGACAAGTTAGATCCACTTAAATCTTCGCTATCCGTAAATTTTAGTTCATAGGAGGTATTTAATATCATTGAAATTGTCTAATACGACTCATATTTATTTTTATCACTCAGGGAAAGCATTTGCAGAGTGGATTATGCCCAGGAGTTGACATAAATATCTGATTAGGCCACGAGATTTTGAAAGAATTCTCTCTATTTTGTTAATTTTGTAGTGATGTCTGTTTGAATCCTAATTATATGTGTTTTATTCTGCAGAGTGTCCATCTGCATGCACATTCAAGTGCTCCAAAACTCAATACTGGAAGCCGTGCATGTTCTATTGTCAGAAATGCTGCTCCAAATGTCGTTGTGTTCCTCCGGGAACCTATGGCCACAAGGAGGTTTGTCCCTGCTACAATGACTAGAAAACCAAAAGAGGGGGGCCAAAGTGCACTTAGATATCTCTATGTTATATTCATGGACATTAGAATAATGAAATAACCCAGATCATGATCTTGGTCTGTTATAAAGAACTTCATGTGGATTTTCTCAAAATTATTTCACTAGGATGGATCTGATCTGAGGATATTTGTAGAACAATCTGATCTAATGAAGTCTCTTCCAACGCTAAACTATTTTCTTTTGAAAAGTAGACTTCTTTCAATATTTGTTCGCCATGTTTAAGGAAGTTTAAAATTATCAATACATATGTATTTTTGGGTGGGCTGACATCATTGGTTTTTTATACTCTGTTTCTCTATTGAGACAAAGATCTGGGGCCGGACTGTGTGAGTGAAATGGAAACTTATCTTCTCAGATGAGCGAAGCAGGCTTGGGCTTGTATTTTTACATAGAAATAATAATTTAATCTTGGAAGACATAAAGAGCTGACTCCACTCGGATCAAACCTAAAATATCTTGTTTGACAGACCAGCCCCTTATCCATTGAAGAATGGGCTCACAGCTCAACGAGCAATGAACCATCCAGTTGATAAACTTATTCTGTTGTCTGCTGCAATTGTTCAAATTGAATAGAAATTCTGTTAGAATCCTGTAATTTGCTTTAAGGTTTTGATTAAATTGTGATCTATTAAAATTAAATCAAATATCCCAGCTTACTGGAATTGTGAAGGCTGAATTTTTTTGCCGAGTGTCGTATTAAGAGTTGATCCATGTCATGTTAACTGAGATAGGTTATAATCAAATAATAATGTTTTATAATTGATATATTTATACTTTCATAAGATATATTTGGGGTGTTTGGAGCGTATAAAACTACTTGTGAAATTATATAAACACAATAAGCAGATATATCTTAAATTAAATTACAAATAAGATGATCATGATTAGGTATATATGTGCTTAATAAATCAACTTTTAAGATAAATGATGTACTTTTTATTTTTAATAAGTTATGATTTTACATGAATTTTTTGAATAAATTTTTATTTTATTTTTTGGAATTGACAACATCTTCCAAAATTGGTTGGGAACAATAGTGCTTTCAATGCAATTAATGTGTCAAATGTCAAGTCCAAATTAAGCATAGAATTACACTTCTTCCTAATATTACTAGTAATTGCCTCATAAGGCGCAATGAGAATCTAAATGGAAAAAATGGAAAAAAATGGAAGTAGATGCAATGAAGTGAAAAATAGAGTAGTAAAGCAAATGTCATGAAGAACTTGTTTTGTGGTTTCCTTTGACTCATCTAAATGGATGCTTGCCTTATATTTGTGGGATAAAATTCATTAACCAAATGACATAAATTTTATCATTAACATGGAGTGTGTTAACTATTATTAGATATCCATCTTAAGATCTATTAAACAATGATAGGGATCTAAGTTCTTTCGGTGTACTTCTCTTTTATCCTAATTTTTTTACACATCAAGAAAAAAGTTACACCTCCCCTTAACGGTTTGGCTTCCTTCATGATGGCGATCCTCCCCCTCCTCCTTTGGTGGACTAGTAGGCATTTCAATATTTCTTGGCTTCTCTCACTTCCAAGTTATGTCCAAAGAAATCCCTTTCCTGCTTCGTGCGAAATTCAGACGATATACCTTCAGTAGTTATACTCTCGATCTCTTTCATGAGCACAACCTTTGCTCTCCATGAATGAGGTCTAATTGGACAATTCATGAGAATGTGGTTGTCTTTGAATTCGATGGAAAAATGATTGGATAAATAATGGTGACCCCTAATTCAAGGCCAAATCTCTCTGTTTTTTTGTGACAAGATATTTTTCACATTTCTCTTCTATTTCAAAGAAGATTGGAATCTAATATTTTGTAGCGGTCCTTATCTTTTGACCCACGGGGGCCTCTATTTTAATCGTTGGCCTTTGAACTTTGACCTAGTCGAAGATGTTCTTTTCTCTGCCCCATCCTGGGTCAAACATCCGTGATTTCCTCTTTCTTGTTGAAGTGATGAAAGTCTTAGAGCAATAGGGATTTCTCTAGGGAAATATGTTGACGGATATGATCTCAAGGGGAAACAATTTGTTTGCACTCAAATTTGCATTGAATTCGATTTAGAGAAAGATTAGTCTAGCTGAAATGTGGTTAGAGATAAAACCATGGAAGCACCTACATCAACTCGGTTATGAACAACTACCCTTCAAGTGCATAATATGCCATGATTATGGCCACTTTGTGAAAGACTGTAAGCAAGGAAACCCCTTCTTCAGAGCAATAATAACAAACACAAAAGAAAAAGGTCCAGAAAGGAAACCCCCGAGTCTAACAAATCTAAGGCTCCCTCTACAAAGGATGGATCAAAATACCATAATCAGTTTGAAGCCTTGACTTCCACAATGGAAGGAACAAGCTCACAAGATCCAGATTAAATGCTCCCATCGACAGGGCATGTGCATAGTAAGAAACAACATCATGAATCCACAGATCAAGGTCCCCCTCCCCCCCACACCCTCCCTTTGGCACATGTTTAAGGAATCCATCTTTGGAAAAGACTCAATTCTTGACTCTTTTTTGAACCACCGATGACTTCACACTTGGTTCCTCCTCTTCCAAAGCAACTAAAACCAGTGTCAGATTCAGCTAGGATCTCAAGATCCCCAAAATCCCCCCCCCCCCATTTAGGTCTTCCCATCATATATGAATGCTCAGATAACTACTAGAAGAAAATCTACCCAAAATCCCCTAACAAACACTTTAGAAGAACCTGAAAATAAATAAAAAATTCTAATAGCTCCAACAAACTATTCTACTTTGGTAGGAACCATTAATTATATTTTATTGTTATAGATATGTTTCCAAGGTCCTTTTAGTTTAGATTTCTCTATGAACAACTTTAGTTTACACTCATTAAGTTGCGGGAAACTTATAGTAATACAACTATTAAATTAAATTTAGATGGTCGTGGAAATAAAAAATTATTAGATGAACCCTTTAGTTATACTCCAATGACTCCTATCTCTTGGCCTATCTTCATTGCAATGAATCCATGTATTTAGCACTGTAACATCATTAAAATAATCAATTAAATAATGTACTTGGAGAATACTAAAGGATAAGAGTTTCGATCAACATTCAATCAACTAGAATATTTTTTTTTTTACGAAAACGGTTAGAGGTTTATTGAAAATCTGGCAAAGGGGCTGCCAGGGCCTTACAATGCTTGATCCAGAGATTTTTCCTGGGCTTCCTCTTCATTCTGCTATCTAAGACAAAAGATGTGAATGACCTTATCTAAGAGGCTACTTCCAAAATTACTGAACTGCTACTAGCAGCCACGTCCAGCTTGATCCTTAAGGGATCATGAATATTGTAGTTTCTTCATTAATTATCAGCTCGCTTTTATTCAGCTCGACTCCCCGATTGGCTTCAGCGTCTGCCAGGCTATTTAATTTCCTTAAAACATGAAAGACTTTGACTGATCTGAAATGAGATAAAATGAGAGTGATTTTCCTGTGAATTTGGGCGAGACTGATATCTTTTGGCACTTTCTTGGAGCGGAGAGCTTTAATAATCAGTCTGGAATCGCCGAAGATAATGAGTCTTTGGATATTCAGCTTCCTCGCTTGACAGAGACCCTGCCACAGAGCCAGATACTCGGCTTGGTTATTGGAGGCGGGTCCAAGTCCCCAAGCATAGGACAGATGACATTCGCCGGAAGGATCCAGAATGATGCCTCCTCCCCCAGCTTGACCGGGATTCCCTTTGGAGGCCCCGTCGAAGAAGAGACACCATTCGTTGAGAGCTGATCTCCACTTAATGAATTCTTGCTCTTCAATTCTAATTTCCCAGCTCGCCTTCTGCAGAGATTTGCTGGTTCCCTGGCTTTGAGTATTTAGATGGAACTCCTTCATCCAACACTCTTCATCAGCAGAGGTGGCTGCCTTGTTGCTTAAATCTGGTTTAGAATTTAGAGCTTCAGCAAGCATGATCTTAGCTTTGACAGCCACTTGAATAGGAAGTCTGCTTGTGTCTTTAAAGACTCTATTGTTCCTCTCCAGCCATACTTTCCAGCAAATAAATTTGGGGATCCACATCCACATAGTCTTGAGCAGATTTTTTCCCTTTAAGTCAAAAGGAGAGAGAGAGGACCAGCAGCTGATGAGCTCCACGATTGTATCTGGCAAATTGACAGCGGCAGGCCAAAGCGTGGTTTTCCAAACTTCCTTGGTGAAATCGCAGAAGATAAATAAGTGCTCAATATTCTCCTCAGCGCAGCAACAGAGTGGGCAACGTGAAGCCATCGCCTAGCCTTTCCTTCTGAGATTATCAGTGGTCAGGATTCCTTTATGGAGCATGGTCCAGGTGAAAATATCAATTTTTGGAATTGATTGATGATTCCAGAGACTTCTCCAAGGACCAGGATCTGGGGGAACCCAAGGAATTTCCAGAATCGCTGCGTAGCCATCAACAGCAGAATAAACACCAGAACGTGACCCCCAGCCACGTTTGTCTCTTGTTCTGGCACATAAAGGCGATTTTCCCTGCAGATGTTCCGGAAAATTGAACGCTTCCTCCTGAAGCTCGATTGGGTAGTCACCCAAGTTCCAACGATCCCAGCATTCTTTTTCATCATTTTTCCAGTCTGATATATCCCACAGGGTGCAGCGATTGTTTGCTGTGAGCCAATCTTTTATTTCCCTTAGATCGCTTACTCCATTTAAAGGCTGGTCACCTAGAATGGAATCGTTCCAGATGTGGATTTTTTCACTGTTACCTAGGATCCAAGTGNCCCACAGGGTGCAGCGATTGTTTGCTGTGAGCCAATCTTTTATTTCCCTTAGGTCGCTTACTCCATTTAAAGGCTGGTCACCGAGTATGGAATCATTCCAAATGTGGATTTTTTCACCGTTACCTGGGATCCAAGTGAGCTTGGAGATGACGTGCGGGATAGCCTTTTTGCAGAGCGAAAAAATTGGAGATCCTTTCTGCACTTTTGTGGCTCTTTCCAAGCATCTTTCTCTGTCTCCTGTGAAATATTTTTTCTTGAGAATTTGATTGCTCCAATTTCTTTTTCCGGAGATCATATTCCAGAGAATTTTGCCACCCATGGCCAGGTTTTGGGTGGAAACATCACGGATCTGAAGTCCCCCCTCCAATTTTGGCTTGGTGACCTTGTCCCAGCTCACCAGGTGCAACTTCTTTTCATTATTTCTGCCTCCTTCCCATAGAAATCGACGAAGCAGCTCATTTATCTTGTTAGTTATGGCTTTGGGAGCTAGAAGAACAGAGCACTGGTAGATGGGAAGACTGGCCAAGACCGAGTTTATGAGGATTACTTTCCCAGCTCTGTTGAGCCATTTGGCTCCCCATGCGTGGATTCTATTCTTCAGCTTGTCCAGCATGGGCATCCAATGAATAACTTTAGGCGAGACCCTGAAAATTGGAATACCCAGATATGTGAATGTTTCCCAAGCTGTGAGTCCATCCATTTCTAAAATTCAGGATATTTCCAGCATTTCCCGGGGATTACAATTCCATCCATAAATCTTGCTTTTATGATAATTTATTTCACTGCCTGAGCTGCTCTTGAAGAAGTCCAGTTCTGCTTTGAAACTGCTTGCTGTTCTAATATTGGCTGCACCCAATAATAGAGTGTCATATGCAAACTGGGCGTGATTGAAATCTTTAA
>LPNX010545199.1:110007-170671 GCA_001517045.1 Pseudotsuga menziesii | reverse complement strand
AATGGGTCCAAGATCCAACTGATAGCTTTACTGCCTCCGGGAGGCCGGCCTCAAGGTCCACTTCCACACAGATTCTGGCGCATGTATATTGTCCTTTGTTGTCTACTTTGTCAATGAAACGGCCGATTCCGTTCCCTATTCTCTGCAATGATTCGAAGTCCCAGCAATGCAGCGGGAGATTGGGGAGCCTGACCCATACCGGCACTTCTTTGGGAAGATCGACTGTGGGTTCGAAGTCAGGTGACCATTTGTTCAGGTAGAGCCCTTGCGTCCCCATGAAATAGGGGCCATTCCTAAAGATCAAGTCCCAATCTTCTGCCGATATGAATTCGAAGACAAAG
Source organism: Pseudotsuga menziesii (assembly GCA_001517045.1). Taxonomy (NCBI): domain Eukaryota; kingdom Viridiplantae; phylum Streptophyta; class Pinopsida; order Pinales; family Pinaceae; genus Pseudotsuga; species Pseudotsuga menziesii. Next base: position 170,330 of record LPNX010545199.1, on the reverse strand, counting down.
AACCCTCTTCCAACTGGGTAGCAGGTTACCCCATGTTTCAGGTTGGGCTTCCAGTTCCTCTGTATCCAGTCATCTGTGGTCTTGGTGGAAGGCTAGAGACCCATAAACTGACCCACTAGTCCTCGCTTAGCCAGAGACAGGGCAATTTTCATTGATTTTTCTTCAGGCAGGGCAATCTCAGGGATTTCCTCCAATTTTTTAATAAATTTCGGGATTACCGGACCAGAGGGTTTCTTCCCTCTGCCAGAGAGGAGCTTCCTGAAGTCATCCACCTCCGAAAAAGAAAGGGGGGGGGCCTCCTCCCCACCCCCAGACGCTACCATCCTGCACAAACTCAACGCGCCCCTCCAACTCGCAGGCTCAGCACACGCAGCTCCTCAGATCGCTGTGTCCACAACCAATCAACTAGAATATTAGTGATTTATGCATTTAGAGTATTTCTAACATATTAATTTTATTAATATGGTTATTGCTAATATTACCAAAACTTTATTGTTTTTTAAACTATTATATTTATATTTTTTTTTTGTACTTTATATTTTAAGCTAGTTACATTTATATAATTTTATTGAGAGTTGGAATAGTTTTATTATTTATTATCATTATTTCAAAATGTTATGCTTTGAGAATGTATAAAACAATTTGTTACTTTGTAAATATTCTTATATTTTTGGGTTAAAAAAGTAATGATAAATTATTAAAATTTAGAATTTCTTTTAATTTAATAATTAAAAAATTTATAAATATTTTGAAAATATAATTTTTTTTTATATCTTAATTCTAATATAAAATTAATTAATTATATCTATATCTATATATATATATATATATATATATATATAATTAACTTAAATTTTCCATTATTTATTTGAAAATTTTATATTATAAACTTCTCCTACATACACTTTTCATTGATATTTTATATATTTATTTAAACTTTGATTTATTGGGTGAAATTTCTATAATTCACATTGTCGTTTAGACATTGATTTATTGGTTGAAATTGTTGTAATTCACATTGTCAATTAGACATTGGTTTATTTGTTAAAATAGTTGTAATTTAATATTTTCAATTATTTATATATTTAAATAAATATTAAAAAATATTTTAATAATTTTAATATAAATATATTTTTATTAAATATATTAATACAAATATATTTATTTTAAAACCAAGCTCATCCTGCATATGTATGGTGTCATTTTCCAAAACATCCATGAAAACCATGTGGGATTCTTCATAGCCACTGTAACAAACCTAAACTCCACTTTACCTTCGGTAGATGGGGTAAAAGAATACACTATAAATAAACAACTTAAAATGAGAGTACTTCTAATCACATTAGAGGATGGACTATTAATAAGATGACTTCCCATTATAATCTCTTTCTAATCAAGTTTACCATGAATGATACCGATCTTTAATAGTGACATGCTTTATTGTAGTTTTTATGATATCCTTGGATGTATTTATTTGTTGCCTAACATGTACTTCTATATAATATAAATCTCACTTACTTAGCTTCTAATTACACAATTATGCTCATCTTTTTGAAGCATCTAGGGGTATGGATACACTGTAACTATAACATACTCTTACACTAAATACACAATCAATTAATATATAGATTCCACTTTAATGCATCTAGTTGTATGAAAGGAGCATAAATACACATGGCCTCATGTTGACACATAGTCTCATGTTCAAAATCATTCACACTATCTATTGAATTCTTATCCCACTTATAGCAATATACTTCGATATTAATTGAATCATCAATAGTGACATTTCAACTTAATAACTTAATTATACCTTAATGGCTTTGCTCAGCTATAATTTTATCTTCAAAAGATTATTTATCAAATAATTTATTGGCTTATCACATATATACAATTTTTATCATCTATTACTACTTTAGTTTCTTTTATACATAAGAATACATATGCTCTTGTATACAGTCTTATCATATTTAGCTAGTTAACATCATCCATAAACTAACCTTTATCTATTAGTAAAGAGAATAAGTATTCTTTTAACAACAAAAAATTACAAATCACTAACTTAAAACGAATTATAGAATTAACACAAAATGTAAGAGAGGAACACCAATTGTTGGCCTATTTCTCCTTCTTGTCTAGACCCGCAACCCAACAACAACACAACACCACCAAGACACCAAAATACATCGGCTCGACAGAGCAAGCTCAGTCGGCAACGCCCGCGAGGCAGATGCAGTCTCACTCGAGATATTTTAATGTGTAACTGTGAGAACCATGTTTCTGCAGTTGGTGAGGAATTATAGTCCCTTGGTGCGTCACCAAGGTGCTCGACAAAGGCGGCATGATGGAATATACTATTGTGTGACAACAACGTAGCGAGGTGTCACAACCTCCGTGTGACACAACCTTGTCCTTCCTCTCAACAACTGGCACAACTTGTGCGACGTAGTTGATTCCTTACACTTGAAAGACAATGCTTGACTTATAGTTTAACTTAGCAGTTTGACCATGAACTCATACATAACATTCCAGTAATGCTTTAAACATTCATTCATTCACTAATTAATAAGATGGCGACATACATTCAACAATAACTCATCATTACACAGTAAGCAACTACTTGACATTCACATACACATTCAACAATCATCAATCATTCAACACAAGAAATAATATGGAAACCCATCTGGGAAAAAACACCAAGGGTCTCTTTATATGGCATGAGAAATGTGTATAACACCTTTCAGTCTGCGACCTGCAGACTGTTCTTTAAGATATGTCTAAGTAAATCAATATATTTTTGTCTCATACTCTCTGGTTTTATTCTCTATCTACTCCTACAGATCTGCACATAGCTTGGATTGACTCTTCTACTTTACTAGCAGTCTGCACACACAACTACAAATTCTGCGGTTCAACAACCTATTACTTCTACTAGACTCTTCCCTGAATCTTCTTCTTCTACTGTCTAACTTCCTAAAAGTCTGAACCAAAACACACCGAATGACCACTGACCCCTTATACAGAGCGGGTTCCTCTTATTTATAATATCTGCAAGACCACACAAGGCTGACTGAGTACAACTCAGTTATTACAGACTCAACAACTACAAAATATCTTTGTTACATAAATTTCAGCCCATACCTAGCCGTGAGAGTCCTGCAATGCATTAACCATGACCTTAACTAGCCATAGAAACATCTTTCAGCTCATCTGTACTAGTTATAAATAGTTGCAAACCTGTCCTTCATCTTCTGTTGGTTCGTCCTTTTGCAGTCTTCCTTGACTTCCACCTTTCCACCTTTAGCTTCTCTACATGCCTCTTCCACCAACTCCGAATGTGCCTTCCTTGTCATAGCATCCTCATCACAACTTCTATCCATCCTTATCCTACCTTTCCTCCGTCGCATGCATGTTTTTCCTTCTTACGTTGGTTCCTTCATTTTCTTCTTGACCTATTTTTACCATGTCAGATGTGCACTTTTCCTCCTTTGCTTGCACGGTTGATTTATCCTTGTATATTTTTCTTTCTTTTACTATCTCTTTCCCTGGCCCAACAGGCCCCCAACACTCATATGTGGCTCGTCCTGAGCCACTAAGAAAAAAAGGATGTCTTATTCAAATTCGCATGCCGCAAAACTGTAGTTTCCTGGAAATACTTATGCTTCTGGCATCGGTTGCGCCACAGAACCAACCTTGTCTTGTAATTCCTTCAAAACGTGTTGCACCCAAGTGACATACGCGTTGACTTCCTCAACTTGTTTCTCCAATTGTTCCACCCAATCGGAACTGATGTGTTCCGATAGTCCTGCTTCTAGCGATTGCGCAATATGTTGTAAGCTAAACTGAATCATTTAAAACCAATACTTAGAACCTTCATTAACATACCAAAACAAGGGTTTAAGTTATAGACATCAAAATGCATATGGTCACATCCTAGCCAAGTTAACGGTAGTATCAACAAATAAACCCCAGCTATGAGTGCATACAGTATACCTTCTATATTTAATAATTAAAAATATATATAGTCGCATTCGACATAAGTGCTATTGCAAGCAATAACACAATCACACTATAATTACAAAATAATAATTAAACTAAAGTTTGATAAAGCATGCTAGATACCTATATTCTAATAAAAAGACATATATTTGCAATTCCTACTACATTAATGACACAAAAATACACATAACCACATATATGGGATGGTGCAAGCTAATGTTGGTCACTTATGATGCGTTCGTTGCAATGGACTTCTGGAAAAACAGAAATTTGAATGTCAAAAATCAACATTAGAGGTACCTACACAACTTTTTGGAATATGGCGTAAGAATATGAACATAGAAAATCAGATTACCTTTCGAAATACATAACTTTTATTTATGGAAACTAAGTATAAATCCCCACAAACGAGGTTCTTCTAAGGTTGGTATGTTATTTTTTCCCAAAAAATAATGAATATGTTTGTGTTGGTCCACTCGTTTGGTATGCAAATGGTGGAATTTTGTGAAAACAATTACCAAAGAATCCAAGTCATCCACCACGTAGGCGATGATTATGATGATGATGATAATGATTACGATGATGAGGATGATGATGTTGATGATGACGACGATGATGATGATGACCATGATGATGATGATCATGAAGATGATGATGAACAATGATGACGACGACGATGATGACTATGATGATGCTGACAATGATGACGATGATGATGATGATCATGAATAGTATGACTATGATGACGATGATTATGATGATGATTACAATGATGAGGATGATGATGAATATGATGGTGATGATAATGATGATGATGATGATGACAATGATGATGATGAGGATGATGACTATGATGATGAGGACGAGGATGAGGAGGAGGAGGAGGAGGACGATGACTATGATGATGAAGAGGAGGGTGATGATGATGATGATGATGATGATGATGGTGGTGGTGATGATGAGGATGAGGATGATGACAATGATTATGATTATGATGATTATGATAATGATGATGAGGATGGTGATGATGATGATGACGACAGCGATGGTGATGATGATGATGATGAGGATGATGATGACGACAACAATGATGAGGAACAATGATGATAATGAAAGGTTTAGTTGAAACTTTGCTTTGATTTTATTTTCAAGCATTTTCAATGGAATTATGATGATGACCATGATGATGATGATGACAATGATGATGATTAGGATGATGACTATGATGATGAAGATGAGGACATTGGTATATACTACAATGTATATACAAGAATATAAATTGGTGTATATGTTGTTATATACACTAGTGTATGGTATATACACCGATGTATATACTGGTATATATACCAATGACATTGTTATATGTTACCAATGTACTAGTATATACTGGTATATAAGCCATACTGGTGTACTGTATCAGTATATACACCAGTGTATATACCGATGTAGTGTGCTAGTGTAGTGTTTCATATATACAGAAGCTCTCTTCCGTATATGTACATTTTTTCCTTCGTATATGTGCATTTCTACCTTTCGTAAATGCGCATATATAGAAGGAAAAATGTGCATATACGAAAGGCAAAAATGTGCATATATGGAAGAGAGCTTCTGTATATGCTCATTTTGCCTTTAGTATAGGCGTGTATACAGAAGGAAAAATGCACATATACGGAAGGAAAATTGCGCTTATACGGAAGATATCTATACGCATTTATACCTTCTGTATATGCGCATATACGGAAGAGATCTTTTGTATATCCTCATTTTTCCTTCCGTAAATGCGCATATACGGGAGCTCTCTTCCATATATGTGCATTTGTTCCTTCGTATATGTGCATGTCTACCTTCCATAAATGTGCATATACAAAAGGAAAAATGCACATATATAGAAGGTAGAAATGCGCATATACGGAAGAGAGCTTCTGTATATGCGCATTTTTTCCTTTAGTATAGGCGTGTGTACGGAAGGAAAATTGCACATATATGGAATATCTCTTCCATTTATGCACATTTCTACCTTCTGTATATGAGCATATATAGAAGGAAAAATGCGCATATATGGAAGAGAGCTTTTGTATATGCACATTTTTCCTCTCGTAAATGCACATTTACGGAAGGCAAAAATACGCATATACGGAAGCTCTCTTCCGTATATGCACATTTATGTCTTTCGCATATGCGCATTTTTCCTTCTGTATATGTGCATTTACGAAAGGTAGAAATGTGCATATACAGAAGTTGTCTTCCGTATATGCGCATTTCTGCTTTCTGTATATGCGCATTTTTTCCTTCTGTATATGCGCGTATACAGACGAGAGCTTCCGTATATGCGCACTTTTGCCTTCCATAAATGCACATTTACTGAAGCTCTCTTTCGTATATGCACATATACAGAAGGCAGAAATGTGCATATACGGAAGAGAGCTTCTATATATGCGCATTTTGGCATCTGTAAATGCACATATACGGAATCCAGCATGCGCAGGGCTTCTGTATATGTGCATTTTCGTATATGCGCATTTACGGAAGCAAAAATGCGCATATACAGAAGCTCTCTTTCATACATGCACATTTTTGGCTTCCATAAATGTGCATATACGGAAGATCTCTTCCGTATATGCACATTCTGCCTTCTGTATATACGCATTTACGGAATCCAAAATGTGCATTATGCCTTCCATATATGCCCGTTTACAGAAGTGAGACATTATGCCTTTCGTATATGTGCATGCACATATACGAAAGTTGCGTTCCGTATATGTGCATGCACATATACGAAAGTTTCCTTCCATATATGTGCATTTACGGAATCCAAAATGCACCAATACGGAAGAGAACTTCCATATATGCGCATTTAGGCTTCTCTATATGCACATATACGAAAGTGAACATGTGCATATACGAAAGAGAGCTTCTGTATATGTGCATTTTGGCTTCCATATATGCACATATACGAAAGAGAACACATGTACATATATGGAAGAGAGCTTCCGCATATGTGCATTTTGGCTTCCGTATATGCACATATACAGAAGTTAACATGCGCATATATGGAAGAGAGCTTCCGTATATGCGCATTTTGAATTTCGTATATGCACATTTTTGGCTTCCGTATATGTGCTCTTCCGTATATGTTCATGTTCACTTCCGTATATGCGCATTATCCCTTGGCAGTATATGGGCATTTACAGAATCCAAAATGCACATATACGGAAGTGAGCTTCCGTATATTTGCATTTACGAAAGGCAAAATGCGCATATTCAGAAGAGAGATTTCGTATATGCGCATTTGGCTTTCGTAAATGCTCATATATGGAAGCTCTCATTTTGGATTCTGTAAATGTGCATATACGGAAGCTCTCTTCCATTTCTATATATGCGAGCATTTATGCCTTCCGTATATGCGCGCATGTTTGCTTCCGTGTCACTAAGCCAATACTCCTTAGAGTGAAAACCAAGAGGAACTGCCATGGCTAGACCATGTGTCTTGAGCCCGACCACAATATAAAACCAAAGATAAAAAATTAATAACATAAAACCACAACACATGTATAAAATTAAAACCTATCCTATTGTAATTATAATAAATATATATATAGTGCGCATTAACTTTTAAGTGATGTCCTTGCAATATTAGATTCTTATGTAGTTCATGATTCTCAAATAATAGTGTCATATATAATTATTGGATAGAATAAATAATAAACATAAATACATTGCACTTAAATAAGTGTTGTGAGATCCAACTTATTCTATTCTGGGAGAGAGCGGTTGAGGGAATATCTCAACATACTCCAACAACCCAAACCAATCCCTAAACTCTAGTATGTAGCATTAATTAGGCATTATCTCTAACACCATTGAGGTATGGAAGATGATTTTGTATGCATGTGGGCTAATTAGTCGGATATGGCAGCCATGCAAGGGGAGGTCCCATCAATGTTTCGTTACGAAGTAAGTGGTGTTACTGCAAAACTTTGCATTGGAACAGGGAAGTGACTAGTATTGGCATGTGGGTCTGATATTTGTGTGTTATTGCTACAACGGTGGCTACAAACCTTCTTTGATGAATTCGGTTGAATGCACAGGGCCTACAAATCTATAGACATGAAGGTCATTGAGGAGAGAATATGCCATGTATTTTATCACTAGAGTATGGTGACCAAGGTTACAACCCAGATTGTACTGATTGCAGTCTCAAACTACATGACACCAAGTTACTCACTCATAAATACTAACAACTCTATGCACATAATATAGTAATAGCCCAAGTTACTCACTCATAAATACTAACAACTCTATGCACATAATGTGTTCACAGCCCAAGGCTCGCAAGATATCATTTCTATTCAAATCAACCTTTCATCCAATGATATAATATGTTGGAGTAACCTTTCAAAGGTGATATTTTTGCAACCAACATCCAAAGCAAATTTAGAGTCAAGAATATCAAGAAAGTATAAATAAACAATAACAATAATACAAATTATTCACTAAATTTTATCATGTGAACCAAGCAAATCTATGATGGAAACAAGAAAATACTAGGAAGGTGAAGTTGCAAAAGAAGGGTTGACACATGGATTAGGGTAAATTTTCTAGTTATGGTTGTGTGTAATTCATTTTATAGTTAGGCATACCAATGATTGACATTGAATAGTCAAATGGGTTGGGTAATCAATTTTTTTTGTATAACTTGAGATGAATCCTTGGCTTAATGTATATAAACTCCCATATATTATACCTTTCATTGCATTGATCATTGGTTAATTACCTAGCACAATAAATATTGATTTTGCTCAGGCCCCAAGGAAAAGCAAAGGTAAGGAAATGTGAAGGTAGAAGTGATCTCAATTGTTGGAACTATGGCTTACCATTACAATGTTGTATTGACCTCTGGATTTTGCCTACAACACACTCTTTAGCCAATTGAGTAATTGTTAAATGCCCTTACACAAATAATTACAATGTATGCTATAGCCTCATTAATTGGCCAGGGATTCTTTGTTGGGGCATTCTCCTTCATAAACAATCAATTATTCTATAATCAAACGGTTAAGCATTATGTTGACACCTGCACTCATATGTTTTTCTTTTGCTAGAATAGTTGGTATATGGATTTAATTGTGGGAAATTGAATACACCACTGTATGGTATATACACTATTGTATGGTATATACACTGGTGTATATACCGATGTAGTGTGTCATATATACACATATACCAGTGTAGTGTATCGGTGTAATGTACCTATATATACACCAGTATCTATACTAGTATATACACCAGTGTATATACTGATATATACACCAATGTATATACTAAAGACATTCGTATATACTTTAATGTGTACTGGTATATACACTAGTGTATGGTATATACACTGGCCAGTGTATACCAATGATATTGTCATATGTTACGAGTGTACGTATATTCATTGATGTATATACCAATATACCGATATATACCGCGATATAATAATATATACACTGATGTATATATCGATATACACATCGATGCATATACCAATGACACTAGTGTATGGTATATACATCGATGTATATACCGATATATATACCACTGACATTGTTATATGTTACCACTGTACTTTATATATCGATGTAGTGTATTGATATATATATCGGTGTATATACATGTATATATACACCGATAAATATACTAAGGACATTGGTATATACTCCGATGTATATACTGGTATATGAACCAGTGTATATGCCAAAATACACACTAGTGTATGGTATATACATCGGTGCATATACCGGTATATACACTGATGCATATACTGGTATATACACCGCTGTATATACCAATGACATTGGTATATGTTATGAGTGGATGTTAAGGGGATATGTTATCAGTATATACACTGGTGTATATACCGATGTAGTGTGCCATTGTAGTGTGTCGTATATACACATATACCAGTGTAGTGTACCCATATATACACCAGTGTATATACTGATATATACACCGGTGTATATACTAAAGACATTGGTATATACTCTGATGTATACTGGTATATACACTAGTGTATGGTATATACATCGATGTATATACCGTCATATACATCAGTTTATATACACCGATGTATATACCGGTATATATACCAATGAAATTGTTATATATGCACATATACAGAAGCGTTTATATGTGCGCATATACAAAATCTTGCATATATCGAAGCCCTTCCCTATATGCATGTGCATATACTGAACCTTGCAAACGGTTCTATATGTGCGCAAATATATATAAGCCCTTATGTATATGTGCGCGCATATTGTTGAAATATTGTAACTTCGAAGAATATTCTTTATGTATCTTTTGTGGTCCTCGATGGTCCAACCGGGAGAACCATTTGTATTTCATTGTACCTCGATGCTCCTAATCGAAAGAACTAATAAGAGTCATGAGGTAGTCCGCTCAAATTGTAAAGGTGGGTCATCAGCACCCCAGTATGGTTACTTGAGCCTGCATGTGTAACTCGAGCCTACATGAGTTAACTTAAGCTGACATGTTAATTGAGTAAACTTTAAGTGAACGGATGAATATAAATAGAGGTGTAGTGCTCCTTACTTGTGATATACACACTCACTTGGAATAGCGCACTTGTGGAGGAGAGGAGTTGCTGGAGAAGGAGGAGAATCAGGTTTTTGATCTCCTTTTTGGTTTTACCTTTTTCCCTTTTTGGGCATCTATATTGAGGAAGATTTTGCTGGGTTTTTCCCTTTAGGGTTTTCCCAGGATAAATCTGTGTTGTTCTTGTGATGCTGTTTCTTTCAGTGATCCTGTTTTATATGCTTTTATTATGAAACATGAAATGATATACTGATGTCTTAGTTAAGCATATGAAAATTTAACACAGTAACAGAGCTAACCTAAATAGGGCAGCTTTCACAAGTTACAGAATCTATGGATTCTTATTTTTTTGCTTCTCTCTCCACAATCAATCAACAAAAGAAGGCTAGGCTCACTCTCCTTTGAAGGGTGCATCGTTATGTAGAAGCGGAATTTGATTTCGAGCATTTTCAATTTTTGATGTGGAAATTAGGGCTTTCTACAGAAGAGGAATTTTTTATTGAGACCACATAGGATTTTTATCCTCATCAAAACCGAAGTTTAGAGACCTTGATCAAGATTTTTGGTTGGGTGAATCTCTGGGAAAGTCAAACCCTAGTTTGACCCCGAGCTAGAAAAACCCTAAATACTAAAACTGCTACGTTTTGGCACATTCGCTATATTCTGAGATTGGCAAAGGATAAAGAGATTAAAATTACAGGGGCCAAAGATAAAATCATTATGAACAATGTATCCAAAATTCATCCTCATATTCACTGTATTTCAGGAGATATGTTCTCTCCAAGTTAGGGTTCCAGCCTCTTCCAGAATTCATCCCTAAACAGGACACCTGGGGAGAATTGCAATATCTTGGGCTACAGAGGTCCAAATGGAATTCCTAAAGATTTTCCAGAAAGGGAACAGACTTTAATTTTTGTGGTCCGAATATCATACCCCGAAGATGAACCAGTGACACGTGGCATGCTGTACAACTTCGTTGTTCTGAACAGTCCTGTAACAGGTCACCTTGGGAAAAGGATCATAAATCCCAAATGGTGAAACCAATTCTGATGAAACCTATGGTGGTAGATCAGGGACATGCGAGGTTACCTCATTACAAAAGTTCAGACATAGAGGAGCCGAAATGTCAGACATATCATAGAAACAGTAACAGGAATTTCTGCAGAAGAAATTGGAAAATTAGGGCTTCCTGTTCCGGGAGCTTCCCTCCACTGTTTTCAGAAATGGAGTACATTGGACAGCTCCATTTGAAGAGATCTATCTGTCTATCCAATCAGATCTAAAATATTCCAAGTTTTAAAATTAGGGTTTCTATGACAAACCTTAGATCAGCCAACTCCAGAACTAGGACAGACACCTCAAATCGGTAAGATCTAATCCTTTGCTATGTTCATTTGAGGTTCTCGTTTCAAAGTGATCTATCACATCAGCTTGATGATAAGCTTGGTGAATTTGACAATTTCCAAGCCTAGAAGTATATGATCTCTCTGAAGAAAATGGATTGGACACCTTCATGAGCATAGAGGTTCCAGTTTCAGAGGGAGATGAGGCTAGAAGCCTTTCACAAGAAGAACTTGGTCAAAGCCCAGAACATTATTGATGATTCAGTCTCGAATCAACTTGTTCTACAAGTGTCTTCTCTAAAGACATCAATGAGGTTTGATTCCTTGACCAATCTATTTGAAGGGAAGAACATAGATCGAAATATGACCTTAAGAAACCAGCTGAAGAAGAAGTGAAGAATGCAGAAGTGGTGATGGTCACCTTGAATGGCCTCCCAGGATCATGGAATTCATTCATTCAAGGAATGTGTTCCAGAAGGAATTGATTACTTTCAGCAGACTTTGGGAAGAAGAAGAATCTTGTCTCTAAATATCAAGCTCTCATCTTCCAAACAATATCCCTCAATCAATGAGGAATATGAAGATCTCAACTCTTGAAGAACTTCTTATCCACCTCAGCATTTGGATAAGAAACGATGCTATCTTGAATGAAGAAGATGATAAAGTTGAAGACTCAAGAAGGAATATACCCATGAAACAAATAAAGATAAGTATTCAATTGTCATTTCATGATATTGTTTTGTTATACATTTGATTATATTCAGTGATGTGTTATGCATGATAGATTGTTTGCATTAATGACTGTATACTACTAATATGCATGTGATGGGTAAGTAGCTCATGGTGCTATAAAACTCTCCGTTCCTACTTATCAAACCTCTTTGCTGACATATTGGATTAGTGCACAATCTCAATAATGTCATGGTAGAGATGGAAGGCATCTAGAAATTTTATGTGAGATATGGATGAATGTTGTATTAACTAAATAGTTGCATGATGCATAAGAATTTGTCGTTATACATATGTTTTATGAAATATCTCTAACCATGAAACTGGTACATTTGAATTGTAGGAAAGGTCATGAACAACCTCCTACAAGAAAAGAAGGATGAGACTTGTTCCGAAGAACAAGTGATGACAATTCAAGATTCACTCCAATAAACATGAATCTGAAGCTCCCATGGTCAGAGACACCATGACGGAAGAAAGAGATTTAGAGAATGGTAGATCCACCTTGAAGGATGAATACCACCATGGGTACAAGAGATAACTCAAGATGAAGAAAAGAATGCTATAAAAGGAGCTATGATCAAAGAGTAACAGTTGATCATGGGGAATGATGTATACGATATGATGGAACAAGTGTACAAAGCAAGGTTCGTGATTCTCCCCATAAAGAATAGACTATGACATGACATACTCTATTGACCAGTATATGTCAAGCATAGAACCACCTGTACAGAATGAAGATGGAAGATGATACTCCACTTCAGGGGGAGTGACTACAGAAAATTTTATCTGAGTTTGACATGGTATGACATGATGGATAGCTTTGTGATGGATCGAGACTTTACCAAGAGTAAAGTAGGTTCCAACCTTCAAGGTTGAATGCAAAAGACTAGGATATGTTGATGACCTGAGAAGACAAACTCATAGAAGATGTTATGACACTAGAATGATGTTTGGGATATAGTACTCAAACCAAAAATCAAGAATGTGGTATCTTCCAAATGGATTTGCAAGATAAGATATGTTTTTGATAGAAGTAAGGTAAGAGTTGTGGCTAGAGGAAAGAGGGAATTAATTCTGAAGAGACACTTAATCCAGGAAGAAAGGTACACTTCCTTCAAAACTATCATGGCAGTTTCTTCCATGATGAAGTAAAGACAAGCCTTCCTTAATGGTATGATTGAGGAAGAGTTTTACATCGAATAGTCATGAGGATTTGAATTTGAAGACAGAAGGAATCAAGTATGCAAGTTGAAGAAGGCACTCTATGGCCTGAAGCAAGCTCCTAGAGCTTGGTTTGGAAGAATAGATAGTTTCCTGATGAGCATGGGCTTTGCCAAGAGCAAAGTCAATCCTAACCTTTCCTACAAAGTTGTAGAAGATGTACCTGTCATTCTATTACTATATGTGGATGACTTATTCCTGACAGGGAATGGGAAATAGATCATGGAAAGCAAGAAGAAACTAGCAGAAGAATTTGAGATGAAAGACCTTGGGTTAATGCATTATTTCCTAGGTTTGGAAGTATGGAAAAGTTCAGAAGGAATCTTTCTCAACCAGGGAAAGTATGTGGTAGAGATATTGAAGAGATTCAATATGTTGGAATGCAAAGTCATGGCCACACCCATGGACTCCAACCTAAAGTTGTTAGCTGATGACTCATTAGAGTTAGTGGATGTGACTCACTACAGACAGATCATTGGGTCATTGATGTACTTAACAAATACCAGACTAGACATTTGTTTTGCTGTGAACACCTTAAGTCAATATCTTGTTCAACCAAGACGGGTTCACCTAGTAGCTGCAAAACATGTGATGAGATATCTAAAAGGGACTATAGACTTTGGTCTATACTGTGATGGTAGCCATGAGTATAGATTGTATGGCTACACAGTTGCAGATTGGGTGGAAGTATCTCAGACAGGAAAAGCACATCAGATATATGCTTTTGGTTTGTTATGAGTTCATGGTTTAGCAGGAAAAGTCCAGTGTTTCTCTTAGCACAGTTGAAGCAGAATACATAGCAGATTGCTCTACTAAGTTGTGAAGCCATATGGATTCAGAAGCTGATATCAGGTCTCTTTGACCTGAATATGGACACTACAATGATTCTATATGATAACCATAGTTGTGATGACAAAGGACCCTACGTTCTGATGTAACACGTAGAAATCCGGTATTTCTACATACAAGATAAGATGTAGATGATGATACTGTAGATGCAGATGATGGTGATTTAGTATTTCTATATTGAATATATAGATGATGATGATTTCAGTATTCCCATAATGAAGATATAGATGATATTTCAGTATTTACATACTGTAGATACAGATGATGGTGATTTCGTATTTCTATACTGAATATATAGATGATGATGCTTTCAGTATTCACATACTGGAGATACAGATGGTGATAGATCAGTATTCAGATACTGAAGATGTAGATGATGATGGTTTGGATGATGATGTACCGACGAAGCCTCTGCCTCGAGTAGAGTTCGAACACTTTTGAGACAAGCTTGGTGTTGTTCGGAAAGACCTTCCTCGAAAGGGGGAGTAGTGATGTTGCAGTGGGATTGTATCATCCCTGGGCATTTTCCTTAAAGTGATCTGGAGACCTCAGTCCTCGAGAATGAAGAGGGATTGTATCATCTCGGGACATCTGTCCATAATAGATCCGGTGACCTCGGTTATCGAGAACGTGATGGGATTGTATCATCCTTGGGCACCTTCCCTAAAGTGATCCGGAGACCTCGGTCTTCGAGAATGAAGAGGGATTGTATCATCCTTGGGCACCTTCCCTAAAGTGATCCGGAGACCTCGGTCTTCGAGAATGAAGAGGGATTGTATCATCCTGGGACATCTATCCATAATAGATCCGGTGGATTCGGTCCTTGAGAATGTGGTAGGATTGCATCATCCTTGGACATAGTCCTAAAGTGATAGGGAGTGATTATCCCATAATTGTATCCGGTGACTTTGGTCGTTGAGAATGTGGTAGGATTGCATCATCCTTGGACTCAAGTCCTAAAGTGATAGGGAGTGATTATCCCGTAATTGTATTCGGTGACTTCGGTCGTCGAGAATGTGGTAGGATTGCATCATCCTTGGACTCAAGTCCTAAAGTGATAGGGAGTGATTATCCCGTAATTGTATCCGATGACTTCGATCGTCGAGAATGTGGTAGGATTGCATCGTCCTTGGACTTAGTACTAAAGTGATAGGGACTGATTCTCTTGTAATCAATTCGATAACTTCAGTTGTCGAGAATGTGGTGGGATTGTATCATCTCTGGACTTTAAGTCCAAAAGTGATCCAAATAATTTTTGTCTTTGAGTTGTGGTTGCAGGTTGTTGCTGCTGATGATGATGTCGTACTGATCGAAAGATCAGAGTATGATGATGATGACATACTGATCGAAATATTAGAGTATGATGATGATGACGTACTGATCGAAAGATCAGAGTATGATGATGATGACATACTAATCGAAAGATCACAGTATGCTGATGATGACGTACTGATCTAAAAGATCAGAGTATGATGATGACTCACTATGATTATGATGTTTCTGATCGAAAGATCAGAGTATGATGATGATGTTTATGATCGAAAGATCAGAGTATGATGATGATGTTTCTGATCGAAAGATCAGAGTATGTTGATGATGTTTCTGATCGAAAGATCAGAGTATGATGATGATGTTTCTATGTTGATGATGTTTCTGATCGAAAGATCAGAATGTGATGATGATTATGATCGACAGATCAGAATATGATGATGATGATGTTGCTACTGATCGAGAGGTCAAAGTACCGAAGATGTTGCTGCTGATTGAAAGGTCAAGGTGCTGAAGATGTTGTTGTTGATCGAAAAGTCAAAATGCTGAAGATGTTGCTGATCAAAAGGAGAAAATGCTGAAGATGTTGCTGCTGATCGAAAAATCAAAGTGCTGAAGATGTTGTTGATCGAAAGTTCAAAATGTTGAAGATGTTGTTGCTGATCGGACAGTCAAAGTGCTAAAGATGTTGTTGATCGAAAGATCCAAGTGATGAAGATGTCGTTGCTAATTGAAAGATCAAAATGCTGAAGATGCTGTTGATCAAAGACTGAAGATGTTTCTGATGATGAAGATTGAAGATTGAAGATGAAGACTACATGATGTTGAAAAGCTTCCAATGATTTATAGATGTGTTACCCTACTGATGTTGATGAGTCCCCCATCTCTGCTCTTGTTGTTATTGATGTAGAATACCCTTCTCGTTAAGGGGGAGTGTTGAAATATTGTAACTTCAAAGAATATTCTTTATGTATCTTTTGTGGTCCCCGATGGTCCAACCGGGAGAACCATTTGTATTTCATTGTACCCCGATGCTCCTAATCTAAATAACTAATAAGAGTCATGAGGTAGTCCCCTCAAATTGTAAAGGTGGCTCATCAGCACCCTAGTATGGTTACTTGAGCCTACATGTGTAACTCGAGCCTACATGAGTTAACTTAAGCCTACATGTTAATTGAGTAAACTTTAAGTGAACGGATGAATATAAATAGAGGTGTAGTGCTCCTCACTTGTGATATACACACTCACTTGGAATAGCGCACTTGTGGACGAGAGGAGTTGCTCGAGAAGGAGGAGAATCAGGTTTTTGATCTCCTTGTTGGTTTTACCTTCTTCCCTTTTTGGGCATCTATATTGAGGAAGCTTTTGCTGGGTTTTTCCCTTTAGGGTTTTCCTAGGATAAATCTGTGTTGTTCTTGTGATGTTGTTTCTTTCAGTGATCCTGTTTTGTATGCTTTTATTATGAAAAATGAAATGATATACTGATGTCTTAGTTAAGCATATGAAAATTTAACACATATACAAAATACATGTCGTATATGCACGCACATATACGAAAGCGTGCGCATATATGGAAGCATGCACATACATGCACGATACCGTATATGCATGCACATATACGGAAGGGCTTCTGTATATGCGCGCGCATATACAAAATCCCTTTCTGTATATGCACGCTTTCGTATATGTGCATGAATATACGAAAGGGATTTAGTATATGTGTGCGCATATACCCTTTCGTATAGGGATTCCATATATGTGCTCTTTCATATATATGTGCATGTACATATACCATTTCCGTATATGCATGCGCTTATACGAGCCATTTCCATATATGCATGCACATTTACAGAATCCCTTTCATATATGCACATGCATATACAGGCGTTGTACTGTATGCGCATACATATACAGAAGGGCTTCCGTATACAGAAGCACGCATATACGCCCTTCCGTATATGCCCTTCCGTATATGCCCTTCCATATACGCCCTTCTGTATATGTGCACACATATATGAGCATGGTAATGTATGCGTGCACATATATGAAATCCCTTCCCTATATGCATGTGCATATGGCAGGCACAATACCATCTATATACACACATACATGGTATCATGCTCGTATATGCATGTGCATATACGAAAGCGCGTATATATAGAAGCCCTTATGTATACGTGTACTTCCATATAATATGCACGCATATATGGAAGCGTGCATATACAGAATCCCTTCCGTATATGCGTGCTTCTGTATATACAGGTGCATATATGGAATCTCTTCCATATATGCATGTGCATATAAGGGCACGGTACTGTATATGTCGATGCATTTGCATAATCCCTTCAATTGGATTTTTTTTAGATTCTGATTATGTTTGGCCACTAATTAGTTCATCAACCTCTACTGAAAATGTAGCAAGGGATAAAAATTCATGTTTTGTTGTTGAGGTGACAATTTCTACCACTAGGTTAAATGGTGTCTTTTCTATGGTTTGAATGAGTTGTATTTAGTCCTTGAGATTTATCTTGCTACCAATTTTCTTGGAAATTTGTTAGTAGCTTGAGTGGTTCTTACCGCACCACAAAGCATCCTATAGGATCTCTAGTTTGATTTGTGCATCTTATATCATCTAATAATAATGTACGTGGAATTTCATATGATACCAACGGGGGTGGGGGTTGTCAACAATTTCCCTAGTTGATCCTCCTACCATGTATCTTCCATAATGTAGTGCAATTCTTTTTTGAACCTTTGGCACCTCCCTAGAAACGATGACCCAAATAACATGTTAAATAATCACCCTACTACTAATATCAATAGTTGTTAGATTGCTTGTGCATTTGTTATGTCAACCCAGGGATATAAATACTTGCAATATGGTGTGCATGATTTAGATTCTCAACTTCCTCTAGTTATATACAATGCATGCTACAATAAACAATGAAATTGTATACTATTCTAAGGATCCTCATATATAATTTATTCAAAATACTCTATTGAATTTAAAAACACTTTGCCTTTAAAGAATATTTGTATTATCCAACCATATGTCATACAACAACTACACTGTACTCATCTATCTAACTATAACACAAATTAATTCAAAAAGCATATACCCTATAAGTACTCACTTAGCATGTAACACATAAATACCACAAAGGAAATCAGCATTGTTTCACTAGAGTGGACCTTTCCCTCACATTATAGAGTACTAAGTGGACCATAGAAAAAGTAAATTAAATTCCACAAACAAAATTTTTGCAAACATCTAAATCTCATGGAAATGGTAAAATTTGTATTAAGACAAAGTGAGTTGTGCTCTTCTCCGAATATGTAAAATGTTTGGTCTCATACCTTAGAGGCATGAGTCATATTTTATAGAGTATAGTCTTAACAATTTATTTTATAACATTTAATACAACATGCTTGAGAATCAAAGTTTCTCAAATTTAGTTCAAGAATAAAGTGCTAATATTTAAATTAAAAACAAATGAATGTTGGTATATAGTTAATAGTATTGACAAATTTTATTTGGATGCCACATATCTAAACAATATCATCTCAAACGTGTAACCAAATTCCAATACAAAGTTAATGGCATGGTCGTTGGAAAGTTTGAATGATCCATGACAACTTACACAATCTATAGTAAATGTGTATTGTTCAACCATACTGCTTCAATTCAACTAGATTTGTAGTTATAATGACCCATGCTAACTCGAGGTTTGTAGTTTTGTAGAAAATGGATCTACAACAATGTTTCACCCAATTCATTATAGAAATACATATACACACTACATTACTTTCCCTAATGTTTAATGAAAAACAACTAAAATACTAACGTATTTGATGAAAGAGTACCTTAGTCAAAATATACAAGGACTAATACACATAAGGATGTGTAAGTAAGCAATAAATAACTTAAAATCTTTGCCAACAACATGACTCATCAAGATGTAGTATAGGTCCTAGGGAAGCCAAGGTTCACATAACACACATGAATAACAGATAATGGCATGATAAAAGAAACATATACAAAATAATTGGCACAAAACTTTGAGTGCATAACATATTACTTATATTGTAGAAAATCAAGCATGCAATTGACATACATACCCTTCGAACCTTAAAATTGTCACGTGATTTCAACCTTTGAAATATGCTTTTATGGTGAATCAATTGCATAGATCAACTCTTATAAAAAAGGTTTCCTCACACTTAATATAAAATCCTTCACGAGAAATAGATCAACTTCTTCAAAATTCATAGGACATCTCCTACTTTAAATCAAGGCAAAGTGGGGCCAAACTCTCCTCTAATTTATTTTCTTCGCCAATGTTTCTGTTTAATATTCAAAGAAATAAGATCTCTCTTAAAACTCAATATGTCATTTTTTTTAATAATATGTACCTCCATAAAGGAGTTGAAATAATTTTTTTATCTATGTACATATTAAGTGCAAAATCTTAATATGCTCCCAATATGAAGAAGAACTTTTTAAAAGAAAAATGATTCAAATTAACAAATAGCTAAAGTTGATATAGTAATTAATGAAAGGAGACGAGAACCAACATATAGTTGTAAGCGATGAGGATGATGATTTTGTTCTTATGACATTTGAAGTTGAGAAATCTATAATGAAACGAAGAGACATGGAACAACTTAAAGTGGAAAGAGCCCTAGAGGATATGGAAGTTAAGGGTGGACATCGCAGTGCTTCCATTGTCAAATTTCAATGTGACAGTAAAGAAAACTCCTATAACCAAGAGAAAGGTGTTTTTAAAGATGATGGACATGAATATATGGAGATTTCTTGAGTAGCAGCCGAAAGGGATGCTGAGGTTTCCATAACTGCAATAGAAGGAATTAAAGGGTGTTTGTAAAGATGATATATACAAGAAGATATGGAGAGCCTTAGTATTGGAGGAGGATGTTGAAATTTCTATAACTACAATAGGGGACGTAGATGAGAAAAGGCAATTTCAAAAATTGCAAATGCAGTAATCCAATGAAAATAGTATGTTCGAAGGGTAACTCAGTTGGTTAGATCTTTTGTGACCAAGACTTGATTCTAAAGATATTAATAGCATGATGTTAACAGTATGCTAATTAAGAAGTTGATTATAATGATGATAATGATAGGGAAGAAATAGAAAATTTGGAAACAAAAAAGAATAAAGGATAAAGACAAGAGGAATGAAAGAGAGAGAACACTAGAAATATGGTAGGAAGAGATAGGAAGAAAAGTAAGGAAAAATGGAAAAAGGAAAGAGAAATCCCACAAGAAAAACAAAGAGCATCAATATGAAAAATGAAGAGAACCAATGAGGAGGAGAGATGAAGCTTTGAGGAAAAGGGTAATAAAATATATGGCTTTGTCTTTCTTTCAAGAAAATTTGTATGCGTGGCCAAGACGGAAGATTATTAGGAGAATTCCTTTGTGTGTGTTTTAGTTACTGTGTGATTGTCTGCATGCTACTTCAGGGCTTAGGCATGTTGTGCTCTTGTTTTTGTGTCTATGGGTTATGGATTTGAACTATCCAGAATTGAGGTATACCCTAGCGCCATCACAGAACTAACAATATCCCTAGCGCCAGCAATATTTTAGTAGAACACGGTATTGAGGATGGGGGTTTAAAACTTGTGAACCACCAGAAATATAGATAAATTCAAAATCCACATTATTTGGTTGTACAACGTGATATTTTGGGGATGGGTGTTTAAAAGTTGTGAAGCACCAGAGAGATAGATGAGTTCTTTTTTATATACCACCGTCAAAGTATGCATATTTAAGATTTGTGATGTAATCTTGTCCATTGAAATTTGAACCACTTAGATGCATGGCTCGACCATGTAGCATATGAGGCATTTTAGTAATGTTTGAAATGTCTAGATATCTACATATTAATGTGAAATTTTATATTAGAGGAGCATACCAGTGGAAGAAATCCCAAGCTTCAACTTCCTGTTCGTTTTAAAAACTCGATGTGTGGAGATTAACATAAAACGGGGAATAAATTATGCTTTCTTATTCAAGAATCTTCATTTGCCTCTCGATTATTTAGAGATACTTCTTTCATGAAAATTTGACGTGGACATTGAAGTTTCCTTCTATCGTCTAACCCAATTAGAAATTTAATAATTGACAGGCAGACATCAATTTTATTCAACCTAAATGAATGCAAATGCGAAGGGAAGGAGTATTTGGTAATGCGTTTTTATGGCAGCTACGAAGGGGTGTCAGCAAATGCAATGCAAAGGATGGTAATTTGTTGATTACATTCAATTGATCAACTGGGAATAGCACGGTAGTTGACCCTGATCACTCCCTAGAGGGACATCCCAGAGTCTAAGTGTGACTTTGTTGTTTTTCTGTTGGATGTAGGGAATATGCAATAGGGATAAGCTCAGCCCCTGGAGCCAGTTAGAAGCTTGATATTCCCCATCAATACTTCAAACTGTTTCAAAAAGACCTCTTCATTTTCTACATAAGCTTTCACTAAATCCATTGTCTTCCCTTGGCCCTTGGTGAACAATTCTTCATCCATGTTCAACAGTCCATTCCTGCTCAGCAAGTTCTTGAAGTAGTAGTTGTTGAACTTGGTAAGGCTCACCAAATCCAATGGGGACAATTTATTATCTCCTCCTGATTTCAGACATACGAATTTGAGCTTAGCATAGTAAGACTTGTGTTGGGTGAAGTCTGGCTGCCCATTTACACTCTGGTTGTAAAGTATCTGCCTGAAACTTGTGCATGGAGATTGGCCCATGGTGTGACTCCCTACATCATTAGCATTTTCTTTCACATTTCAATACCTGATAATCTGCTCCTAATATGCATGAATGCTACAAAATGAATTAAATGAATTACAAATTATAAGGGTGCAACTAAATACAATGTTTATATACGTGAGAGAGCCACCAAGTCTACCTCATCCACATCCAGACCCTGTAATTTAAACTTGGTAGTGAGAGTCTCGAGAGTTGAGTTGGGGGCTGGTATAATATTCTTCAACCCACTCAAACTTGCACTCTTTGAGTCTCTCCTCCCCACTAAAACTTCTCATCCCAGGCCTCCACTTTGATTTATATTCACCATAAACAACACAATTCACTCGGTAGTTAGATTGACATTTCACCAGATACTATTATAGTTTACTTTTATATTCTTCTCTGGGAAACTAGTACGAGCAAACATGTATATTCATCTAAGTGAATGAAATATTGACAACAAAATAGATTAATATATATTACCGGGACCGCTGAGTCACGAGCTGAAATAGCAAGAATATATGCACAAGAGGTTAAGGTTTGTGACAATCCATCACTAAATTTGCCTGCAGTTTGAAATTCAAATTTAAATTTGCCTCGCAATTTGGAATTCAAATACACATAGGGAAAATTGATGGCCAGCTATGGTTGTATGTACTGATACCAGGGTTGCATTAAACATGAATTGATAGCTAGAGCTCAAGCACCAGGAAGTTACATGGATGACGAGATCTATGACCACATCTGCTTGCCATCGCACATGACGGAGAATGGGGTTCCAGCTTTAGTTTCTGGTTTCACAATCCATCCCGGATGATCGTACCATCACCATGCGCATATTCCCCCATCATCAGCGGCATTCTCTTCATATCATCACTCATATGGTGCACGAGCATACATAAGCATACCCTGCTGACAGAATCTTTAAGAGTCTGCAGCAGGGTGGATAGCTCTCGCTGAAATATGGTCGATGACCTTTTTTTTTTATAATTGCACTGTTGCACGTACATATACTCATTTGAAGGTTGCGCCTCTTTTCTGTAAGAGCTGAGATGTCATGAATCAGTCACTGTTATTTCAGTCAACATTACGAGTTTTTCTTGTGATAATCGCCAGCCCACATGATTTAGAAGAGTAAATTGGCCAGCGAGGCAATTAGAAATGTTTTCTCTTCCTCCTCAATGCTATAAAGTAATGCGTCGGGAATCCATTTTCTCCCAACTTAATTAAAACCCTCTCATAAGTTGGGTTTATGTGTGTTCACTGTTATTAATGCGAAGTTGATCTTCTTGATTGGACCACTTCATTGCATGAACATAAATCTATAAGGTTGGGTGAAAACGTAATACATAGTTAACCTGCACATCGTAGGAGGTTAATTAGCACCTGTATACTTTTAATCAATGGATTCTAGGTATCATATCGTCATAAATTTGATGGAGGGTTAAAGCATACCAGTGCAAATACTCCCCTCCAAGAGCGTCAGGATCTGTCATAACCTAATTATGTAGTCATCCAAAGGTTAATAATATGAATCTCTAATGTATAAAACAAAAAGAGTCATCCAAATAGTAATTAAACATACAATTACTCCTAATTTGCTAAGGTTTTGGGCGTTGTACTGTTTTCCTCACTATGCTAAGGTTTTTCTCGTTGTAATGAGAATCCTCACAATTTTCAAATTTATAAATTTTAATTATTCTAACACTATAGTTTTCTATCAGTTACCCACTGCTGTTTACCAAACTGTGACCAAACTTTAGAAACTTTGGTTACCAAGGCCACCATAGTACAAGGCAGGAGAGTACCACCTGAATTTGAATTAAATTCATGGTTAACCTAGGAATGATAACTCAAGAGTCCACCTTTTCGCTCCTGCTGTCGAATCCTTGGTCTTAAGCTAATGCTTTTAACCGTCATGGCTTGATTGTCTTCTTCTAAGCTTGGTGTTGTTGGGGGAACTATAACTCAAGAGTCCACCTTTTCGCTCCTGGTGTCGAATCCTCGGTCTTAAGCTAATGCTTTTAACCGTCATGGCTTGATTGTCTTCTTCTAAGCTTGGTGTTGTTGGGCTACTAAACTATCCTTAGTTTCATAGGGGTTTCATGCTACTTTGTGGAAAGAGAATTCGTTACCGAGCACAGCGAGAGATTGAGGCATTCCAAGGAAATAGAGAGCCAAGGTTTGTTTTCTTATGCCAAATATTGAGGCATTCGAAGGAAATAGAAAGCTGAGGGTTTTTTCTTATGCCAGAGACTCACGAATTCGAAGGAAATAAAGAGGGAAAGGTTTTTTTCTTATGCCATACTGACGCATTCGAAGGGTATAGAGAGCCTGTAGTTCAGGATGCGGTTGGCTTGAAAGAAAGCACCTAACAGATAGAGACTAGAAGTGAGGGTGGTTTAGTACAATCCTCTTCTAGTGGATATCAGGTAGTGGATATAGGTGGCAACATTCTACCAAGTGTACTTATGCTAATAAAGTCCCGCCTTAGATGATCAGGTTGGCGCAGGAATACAAGAATAAGAAGTAGTAGATAGAAGGTTGTTATATAAACAGAGTGGGTTAAATGGGTTTTCTTTATATTTGTAAAGGTAAATAACTCTTGAATTATGGGTCAAAAAATTTCAAAAACACATGCAACTGTGTATGTAAAAATGATCCTAACAGCATATATACACATGCCAGTTTGAATGCGAACACAGGCTAAGGTAGGTGTGGGGTTTATTCTGAAGGACTAAAAATAAGCATGGCAAATCCTGCCTCTATGCAGTACACAACAACAATATTTTAGTACTGGAATTGAAAGCCATTTTGGAATCTGTCATTTATGTAAAGAAGAATCATAAAGTGTGCCTAGTAGACATCTTTTCTGACACTGAGAATGCTTTGACACAGTTACAAGTACTTTTAAATGGCGAGAACCCATTACAAGCGAGGATGCTTTGACACAGTTACAAGTACTTTTAAATGGCCAAAACCCATTACCACGTGACAACAACGCCAAATATTTTGCCGAGGAAATAATAAAGGAAATAAAAAAGGAGGATTGGTTGACAGAGGTGCATATGCACAAGGTGAAAGCACACTCGGGAGTCTCACGTAACAAAAATGCGGACAACTTTTCCAAAGCAGAAGCAATGAAAGCGCCCAAGATACCTCCCTTGTTACTTCAAAAATCAGTACATAAATATGATGCAGCATATTCTCTTTCTTTTTCAACTTCTTTCAGCTCTTGCGATTGGAAGAGAACTAGGATTTCTCAGACTCGTTTTGTTGAGAACCTATTACATTAATGCATATCTCCTTTTTTTGTGTACCTGTTCTAATGAAAGGGCTTTGTTATTATTCTATCAATGGAACATTTTACCAGTGATTTGTATTTGTTACATTTTGATTATGCAAATTTTTAATATTGATAATTATAGTTTTAATAAATCCTTTCGACTAAACTATGTAAACCCTTGTGTATATCCAACTATCGAGTGGATCAATAATAATAAAAGCTCATGAACCAGATTTTAAGGATTTTAGTAGGTAAGACAGTCCTCAAAACCAAAATAGCCCATTGGATTAAAGATGTATTTTTCCTTGATAACTTTCCAAATATTAATAATTGATTTTTTTGGTTTAACATTACAATGTCATTTTAACCAGTCATAGTAAATGGTAGTAGCTTCGCTCCTGGGTTAGTAGGTTCATGACTCAAAGGGAGACTCACACATATTGTCTTCATAGAGGGAGTTATAGTGGATCCAACAAAAGTGGTTGTCATTGTTAACATCCCACCTCCTAAGACTATTAAGCAGTTGCGATCTGTATTTTTGCATATATCATCTGCAATAAGGGCTTAATGGCTCACTGGATTAAAGATGTATTTTTAATAGTTAATTTTTTTTTTAATTATGTTTGTTTAATAGGGAGATTAAGTATAAGGAGCCACAGTATTGAAACTAAACAACGGATCCTATTTTAATTTTGTAATTGTTTGAAAGATTTTTTAAACTAATATATAATTAGTATATTTATATAGTTTATGTGTCATTTTGATAAAGATTAAATGGTTAAAATATAGTTATAAAAATGAAATAAAACATTTTGAGAAAAAAAAATTCTTCTAGATATTAAACAGATTCAAGTATAAGTTGTCTATATATAACTACATGCTACATCCATTTATCAACTAATAGTTAAGTTTTTTTTCTTAATAATATTTCCAATTTATTATCAACTAATAGTTACGAATCCTCGACTAGATGTTAATCTTGTTCAAACTGTACAAGATGTAACAAACTTTTCCAGCAATCCCCACATTGCCATGATTTTGCAGGGCATGCACTGCCACCAAACGAGAGAGATTTGGTGTTTTGAAGGACCCATTGTAATCTGCTCTCTTCTCCATCAATTTCTTGGACAAACTTTGGATTATAAGAGTTCTACATGGGAACTGCTAAGTCATAACAGCGAGCACGTAGATTGGATTAGTCAACTCAATTATATGTAAACCAGTTATTATTTTTTGAACAAGAAAGTCAATGAAGTGAGGTTTCTTTGAAATTGTTCCGATTTCCCAAGTTTTGGAAATGATTCATTCACTTTGGATGCACTAAAGGTTGTTTCATATTAAAGTATTTAGTTTTTACTTTTTAATATGAATGTGGATGGAAGGGTGGGTTATTGAAGTTGTTATTGTTGATAGAAAGGGTAAGTTATTGTTAAGGGTAATGGATTAACATGATATAAATGTAGTTGATGTATGGATAATTAGTAATTAATACATGAATAATATGGTAAGAATAGGTAGCTGAAAGAGTGCTGAAACATAGACAACATATTACTACAACTAAAATATAACTTATTCATGATCTTTAACTTATTGCCGATTGATATTCATCGTTTTCTTTTAACCCATATTAATATTCACAAGTAATTAATATTCAGTGATAGTTAATACGTAAATAACATGGTGAGAATATTCATTGGTAATTAATATTCAGTGGTAGTTAATGCATTAATAACATGGTGAGAATAGGTAGTTGAACCATAGACAACATATTATTACAACTATAATATAACTTATTCATAATCTTTAACTTGTTGCTTATTGATATTCACTTTTTTTTACCCATATTAATATTCACGAGTAATTAAATAACACGATTATATATATATATCATAAAAACAACATTCTATCTTCTTCAATAAAACTATAGTCTTAAAATTATTAAAATTTGACTCAACCATAGTTGTATTAATATTTACCCGTAATTAAATAACATGGTTATATATATATATAAACAACATTTTATCTTTTTCAATAAAACTATATTGTCTACCCTATTAAGATTTGACCCAAATTCTAACCTAAAAAGGCAAGGAAAATAATAGGTAACTAACCTAGATCATATTGACTAAATCATTTATTCTGGTTTATTAATTGTGGAAGTTAATGTACCATTTGCATGTGTAGAGATCACAAAGACGCACCCCATTAGTAATCTATTTGAAACTTTAATTTTGTTCTAAACTACCAACTTCCAACCTAAAAAGGAAAGGAAAATAATACGTAACTAACCTAGATCATATTGACTAAATCATTTATTTTGGTTTATTAATTGTGGAAGTTTAGTATGTGTAGAGATCACAAATACGCACCCCATTAGTAATCTATTTGAATGTAGTCATTACGCAGTAGGAGAATGATATAAGAAGGAGCTATGTTGGAGCGTTGAAGATCTCGACGTTTCGAACCCTACTCTGGGATCATCATCAGGAGACACTTTGAAGCTCGGATCATAGCTTCAAAGTGTCTCCTCATGATGATCCCAAAGTAGGGTTTGAAATGTAGAGATCTTCAACGCTCCAATGCAGCTCCTTCTTATATCAATCTATTTGAAACTTTAATTTTTTTCTGAACTATAGTCTGCAACATAGTCATTTAATATTACCATGTACAATTTTATAATTTCTCTATGGTAAATATATATGTATACTTAAAGGAATAACTAGGTTAATGATTTCAAGTTTTATAATTTCTATATATGGTTAGATATATATTTACGTGTATATATATGTGTATACGTGAAGGAATAATTGGGTTGAATATTTTTAGATTTATTTTAGTTCATTTTTTGTTTTTACAATTTTTAAATATTTAAAATTAAATAAAAAAATAAATATTAAAATATTAAATAATAATTTAGAAAGAATTACAAGTGTATGTAAAGGAGTTAGGTACCAAGGATAATATGCAATTTTTTGTAATACATAAAAATGATTACTGTTATTTGTATGCACTATTTTTTTTTGCTTTTTATTGTTTATAAGAAATGGAAAGGGTGTGTTAAGTTTAATAATCTAAGGTTTTAAGCAATAAAAACACCATAATCATCATATTACATGTTTGATTTTTTGGCCATTAAAAAATAAATACACAAAACAATTGTTAATCAATTTATTAGAGGCTTGTTTAGCTATTGAACCAAATATCTACAAATTGCTAAGTTTAAGGGTAAGAACTTACTCCTTTACAGCTACTATGGTTACATTATTGTTCAAATGAAGAGGAACACACAGTAACACACACTTAAGGTGAGTTTGATGGCTTGCATTGTTACTTGGCTACCTATCTTTACCTTTAGTGTTTCAAGTGGATAATATTCAAATGGTTTTTTCATGTTTCCAACTAGTATCTTAATATTTACTTAAGTTAATCTCTCATTATGGATCCATTATAACTCATATAAAATAAATAAAGCAATTGTTAATCAACTTATTAGAGGCTTCTTTAGCTATTGAACCAAAGATCTACAAATTGCTAAGTTTAAGGTTAACAACTTACTCCTTTACAACTACAATGGTTACATTATTGTTCAAGTGAATAGTAACACACAGTAACACACACTTGAAGGTGAGTTTGATGGCTTGCACTGTTACTTGGCTATGGCTACCTATCTTTACCTTTGGTGTTTCAAGTGGATAATATTCAAATAGTTTTTTCATGTTTCCAACTAGTATCTTAATATTTACTTAAGTTAATCTTTCATTATGGGTCCACATAACTCACATATAACTTTATTATAAAATATTATTCTAGTAAGAACTATCCATAATTTAGACCTTGATCCCTATTGTTTGTTTGAATTATCAGTTTTTTTGGTCATAAATGGACCAAGAATAATAATATATTTGACTACAAGTTTTCTGAATATAGAATGTAGGGTGATGCCCCATGTGAAGTTTTTACTACAACATGATACTTTCAAAAGTTGTTACATCCACTAGGATTAACTTTGGTTTTCTTTATGATTTTATTTTTATGGTTGAAATACTTAACAACATAATTCATATATCCCCATACTTTGATAAGCTAAAAGTTAGGAAGGTCGATATTGTTACAAATATTTTGAAATTGCGATCTAATATTAGTGTATGCAAAAGAAAGTATTTTTCATCTTCAAACCTCTTAGTGTCACAATGATAAGAAATTATTTCAACCCATGCCATTTTAGAAATTATTCTTTATGCTAGTTAAAATAGAGACATAATTTTGATCTTCTAGATCATGGTTGATCACGTCCTAATAGTATCATAATTTTTTCTTTTCCTTTGATTCTTTATCACACCAAAATTTCTCTTTAGGTTTATATTTAAGAAAATATTTTCAATATTATAATTATTATGTAGAGTGATATATTTCTTGATTCCTCGATGATTTAGCTAATATTTGACATATTTATGCCAACTTTGATTGAGTTGAAGGTGGTTTTGATTAGAGCTTGAAGGAATCTTAGGAAGCCTCTTGTCTTCCATGGTTTTTACCACTCTCTTATAAATTAGTTACCTAGTCATAGCCATGTTCTCAATGGGGGAGATACTAACTTGTATGAGGAGGATATGATAAGGTGTATTGCCTTGAATTTTGAGATTATAAGTTATCAAATAATTTGGATTTTCTCTACCTTTCTCAAGGATTCTCTAAAGATTCCACATCCCCAAACTTCATAAGCGTATAAGAAAAGATGAGTGAAAAGAGTCTCAAAGAGGAATTTATTGTTATCCCATAGCTAAATGTGTACTAATTTACAACTATTTTCAAGTCCATAACAATATTTCCAACCTCCATTTATCATTTTATGAATGCTATAGTTCTAGTTAAGTTAGTGACAAAGATCAATTTTAAGATATTTGTATGCATACAATTCTTCCAAATTGTTATTTCCATACATCAAATTAGCACAAGTGATTTTTTTGGATTTGATTATCATAAACTTTGTTTTTGTAAATATTAACAATCATACCCATCCAACAAAAAATCTTTGAAATTTTTTAGTTGCTTTTCAATATCATTCATTCATGTATAGAAACAAACATTGCAAATTACAAAAAAAAATCATGTTACACTACATTAAACTTTGCTCTTCAAAAGGATTTTTAGTTTTTTGTATTCTATAACTAAAAAAATGAATATATATATATATGTGTGTGTGTGTGTGTGTGTTTAAAAAATAAGTTTTTTTAAATTATTATGTTTTAGCAATCCTAAATGAGTCATTGAAAATTCACTGTGCAAAGATGATTTAATTGACCCAATTTATTTGGTGCAAATACCTGTAATCAAAACATCATCAACATAAAGTACAATGACATGAAATACATCACCAATATGCTGAAAATAAACATTAGGTTCAGAATTGCATCTAACAAATCCACGTGATATTAGAAAATTGTCCATCTTGGCATACCAAGTCCTTGGGGCTTGCTTGGGGGCATAGAGTGACTTCTTTAACCTGCATACAAGGGAAGGATCCTCTTGGAAACATTTAGGTTGCTGCATATATATCTATTTCTTTAGCTCACCATGAGTAAATGCACTTTTTACATCCATGTTGTGAACCTTGGCAACGCTTACTAGCAGCAATGGCTAAAACTAGCCTGATAGAGTCCATCTTTACAACTAGTGCAAATGTCTCTATATAGTCCACTTCTTGGACTTGAGAGACACCTTTGGAAACTAATATGGCCTTATATTTTATATCCAACCCATCAGCAACAACTTCGGTCCTATAGAATCACTTGCATTGCACAAGCTTCATCTTGGGAAGCAAAGGAACTAATTCCCAAGTCTCATTCTCCTGTAAAGAGTTGAGCTCTTCTTGCATGGCTGATTTCCATATTGGTTCATAATATTCTTCTTGATATGATTTTGGATCCGATCTAACCATGATATAGTAATGTGCAACAAAAATCAATTCATTTGCAAAATAAGCACCATGGAATTGTGATGTAGTCTTCCTAGGATCAAGAGGATTTCCTGCTATACACCCAACAACTTCTGTGGTTTTCTCTGCCCACTTGGGCCTTGAGGGCATTTCATGTTTATAAAAATCATATTCAGACATATTAGAATTAGAAATATCGTAAATATCATAAATGGAATCATCACTTACATCATCTTGGTGTTGAGGAGAAGAGCATTCCCCCAGTGCTAGTTCAAAATCTGGAATAATTTCCTCTTCGAATTGCACACTTATTTCTATGAAAGTCTTGTGTGTTGATGGATCAAATAGATTGTAGTCCTTTGTGTCTTCACCATATCCTAGCATGATGCACTTTTTTCTTTGTGGCTGCAATTCCTTCCTCTTTTCTGAAGGAATTGGAGCCCATGCCCTTGAGCCAAAAATCCTGAAATGTGAAATATTTGGCTTGTGACCAAACCAAGCCTCATAAGGTGTTTTCCCACTCATGGATTTGTGTAGATCCCTATTTTGAATGTATGCAACATAGTTGATGGCTTCATTCCACAGCTTAGGACTCAAATCCTTAGCCTCAATCATACAGGGAGCCATCTCCTTGAGAGCGCTATTTTTCCTCTCTACCACACCATTTTGGTGTGGTGTGTAAAGGACCGAATGCAACATTTGGATACCACATTCCTCACATAGGTGCTCCAAATTTTTATTCACATACTCTCTACCATTATCAGTCCTAAGAATTTTTATCTTGTTCCCACTTTTATTCTCCACCAGAGACTTCCAAATATTTAGAGTCTGAAAGACAACATATTTGAGCTTGAGGAAATAGACCCAGCAAAACTTTGAGAAATAATCTATGAAAGTGAGAACATACCTTTATCCTCCATACGAGGCAGTGGGAAGAGGACCAATGAGATGTGAATGCACCAACCCGTGCACTTGTGTATCTCTCCTTTCCTTTCACTTCTCATAGCTGCACTCTGGATGCTTTCCCACCACACAACCAATACATGCATCATTGGAGGTCTTAATAGGAGGATTCCCTTCCACCATGCAATCCTTTCTCAATTTTTGGAGATATTAGTAGTTCATATGGCCAAATATCTCATGCCATAGATTGTTGGTTTCATTGAGATGAGACAAAAGTGCTTTCCCATTGGAATTAGGAAGAAATTTGGAAAATTTGTAGATCCTAGATTGGTGATATGCATACCCCAATGCTACAACCTTGTTGGAGGATATTTCTACTATCTCAAACTCATGTGGATTAAATGTTACACTCTTGCATTCTCCAGCATGTGTCATTTTGTATACTGACAGCAGGTTTGCTACCAAATCTAGTACACACATGACATTGTTGAAATATCCATATTCAAGATCGATCCTTCCAACTCCCTTGGCCTGAATCTTAGAATCATCACCCATTCCAACAGTTGGGACACTGTATGAATACATGGATGTGAAGAACTATTTAATAGAGCCCATGTGCCTTGATGTTCTCCAATCAATGATGAAGGTGGAATATTCTAAAGAACCAACAACCAATGCATGACACCTCTCTTTTTTTTCATATCTTGAACTTCCATCCTTTTTCCTTGCACCCTCTAGGGCTGGGATGTTGTTCTTCTCCAACAGCTGCACCATCATATCTATTGTTTTCTTCATGCACTCACTCTCTATATGCCACCCTTTTTGAAAGTAGGTGCATTTGGTATTCTCCTTTCCCTTCTTGTCCTTATAAATATTCGAACCTCCATCAGGAATCTTGGTTTTGTCTTGTTTCTTCTTCTCTGGTTGTTTCGAATCCCTGTCTTTCTTCTTCCCTTTGGATGATTTTGAAGCACCTAGAGCAAGAGCTTGGTCCTTGCTTGTTTTGATGGTACTCATCTACACTAGCTTATCTTGATCTTGGGTTCAAAGAATCCATGAATCTTTCTAGTGTTGGAATTTTCTGGTTTTGAGTTGTGAGTTTGCTTGAGTGAAATGTGTTGAAAAACACAGAGTATTCAGGCCCTAGCTTCAAAAGGATTGACAGTATGATATTCTATTCTTTCTTTTCTATTCCACACTACTTGAGCTGAAGCACCAAAGACTTGAATTTGGTGAAGAACTCTTGGATGGTCTCATAATGCACTGGGCTCATGGTGATGAGCTGATATTCGAGCCAGTGACCCCTCAACTCGTCAGTATTCCCAAATAGATCTTCGAGCCTGAAACAAAATTCATTTGGGGTGGATATATTGGTAACATGAAACATGATTTCTCTCAAAATGCTGAGACATAACATTCCAAATGCTTCATCAAGTCTACTAAAATACTTCGATTTCTCTACTGCAGAATTTGGTTCAACTTTTGTAATGATGGTAACCCTGTAGAGAACCTTGGACCTCAGTTGGATGACTATCTCATCCTTCCATTCCAAGTAATTGAATGGTGTTATAAATATATTATTTTTCTCCATCTCTGCTTGCGCTAGTGGTGAAAATTGTTGAATGTACCTGCGATGAAAACTCACAAATTTCTCCGGAGAATCACTCTAATAGAAAATCAAACACACTGAATTTGATTTTCAGCTTCAACCAGCTTTGATACCATGTGATAATTGATTCACATCTAGATCTAGAAGACAAGAAACTCTCACTAATTTTCTCTAGTTTGTAGAAACAAGCAAAAAATCCTGAAAGAGTAAAAATTACACACACATGTGAAAACAATAGTGGATATTATTGAACTGTCTAACATATGAATGTGTTTAGATCATAAATATATTACATTAGGAATAAATCATGATGCTTATGAAGCTATTTTGGAGTGTACATGTGTCATGGCAAGATTTGGCCTCCATCTCCCCTAGGTGGATGAATCATCTATTGAATCACCCCAAACAGTCATGAACCATGGTGTGAACATTGGAGACACATGTTGGGGTATAAAAGATTCCAAGACATGTGTGGGTGAGAAAACATAGGTGTGGGATTGGATAAAGGTTAAAAATAAATGCACTAGGAGAGCCAAAAGGGACTAAAGACAACATTAGCGCCCCTAGTGAAACCCAGATTCCCCAAAACAAGGAAGTAGCGCTCCAGGGAATTAATGAGGGTTCACATATTCTAGGTTTTCCAAGTTAGAGCACTATTGTGTGTGTGAATAGGATAAAATAACATGTTCACCTTTTAGACCAACTTCCCTAAGTGTAAACCATAACAATCAATGCATAGAAGCAAATGAATTTGAATAAGCTATGAACTAAGGTACTAAGGATGGATTACTGTTATAACAACCTTGAGCCATAAAATATGGTTTACAAACTAAAATTAAATCTTTATGTACCAACCGTGATTACCACCCTATCCTCCATATGTATTGTTAAAAAAATCCTAATCATGGCCTTATCCCATCTTAAAGGTTGAGAATACCCTTAAGAGATCATGTGTGTTTGTTCAATGTGTTTTTCTTGGCCCTATATGTCTATAGGATTCCTTTAGGGAATAAGAACTAGGTTTCCTCCATCAACCATGTCTACGAATATGTTTCTAGTGCTAAGAGAATTCTAATGCACTGCATATTCTGTCTTAGATGAAACATATCACATATTGAGGTACTATGTGCAGGTTTGATTCCTTTTTCATGGACCTCAAGCTTTAAAACCTACCTTTTGAGCATAAGTCTTGAGTTTCTTCCTCGAGCATGGTCAAGGAACTATGCCCCATACTTAGTCCTTAAATCCTGCTAATGGTGTCCATACTACAAAAAGAAAAATTATGCTCTTGGGGGTTTAGGCATGGTTGTTTGAGATGTTGTTCTTGATGATGCTAAATATTAATATAGGTCCTAAGTCTTAATGACGTAAACTATTGTTTTTATTCATTTCCCAAGACATGCACCAAAACCATTTTTTGTGGTTCTCCATAATGCGTACACGTTTTGCTTCTCCATAACGTGTGCATGTTTCGCTTCTCCATAAGATGTGCATGTTTTGCAACTATAAAATGTGTGCACATTTTGTAACTATAAAACCTGTGCGCATTTCTCTTAGCCTAACCTATGTTCTATATGACATGTTAGGCTCGAGCTTAACCAAACCAAGCATTACATAACATGAGCGCCTTGTATTTTTATTTATCGTGAGCATGTTTCCTCAAAGTAGGATTACATTTAAAAGGTCCCTCATCTTCTTGCACACATCCTAAAATTTTCCATGAATTCCTAAACTTGGTTTGAACTATTGGCATTGATGTAACTCTCACTCACAAAAACCTTATGCCTACAAGTTTTCCATGGTTTGATAGCAGATGTTAGAACAATATAAAAATAGAATAAAAAACAATAAAAATAGAACACAATATTTAGATGGAAATATTGATATATAGATGTAAAAACATGGGGCACTGTTGACAACCTCTATATTTTTTTATTACTCAACAAAAAACTTCCACATTTTATTTTTTGTATCTCTCTTTTATTATAATGTTGGGGCATTAGCCTATTTTATACAATACATAAGAATGTTCCAAAAGGATCCAAAATACACTAGAATGGTCTAGAATTTTTCTCCTTGACATCTCTTCCCTCGAACCCCAGGAAAGGGGGGCCTGGCACCACCCTCTCAATCCCCCACACCCGCATCCACCACATGGTAAGTGCATACGAGTAGTTTGTGTTCATATTTGAGATATTTGTAGGAATAATATTGGAGATGTGTATGCTGGATTCATGTCCTAACACATTGAAAGTAGAAAAATATTCACAACAATAAGCAAAACAAGGGTACCAAACACTCTCAACAAGCCTTTACACCCAATGGTGATAAGTTCACTAAATCGGAAAGGAAAAAAAATGAATTACATTAAACGTTTTTGGGAAAGACCCTCATGTGGAATTTAAGTGTTTCAAGAATATGGAATCCTTGGAAGAAACATTGAAGAAGCATAACATCAACCTCCATTCTTCTTCTAAGTCTTATTTTCATGGAAATGAACATTTTTTCTTTTGGTTCATCCTTCAATCAATCTTCTTCTTTTTATAATGAGTGGATCGTTGTTTCTAGAGAATATCATCATATGGATAAGGATAGATACATTTTTTCTTCTCTAATTGAATGTAACACCAAACAAATATTTGTTGGTGACGATAGATATCTTAGTGTTGTAGAATTTTGAATCAACTAGTTTATGGTCATTTCAAATATGTATAATGAATGTGGTGTAAGTCTTTCCTGGAATTTTTTGTTAGTATATCCAATCACTCATTCTAGTGAATGTAATACAATAGAGTTTACACCTCACTAAGTTTATGATATTACTAGGTTGTACAGATTTAACAACTTCAGGTCATCACCTTTTCCCTCAATCTTTATTTATCTTATCAATTACATCAGAAACCTTTGGCATCTGTAATTTCATCATTTAAATTATCACTCATTGCAACAACTAGTATGTAATTAGAAAATGGTGATTAGCCTTCCTCTCATTTCTTACAGATATGGATTTTTCCCTAGGCGTGTTCTCAAAAAATATCATTGGAGTAGTTTTGATAAACATGCCTCTTGGCAGGCCTTGGCCCCCTTGTAGCTTTTTCATAACGATTTGTGCAGTCCTCTTCCTTCTGCTTCTTTCTATGGATTCAATTAATTCTTAGCCTTCATTAATAACTTCTCCAGACACAGTTGCATTTAGTTTCTAAAGAGTGATGTTTCTATGTGTTTTTGGCCTACAAGGGCATTGTAGAAAAATAATTTTGGATATCAAATACACAAGTTAAGAACCTTTAGTACAGACGACTATGTAAACAGTAAATATATAAATTATTGCACTACACAAGATATTCAGATGCTACATATTGTTCCATACAAACCACAACAAAATGGTGTCGCTGGGAAAAGAATCACACATTAAAGAAAATTGAAAATTGTATGATCCAATCTAAGTAAATAAGTCCTCCTTTTTTAGTGGAATCCATTAATTGTGCAAATTGCATAGTCAATTGCACTCCCATAAAAGATATAAAAGATATAGCACTAGAATATATAACACTAGAATAAACATTGAGTAAAATTAATCTTGATA
This sequence comes from Pseudotsuga menziesii, assembly GCA_001517045.1. Taxonomy (NCBI): domain Eukaryota; kingdom Viridiplantae; phylum Streptophyta; class Pinopsida; order Pinales; family Pinaceae; genus Pseudotsuga; species Pseudotsuga menziesii. Next base: position 132,224 of record LPNX010545199.1, on the reverse strand, counting down.
TAATCCACTTGTGTTTCTTTGGTATTGAAGCATCAACTCACATTCACAAAGAGAAATAGAAACCATTGCATACTAAGAGTGAGAAGTGCATATTTGGTGGATATTCTGAAGATGTAAAATGTTATAGGATTCTTTAGCATAAATCCAATGACATTATTATTAGAAAATATGTTAAATTTGATGAAAATATTCTACCTTGCAAGCCTGATTCATTGTTTATGCCATCTTCGACTTGCAAGCCATCTTTAGTAATTGTGTCATCTTCTATTACAAACTTCTCTTATTGTAATTTCTTTCTAATTTCTTCTTCAAATGATGAAAGTAAGAATGAAAATACACTCCCCCGTACTCATGTTGCTTCAGTTGGGTCATTGAGAATAAATCTACATTAGCATTGTCACTTCCTAGATGAGTATGTTGAATCTTAGAATTTGTTGGTGATCTTTTCAATCGTCCTATAGATTAACATTGATAATGTTCATAATTCCAATAAACCTCTTTTATTTCAAAAATTATGTCTATTAAAAATGACACTCATATATATTTTTTCAATGATGAAATTTTTTAATATTATAATATAACTCATAATCTATTAAAGTTTATATCTATAAATATGAACTAAGACATCATTGTGATTGTTCCCTTCTCACTTAGGTGTTTCCGTGATCAAGATTGATTTTACATGTACTATTTTCATATGAGGATTTCACTATACTAAAGGGTAGGGCTACCGTTCATATACTCAATCTGGAAATTGTTCGATTTTTACCATTTTATCAATATGATTTAGGATATTATATGAGAGAATAACATGCACAACAATAATCACAAGAGACAAGAGACACAAAGAATGTTTCTCGGGGAAACCATTAAGAAGAAAACCCCACAACTTCCTCTGAGATAGAATGAGCACCCGTAGAAAAAATAAAACCCAAAAACAAAAAGATGATCTTTGACAGCTATTGTCTCTCTCACTTGTGCCATCTCCTCCTCTCTCACTCATGCGCTACAGTTGAGTGAGTGTGTGTTTCAAATAGAGAGTCTCACTCTCTATTTATACTTGTTTTCCCCTTCACATTTACTTTGTAGATCCAACTTCTCTGGGAGAGTCTAATAACCCTAATACCCCTCAACTGTGGGGACTATTGCCCTGACTTACAATGGAGGGTTATCCTCAACTCAATTGTGGGGACTATTGCCTTGAATTACAATGGAGGGTTAACCTCAATGAATTTACATGAATTTATTATATTAAAGACTCTACCAATTGGAGGAACATCAGGGTACAATGAAATAAAATATAAAATATACAATTGAATACATTTCGAAGTTACAAACACATCAACACTCCCCCTTAACTAGGAAGATATTCTCTTGACACAATTCATTAGCACAAGTCTTCGTCATTGGATTATCATCAAAGCTCGATCATCATCATTACTAGATCATCATCAAAGCTGGATCATCATCAAAGATGGATTGTCATAATCACTATATCATCATCAAAGTTGGATCATCATCATCACTACTTCTCCTATCTCGAGAAAATGGTGCTATATCTCAATTCTACTCGTCATACGAAGTTCTACAAAGCCAAACTTGCTTGATGTAGGCCTAGCCTCCATGTAGGTCTTCATCTTCTTCTACACTTATATATGACCATGGGAGGAACAAATCCTACCTCCATGTCAGAAAGGAATAGTGCTTAAATCTAACAATGGCAGGAACCAATCCTCTCGCCATGTTAGACAAACACAACAATTGCATCTGACCATGGGAGGAACCAATCCTCTCTCCATGTCAGAAAGGCACAACACTTACATCTAACCATGGGAAGAACCAATCCTCTCACCATGTCAGAAATGCACAACACTTACATCTAACCATGGGAGGAATCAATCCTCTCGCCATGTCAGAAAGGCACATCACTTACATATGACCATGGGAGGAACCAATCCTCTCCCCATGTTAGAAACGCCCAACACTTACATCTGTCGATGGGAGAAACCAATCCTATCACCACTTCAAAAATGCACAATACTTACATCTAACCATGGGAGGAACCAATTCTCTTGCCATGTCAAAAATACCCAGCACTTACATCCACCGACATGGTAGGACACACCTACTACCATCCGAGGAAGGGCTCTGCACTTACATCCACCGATATGGGAGGACACACCTACTATCATCCGAGGAAGGGCTCTGCACTTACATCCAATAGCATGTTAGGACACACCTACTACCATCCAAGGAAGGGCTTTGCACTTACATCCACCAGCATGGTAGGACACACCTACTACCATCTGAGGAAGGGCTTTGCACTTACATCTGGCCATGGGAGTCCCATCCTGCCACCATGTCGGAAAGGCTCAGCACTTATATTTGACAATGGGAGGTCCAACCTGCCACCATGTCAGAAACGATCAAAACTTATATCTGACCATGGGAGGTCCAACCTACCACCATGTCATAAAGGCTCTCGAACTCATCACTTCTCCTTACAAGGAACCTCGATTTGGAGAACACCAAGCTTCTACATAAAGTACTCAAAATTCACTTTGGCCATTTATAGCATATAATCACATCAGGGATGATTACGTCCAAGTATAACCTACAAGATTCACCAGGACTGATTACAATTGAGGACAACCTACAAGACCATTTATGTCTGAGCAACCGATGAGATTTGCCAAGATTTTATGCTCAGAAAACCTATTTCATTGTCTATGCTAGAACTCCTTCTTTCAAGAGATCTCAATCTGGATCACAAACTGGAGCTTCACTTCTCCTCTCTCCTGGGAAGTCGAGCAAGTGGCAGCATATTTTTCCTTGGCTGTAATTAGCGCCATGCAGGACTCCTTCCTGCTAAAACAAGAGATCACACATGATCCCATACTGAAGCAGCACCCCGAACTTCTCTTCCTATCAATGGCACTACTTGCCCAATCTAAATCCACATAATCCTCTAGGTTAATCTTTTGATTCGCTTCATACTTAATCCCATAGTCAACTGTACCCTTCAGGTACCTCAAAATATGCTCTGCAGGAATTAGGTGAACATGTCTTGGATCTGTCAGGAACTGGCTCATTGTGTTCATAGAAAAGAAAATATCTGGTCTCGTACTCATGACTTTGCAGTATATCATCCTGAACCTCTTCAATATCTCTACTGCATACTTCCCTTGTCCCAGGGATATTTTATATTCATTCTTCCACACCTCCATGCCTAGAAAGTAGTGCATCATACCCAATTATTCCATATCGAACTTGGCAGCAAGCTTCCTCTTCATGCAACTTTAATGACTTCCACTTTTTCTATCAGGAATAAGTCATCAACATATAACAAGAGTATCAATGGTTTTCCACCTTCAACCTTGAAGTAAAGGTTGGAATCTACTTTACTATCAGTAAATAGTAGATCCATCAGTAAGCTATCCATTGTGTCGCGTCATGTCGACCTCAGGATATTCTACAATTACTCCCTCTAAAGTGGAGTATCATTCTCCCTCTTCCTTTTGTACTCTATGTATTGAAACACTCTGTACTGGGGTGACAACTAGATTCCTCTGCTACTAATATTCTATGTATCCATATAGGGTCATGGGATACCAAGATCCTCTATATTGAACCTTTTCAAAATTTCTTCTCGCACCCATATGTGGGCTTGTCATCCTGTGCAGGATTTCATCTTAACCCTTTTAGCAAAGGTTAAGATGTTCATCACTCCAAGTGATATTCAATCTCCTTATGTATGTGTTATCCCATGGGTTCCTTCTAAGATCATACAAGGCCTTCTTTAATTTGCACACATGAGTCTTCCTGTCACGTTTCTTAACTTTCAGTGGCTACAAATGTTCTTTCGTAGTCTATTCCTTATTTCTATGAGAAGCCTTGTGCTATGAATATTTCCTTGTATCGCACGATGTTTCCATCTAATGCATGTTGTATCTTGTAGATCCATATGGAAGACATTACGGACTTCCCTTCAGGGCTTGATACCGCATTCTAGACATCATTCTTCTTGAACTAGTACTCTCCTTACCTTTTGTTCTTGGCTACTTCTTCATAGCTGGAAGCTTCTGCATCAATGATGTCTCTCAACAGTGTCACATAACTAGAGAGTGTCTAAGGCCTCTTGAAGTCTCATCATACTATTCTTCATTTTGGATTATTTCTTGAATTGTCATCACTTGTTCCTTGGAACAAGTCTCATCCTTATTTTCTTGCAAGAAATTGTACACGATCTTTCCTACAAGTCAAATGCATTAGTTGTATGGTTAGAAACATTTCATAAGGCATATTCATAATGGAAAATTCTTATGCATAATGATATAATCATGTAACTATTTAAGCTAATATAACATTCATCAATATATCATGGAAACTTTCTAGATGCCTTCCATCTCTACCATGACATATTTGAGATTGTGCACTAATCCAATATGCAAGCAAACAGGTTTAATTCTAGATAAGTAGCAATGGAGAGTTCTATAACACCATGTGCTACTTACTCATCACATGCATATTAGTAGTATATTGTCATCAATGCAAACATTTTATCATGCATAACACATCAACTGAATATAAACAAATGCAAAACCAAACAATATCATGAAAATAAAATTGAATACTTATCTTTATTTGTTTCATGGTTAGACTCCTTCTTGAGTCTTCAACTATATCATCTTCTTCATTCATAACAACATCATTTCGTATCCAACTACTAAGATGGATAAGAGGTTCTTCAAGAATTGAGTCCTTCATATTTCTCATCGCTTGAGGGATCTTCTTTGAATCATGAGAGCTTGATCTTCAATTTCTCCCATTGTCTCTTCTCTTATTATGAGTTGAGCTTCTTATTGTGTGCACTCTTCCCAGAGTTTGTTGAAGGTAATCACTTCCTTCTGGCATACATTTCTCAAAGGAATGAATCCCATGATCCTAGGAGGACATTAAAGGTGGTTATAACAATATCTTATTCTTCTTCGATTGCTTCGTCAAAGCATCAAACACTTTCTTTTGGTGTCTTCAAGGATGACACATGAGGGATGAGATGATCTTTAATAGAATCTGCAATGATTATCTTGGCTCTAGCCTTAGCCTCATCTCCCTATGCCTCTTAGAACTTCCTTACTGAAATATTTTTCTAAGTCAATTTATTCAAGGATCATGTAGGTCCTATAGTTCAATACTTGGAAGTTTTCAGCTTCACAAATATTGTCATCAAATTGATGTGATAGGTCAATTTGAAATGAGAACCTCAACTGTAAATAGAAAAAGATTAGATCTTATCGATTTGAGGTGTCTGTCTTGGTTCCATAGCTGGATGATCTAGAGTTTGTTAGAGAAACCCTAATTTTAAAAAACTAGAATATTTCATGTCCATTTGGATATAAATATGCACCTCGTCAAGGCGATCCAAGCAGCATACTCATTTTCCCAAAACTGTGATCAGAACTACAAAATATCTAATGCCCTAGTTTTCTTCAATTTCTTCTGCATAATTGCCTTATATTGTTTCTGTATCATCTCTAAAAGTACTACTCCTTTGTTTCTGAAAATTCTCCTTGAGGTAGCCTCGTCCATCCTTTATCCAAAACCGTAGGTTTGAGAAGAATAGGTTTTACCAATGAGGACTTATGAGAGTTTTCCCAAGGTGACTTATTTCAAGATTGTTCAACATAGAAAACATGTATAGACTTCCATGTGTCACTGTTTCATCATCTGGGTCTAAAACATGTACCACTAAAAGTACATTTTGTGCCCTATCTATAACATCTTGTCAAATTTCATTTGGACCTTCATAGGTCGATATATAGCAATTCTCCAAAGGTGTCCAGTTTAGGGATGAATCCTAGGAGAGTCTGGAACCCTGATTTGGAGGAATCATATCTCCCGGAATATAGCGAATATGAGGATGAAATTTTTACATAGTGTTCAGAACAAATTTTTCTTTGGCCTATAATTTTTTTTTCCTTTGATTCTTGTCCAATCCCTAGATACAACAAATTTACCAGGATTACTAAATTCAAACTTCTAGGGTTTTCTAGTCCGGGGTCAAATTAGGGTTTGACTTTCCTGGAGTTGTACAAAACCAAAAATTTCAATCTTGGTCTGTAAATTTAGATTTTGAGGAGGAGAGAAATTATACGCTAGCCTCACTCAAAAATTCCACTTTTGTGAAAATCCCTAATTTGTCGTTGTAGTGGTAGGTCAAAAACTGAAAATGCTCAGAATCAGATTCTGCTTCGAGAGAAAGATGCACCCTTCAAAGGAGAGTCATCCTAGCCTCTTTTTGATGATGATATGTGGAAAGAGACCCAAAAAATAAGAAACCCTAGCTTCTACAGCTGCATAGTGTCTTCTTCTCATGTTAGCTCTAATACCATGTTAGGTTTTTACCATTTAATCAATATGATCTAGAATCTTATATGAGAGAATAACATTTGTAACATTAATCACAAGAGACAAGAGACACAAAGAATTTTTCTTGAGGAAACCATAAAGGAGAAAACCCCACAACTTCCTCAGAGATAGAATGAGCACCAATAGCAAAAGTAAAAATCCAAAAACATAAGGATGATCTCAGACAACCGTTGTCTCTCTCACTTCTGCCAACTCCTCCTATCTCACTCATGCGCTACAGTTTAGTGTCTGTATGTTTCAAATAGAGTGTCTAGCTCTCCATTTATACTTGTTTTACACTTGACATTTACTCTATATGGCCGAATTCTCTAGGAGAGTCTAATAACCCTAATACCCCTCAACTGTGGGGACTATTTCCCCGACTTACAACAGAGGGTTAACCTAAACAACTTTACATGACTTTATTATATGAAATACTATCCTGATCGGAGGAACATCGAGGTATAATGAAATACAATATAATTAATACAAGTGAATACATTCCGAAGTTACAAATACATCAATAGAAATCACTATGAAGAGCTTCTGAGAATGTTATCCCTAGTTTGTATTAGGTGATGTGCATAGTAACTTGTTACAAGACGAACTAAAATTGATGGATAAGTGTTGTTATATAGCCTAGTTTTCTGCTTGTTTGAATATAAAAGATTATCATGGGGGTGAAGAAATTGTTCATGTTTTTTTTATTATTTTTTGAAAACCTTCAATTTTTTGGCATAATGGAATAAGCATAAGATCTTTTATGGCCACAATGATATTGTAAAATACTAAGGCTATGAGATATACATAAATAAAATACTTAAAAAATTGATTGGTTTTTTATACGAAAGACACTTATATTTGAATGGATAATTAATATTTATCCATATGTAATGGTATAATATTGGATATACCATTGATCCTTATTCATCTAGAAAGGTTGGCACAATTATATGTTATTTTTATATTAATTAGTATTATAAATATGATACCATTTACAAGAAAGGATGAGCTCAAGGTGTTAATGGCATGTCTTACTTATTATCATAAAACACATTTTATCATATGACTAATTAGTCACATTATATTGATCAATTGGCATTCATCATAATTTATTTTTTATGAAAAGATTATAAAATAATAATTTTTATAATGTAATGAAAATTTTTGTTAAAGTTTATAACGGGAACAATTGTCCATCCATTAAATCTGTCTGGCTTTGCGCATTGTATTGGTTTCTTGTCGATGCTTTTCAGCATTCTTCCAATGCTGCATTCCGACAAAGCAAGTAGGTATATAATCCTACAACTTTTTATAGGGAAAAGATTGCATTATAGCCGCTCATTTCTTCATTATTAATTCCGAAATAGTGAGATCGATAAGCCAGAAGATTAATTGAGTTTGGTACATATGAATAGTTTATTGCTATTCATAATATATGATCTGAGAAAGGAGTAATGATCATGAGAATGGCTATTCATTCTAAGGAAGGTTTTTCTCATTTGCAACAATCAAAGGAAAAGGATAACCTAGAATTGTGTGCAAACTAAAAACTATATAACATTAACTCAACTATAGAATTCTCAACATTGGTATAAATTATTCTAACATTTTCATTAATGTTACAGAACATCCATGGCAATAGATGTCTCATTCTTATTTCAACAACAAACAATGCACAAAATATATAATGCGACCTCAACTACAAATTTTCACCAATCATAGTCACATACAGAGTAAGCCTGGCATTTTCAGTATTTATACATAGTTTATGAAATTAAATAACAGAATGTGTGACCAACATTATTTCTTATAATGTTCAGAACCTCATCCAACATTCAATCAACCTTCACCTACCATGAATATCAATTTTTCTAATCCATAGAACCTCAATTAACATTCAATAAACCCTATTCACATGTGAATTTGAATTTGATCTTGATTAACAAATGTGAGGAATTATTAATTTTCATAACAAGAGTTTAGGGAAGTCATATCTTTTGGTAGTCCAACCAATGAAATTATTCTACAGTAGAATCGAATTTAATTCAAGCATCCTTGAAGTTGATAATAATCAGATTTGCTCCATCACCACTTTGTTTAGCATTTCGTTGAACATTGTTGGTCATCCAATCCAACATTGTTGAATGCTTAATTGACTTGAGATCTACAACTCAGAATGAGAAAATCTTTCACAAACACAAATTCTTAATTAAACTCTTTCATTTCCAAGTTGGTGCCTAGATATTTGGTCATGTTTCTAGAATTTCATTAGGACTCATTAGCCAATTAACACTACGTGATAGTGATGACCTTTGAGGGTGTGGCCTCCAATAATGGACAAGAAATGTCATTCCAAATTCTAGTGGTGGATACAAACTCATTAAATAATTGAAAATTCCCCTACAAAGTTATCACTAGAAAAGTTTGAACATGGAATTCTGTGAGGAGCCTGGGATGGGACGATGAGACACCTGGTTCCCATGCACTTACAACAAAAATTTTAGTCGACACGAAGAGAACAATACATGCATTTATTTATGTTTCCTATTATCTCTATTGTAATATGGGCAATTCTTTTATGATTTTAATTATATTCGATCAAATTATCGTTATTGTTTCATAAGCTAAGACATGCTTAAGATTTGTCAGTCACGATCATTGCTGGTATAACTCATATTTGTTACATGTATCTAGATGGGGTTATAGATACATGCAGTTTATACTTATTATTTTAAGATAGATTATTATAACTACTTTATTTCCATGTTTTATGGTAGTAACCATTGTTTACCATTTCCAATAAATCATTTTGTAGGTTCAACCTTGTCTCATTTAATATGCTAAATTATATTATTTCAAATAAATTGTTTTCCAAGTAGCTTAAACAACCTAAAGTATTCTGATCATCAAGAGGATTTCACACATTACAAATATGATTTCATGTTAAGATATTATTCATATATTGTGGAAATAGATAATTTTATGAACTAGACCCAAAGTCAAATTATCTTTCCATGGTTAGGTTTCTTAAACAATTGATTACATGTAAGGGTCTGCACATATAACTTCATATCATAGTCTCTTTATAGCTCGTCCATTTGGGAGGGAAAAAATTGTATTTGGATGGTTCAATCCTTGGCCCATTGAGTCGAAGAATCTTTTCCTACTAACGAATTCCTTTCATTTCTGGGTCCTGACAATATAAATTGATCCAGGAGATATCAATTCAATATCTTGGCCCAAAATCCATTTGCATTCCAAAATCGATTGTAAGGGAGATTCGGATTATAACCGTGTATTCTCTGAGAGAAAGGGAATTTACCTATAATATTTTATGTACAAGGATACTTAGTAACAAAACAATGAACTTACAACATGATTAACAATATGCTCACGATAATACAACACTGATCATGATACTTTATATTGAATATGTGATACTAAGCTAAAACCTAGGTTATTGTAACTCTACGTTTCATGGATAACTCGGAAAGGATGATAGCTGATTAGAGGCGCACAATATATAACGTGTTAAGTATAAGTATTAAAACTATGTGCATTACTTCTACCCTGGTTATGTTAAGCTCTGATTCCACCACTAGTGCGATGCCATATATCTCATAAGCTTAACTAATAGCCTTGTATAACTAATACGAGTATAGCTTAGATAAAATAACCATATTAATTAGGGAGATAACTATATGGGAATCATAACATAATCTATGATACTTTATATTTAATATGTGATACTAAGCTAAAACCTAGGTTAATATAACTCTACCCTTCATGGATAACTTGGAAAGGATGATAGTTGATTAGAGGCGCACAATACTTTCATGATCAGGTGGATAGACAAAAGGAAAGCAATCTAGAGAATGTGTTAAGGTCCCAACATATTTTTAAAAGGAATATAAGAAAGTTCAAAGGTCTATGCTTAATAAGCTAGACTAATCATAAGTTTGTCTCATTTTTGTCTATTAGTGTAAAAGCCAATATTCAACTTTTTTAGTAATGGATGGTATATATGTATGTGAATGATGTGATAAGGAAGTTGTCAGATCTTATTTTGTTAGTCAACATGAAAAAAATGTTTTATTTCAATTTCGTAATATTTGTTTTTGTTAAAGAATGGCAAAAAATGTATAGCAAACACTTTGTAGAAAATTGTAACTTTTTCTTTAATTTCAATTAGAATAACAAAAAAATGTTCTTTTTAACTAGTCTACTCGTAAGCTGATAATGTAACAACAGAGTTGGTCAACTAATTCCAACGGATAAAGATGATAGTCGTCATAGTCTTCATCTTAGTATAATTATGAAGTGTCACTTTGAAACTTTAATTTTGTTCTTTACGTGCCTTAATGGCATATTATTATTGTTGTGTTAAATAATTGATAACCTAATCATGTTTTATAATAAGTTTCTTATTTTCATTAATATATATATAGAGAACAATTGGCAATAAAAGACCTAATCTTGCTTTCACCAAATCTCTCAACGATCAGATAAAAGACTTTAATATTGTCTTCATCGTCAACTTTGGTATTTATACAAGGAATCTGTTTGAAAATTTAATTTTGTTCTAAATTACCATCCGCAACATAAGAAGTAGTCATCTTTATGGTAAATATATATGCGTATACGTGAAGGAATAATTTAAAAAACTTTATATTAATTTTAATTCATTGCTTGTTTTTACAATTTTTTAACATTTAAAATCAAATAATAAAAAAATAAATATTAAAACATTAAATAATAATTTAGAAAGAAATACAAGCATATGCAAAGGAGTTAGGCACCAAAGATACTTTACAATTTGTGGCAATGCATAAAGATGACTATTGTTGTCTGTATGTACTATTTTTTTTTGCTTTTTATTATTTATAAGAAATAGAAAGCATGTGGTTAATGATCTAAGGTTTTTTTTACAAATTTTAAGCAATAAAAACACTATAATCATCATATTACATACTTGTTTTTCTGGCCATTAAAAAATAAATAAAAAAAACAATTTTTAACCAACTTATTAGAGGCTTGTTTAGATATTGAATCAAAGGTCTACAAATTGCTAAGTTTAAGGGTAAGAACTTAATTCTTTAAAACTCCCATGGTTACATTATTGTTCAAGTGACACATAGTAACACACCCTTGAAGGTTATGGTTACATTATTGTTCAATTGAATAGTAACACACACTTGAAGGTGAGTTTGATTACTGTACTGTTACTTGGATACCTATTTTTATCTTTGGTGTTTCAGGTGGATAATATTCAAACGGTTTTTCCATGTTTCCAACTAGTATATTAATATTTACTTAAGTTAATCTCTCATTATGGGTCCATATAACTTTATTATAAAATATTAATTTGTATGAACTATCCATACTTTAGACCCATCCCTATTGTTTGTTTGAATTATCATTTTTTGTCATAAACAGACAAAGAATAATAATATATTTGTCTACAAGTTTTCTGAATATAGAAGTGTAGGGTGATGCCCCATGTGAAACACTACAACATGATTATTTCATAAATTGTTACATCCACTAAGATCATCTTTGGTTTTCTTTATGATTTTACTTTTATGCTTGAAATACTTAACAAGATAATTTCTAGATCCCCATAGTTTTGATAAAGCAAAAAGTTAGGAAGGTCGATATTGTTATAAAATTTTTGAAATTGTGATCTAATATTAGTGTATGCAAAAGAAAGTGTTTTTCATCTTCAAACCTCTTAATGTCACAAGGATGAGAAATTATTTCAACCCATGACATTTTAGAAATTCTTCGATGTCTTGTTTTAGTATGGAGATAACAAGATTTGTTCTTAGTTGAACACCAATATTGGTTTTATTCTTTATGCTAGTTAAAATAGAGACATAATTTTTATCTTCTAGATTATGATTGATCACCTCCTTATAGTATCATAAATTTTTCTTATCCTTTAATTCTTTATCACACCAAAATTTCTCTTTAGGTTTATATTTAAGAAAAAACTTTCAATATTATAATTAATATGTAGAGTGACCTATTCCTTGATTCGTCGATGATTTAGCTAATATTTGACATATTTATGCCAACCTTGATTGAGCTGCAGGTGGTATTGATTAGAGCTTGAGGGAATCTTAGGAAGCCTCTTGTCTTCCATGGTTTTTACCTCGCTCTTATAAATTAGTTACTCAGTCATAGCTATGTTCTTAATGGGGGAGACACTAACTTGTATGAGGAGGATATGATATGGTTTATTGCCTTGAATTTTGAGATGATAAGTTATCAAATAATTTGCATTTTCTCTTTCTCGAGGATTCTCTAAAGATGCCACATCCCCAAACTTCATAACCGTATAAGATAAGATGAGTGAAAGAGTCTCAAAGAAGAATTTATTGTGATCCCATATATAAAGGTATACTAATTTACAACTATTTTCAAGTCCATAACAATATATCCAACCTCCATTTATCATTTTCTCAATGCTATAGTTCTAGTTAAGTTAGCGATGAAGATCAATTTTAAGATATTTGTATGGATATAATTCTTTCAAATTTTTATTGCCATACATGAAATTAACACAAGTAATCTTTTTAGATTTGATTATCATAACCTTTGTTTTTCTAAATATTAACAATCATACCCATACAACAAAAAAGAATTTAAAAAATTTTAGTTGCTTTTCAATACCATTGATTCATATATAGAAACACACATACATAAAATAGTCACTAATTATATTTGCAAATTACAAAAAAAAATCATGTTACATTGCATTTAACAAAAGTATTTTTAGGTTTTAATATTCTATAACTAAAAATGGAAAACAAAAGTATATATAAATATATGTTTAAAAATAAATATTTTATTTAAATTATTATATTTGAAAATTAATAGAAAATATAAATATATATTTTTTATTTTAAAAATATAAAAAATAAAGCTATATATAAAAATGTTTTTAACAAAATCTAAATTATTATATTTTTTTTGACTAGGGGAATCGATAACTGGGGCTAGGTTGGTACTCGCGTGACATGGGGTACAGGGATCCATTCCCACTACCACTATAAACCTAGGTGCCCCACACCCACCGCAAGACATGAGACATGATTAAACGCAGGTGGGATTGATCTCGTGACCTCCAATTTACAACAAATTCATTACAACGGAACCGCCAATGAGCCACACTCGTGCGTGCTAACTAAATTATTATATTTACAAATTAATAAAACATATAAATATATTTTTTTTGGAAACATCAAAGGTAAAAAAATAGTCCATGGGGTCCAAAGAGTCTGTAGAGGGACAGGGAAGGCCATAAATGTGTGATCAACCATGTGTGGTAAAATCATCTATGACAAATGCCCCCTAATGTGTGAGGTCAGAGGGGTAACATGATGGATGAAATACATTATAAATCCTTCCCAGAAGTGGAGTGATGAAGAGCCAGGTGGAAGAACCAGCCATCCAATAGTATAATACAATAATCAAACTCTACACATGATTGCAAATACATATAGTAGTCCTGGATACCTAAGAGTACAATGGCCATAAATAGGCATGATATACAAACTGGGACATGTGTGGTCATTAGCATGTACAATATATAATAGATTAGAATCTTCATGATGAAGATATACAAAGGACCAATATCTCCATGAAAGCTAAAGATAGACCATGCATCAAGATCTCCATAATGGCTGAAGATATCTGACATACACTGGAATCAAGTCAAGAGAGCTGAAATCTCATGAAAACTAGCACGATCAAGGAGGTAGCATATAGGAAATGCCACCAATTTGGAAAGTATTCTACACAAACCACTACAATTACATGTCCTATTATGTGAATAGAGGTGTCGAGGTCGAACATAGTAGTCCATCGTCTGATTATCGATCATTGATACATACCATTAACAGATGTGAGATCACCGACCGATAATGAAAATGGGAATCAAGGTACTAGAGTGCAATCTAACAAGTGAAAATAAATGTGTTGAGGTCAAACACTTGGAAGAATCCATTGATCAGGGGACATTGATGTATTCCCAAAACTTTCGATGGCAAGAGAACCTACCACTGATGACTGTAAGTCTCAAGGCACTCAAATGACTCTAGACTACTATGCCAGAATAAATGATCTAAAGTCAATGGGATGGAATCAGCTGGAAGGAGGGCATTAAGGCATCCCCTATCAACCAACACGAGATACTCAGCAACACTGTATAATGTGGAAGGACTCGAACAAGATGTGCACAAACCAGTCATAGTACCGGGAATGGCCAACATGCAAAGTCAAGATAACTGAGGAATGACCGACTTAGGATTCAACTCCCTTTGAACAAGAGCATAAAGGTGAATGGTGACTGAATGTAGGTAGCATAGACTCAATATACAAAATTGAGACATCTCTGCGATGCATGAGGCATCGACAGAGGCTCCATAAGGACTGGAAGCTTAACCAATCGGTGGAGGTAAACTCAGAGATACGAGTACAACTCCTAAAGTCAAATTACTAACCCAACCAAAGGATGTGATATACAGTGCTTTGTTCGAATGTGACATGACTCAAATTTTGCCAAAGATAACATCTTTTCCTGTCTAGCTTTTTGGTTTTTTTTTTTTTTGGACTTTTTCAGATATTTTGAAAAGCTTGAAAAAGAATAAAAATACTTTATAGTTACAAATATACGAGGAGACGAGTGTCAAAGGGAAAGAAAACTAGTTCCAAGCAGTGGAACATACCTATGCTCAATGCAAGGAAACATGTGCAAGATAATGACAATCGGGAGAAAGTCCCCTCTTGGCAAAAAATGGGGAATCAAGCTGCAAAAGATATATAAAATGGCTCTGCTTGGCTAGACATGAGACAAGATCGGCCTATATGGCTGATAATTAGAGTCAAGGAAGCTGGCATAAGGCTCAAAAAGGAAAGCAAAACTCATCATGATGCAATTACAAATTGACATATACAAGGGAGTCTTGGGGAAAAGGCCAGCATAAAGGTCAAGAAGAGTATGAAGCTCTTGCTCAAAGTCATGGCGGTACTATACAAAGGACTCCCACACCCTAAAGGAAAAATGTCGGCATGGGAACCAAATGAAAAACATTATCTAACTAGGGTACCCATGTATAGTAAATCTCTACCATTCACAACATGTCACTTCCAAAAGCAGCAAGAAGATTCTGTGACAAGATTGAATGGGTCCGTACCTAAGGTTAAAATTAAATCATCATAAGGTTATGAAAAATGCAAACGGATGTGAAACCTAACCTATATGCTAGTTTAGACATCATACCTGTAGTAGGCATGAATGGACCAAAGCCACAGTCAAACCGCAATCAAAACGGATTCCTACATCATCAAATTCGTTCAAACGGTCCAAAATGGTCAAAAACTATAGAAAGTGGGTAAAAATTTCAAACATTTTCTATAAATAGTAAAAAAATTAAAAAATTTCATATCATTTGAAATTTTTATCCAACATAGTGTATTTGAGCTCAGAACTTCAAAAGTGAATTACAGGAGCATCATCCAGCGGAATCTCTCCCCGTTTGATCCAGGTAGATTCTCATGCCCTCCTCTTCCTATTTCATGCAAATTGTTTGAATTTTCATGGTACAATTAATTTTTTAAGCCATCCATAATTGTGCATTTTGTCCCACGAAGAAATTGGGGTTTTTTCTGCATATAGGGCTCGCCATATGTGGAAAAAGCACCCAAACCCACGTACATACATGGTTGTTTTGAGAAAAATCGTGTATAGGGCCGCCAACAAGGTTTTCAAAGGTAAAACTGATCAAAAATTTGGTTTTTTGTGCAGGATGGTGTTAGAGTAGAGGGAAAGAGAGCATGGTGATGTGGAGGAGGCCGTGCAAGGTGATCTTATGGCCCAACAAGCATTACAGGCATGTGGTTTACACAATTTTTGGTGTCTTGAAAGCCTGAGAACCAAAACAAGACTACTCTAGCTACTGGTGGATTACTGGGATGTAGAATATAAGACATTTCAAATTGACGGGATGTCGCTCAGCATTGAGGTTGAAGACATATACTTTATCACTGGTTGTCCCGATAAGGGGAGATGGTGAATCTCTGATCTTGCGGGCCAAGAGGCGGGTTGACTATTGATGAGTAAATGGTTATGTACTGCTTTCCGGAGATGGAAAATGTTGGGAGTCAAATCCTGACAAACTCTATCCAGATTCTAGGACTGAAGGCCATACTTTTGGCATTAGGCAGGATTTCCAGGTTAGCTTCACTCCACCAGGCCTTGTGGCTTATGATGTTCTATGTGGTGGAGTGTATGAGACCTATAGTGTATGACTGGAGCATGAAGTTGTTGAGAAACATGAAACAATAGCTTAGTGACTGCAAGATGCGCAGGGTGTGGAACTTTGGGTTCGGTAGTATACTGAGCACATTTTTCTTTGAGCGGGTGCTAGGGATAAGCCCTAGAGTGGACATTGTTCCACATGGAGTTCTGGATCTAGCCCAACGACATTGGGAAAATGTTATGCGCAGACTGGGTGGAGGTAGGGTGGCTAACCACTATCTAGGTGACTTCTTTCCATGGTGGCGGAGACAGATCCTCACCATAGACGACTACCCCTATGCAGGGATAGAATTTCGTGAAGATCTAGATATGTCGCTACCACCAGGAGCAGATTATGGCAACATAAGTAAAGAATCCCAAACCCATTTTTGAATTTTTGAATTATTTAATTTTTTTCTGTTTTTCGATATATTGACTCAAAAGATATATTTTTGGTGTGACGACACATAGTGACAATCTGTCATGTGTATGCAGATGTAGGACCACGGTTACAAGAAGGGTTCCCTCATCATCGACGGAGGGGAAGAGGAGATGATATCATGGGTTTGGATGTGGAGCGGACGCTCCAAAGCATCCACATGAACTTCATTCGCTTGACACATAGGGTACCCATGGCACAAGTCGAGGACTTTCCTGAGGCCATGCAACATCAGGTGGTTGGTCTACCATGAGCATGGGTTTGACTCTTTTGATGGCTAGCTAGAGCCGTAGTGCTATATCATGATCAAAACCCCACTCCTTCTCAGTCTTAGAGACTTGAGTGTATTCATTTTTGTATGACCATGTATTATATTTTGGTGGCTCAGAAGCCTAAATTTTGTATATGACACTTATGTATTATGACGTCACTTTTTGGAATTTGATGAAAAACTTTTATGATGATCGACTTTATTTATATTTACATGTGTGTAAAATGTATGTTTGTGATATGCTTATAGTTTATGAAACAAATGCCAATCTAACACATAGTTAGCATATAAGTCAGCAACTTGATTAAAAACTCTTGGAACATGAATGTATGTTATATTCTCAAATTGTCATTCTAGCAATCTCACATATAAAAATCTTTGTAATAATGTCGGATCCCTAATATGATACAAGCCATTAAGCTGTGAAACCACTAACTGTGAATCAAGATGTACCTCAAGAGAATGAACACCATGTGAAATGGCATCACACAATAACTCAATAATGGCACTATATTCAACAACATTGTTCGAAGAAGGCCATAAACATATGCCTCCTAAAGACAATAATTGACCTGTAGGAGCATAAATCACCCAAGCTGCCGAAGCTGAGTTTTGAGTGTGGCGGCTAGCACCATCAATGAATCCTATGTAAACAAAAGACTCCATCGACATCTGCCATAAGAAACGAAAGCTAATCAACAAACCCGATCACCATAAGAAAACCTAACTATGCACTTCAAAAACTGTACAATAATATACAAAAATCAGCCCTGGATGAAGATCATGCATAGTATATTTTGATATAGATCCCATTTCTAGGCTCTGCCAAGGCTGTCCCTTGATAATAAACCAGCTCATAAACGCCTTTCTCTAAGACTTTTTTAACTACGTAAGGACCATGCCACATGGGATTACATTTCCCTGCCCCCAAGGGTTCCTTAGCTTGATCCCACAAAAAAACCAAGTCTCCCTCATTAAACCTCCTTGGACGGATAGACTTAGCATACTGGACCTTGATGCGATGCTTGTCAACCACTAGAGCCACCAAGGCACCTCGACGCTGCTCATCAAGCTGTTCTAAGTGGACCAAACATTCTTCCAATGCGGAAGTGTCTAGTAAAATATCTACATCTAGCTTCAGAGAAGGGATTTCGCATTCAACCAGTAAAACTGACTCCACCCCATGCACAAGTTGATATGGAGAGAAATCGATGGCAGTCTTAACCATGGTTCTATAGGCCCACAAAGTAGGATACAACATAATATTCCAATTGGTCTTGCCTTGTGTGATGATTCGTTGGAGAATAGACTTAAGGGATTTATTCACTACTTCAACTTGTCCATTTTCTTGAGGGTAGTAAGAAGATAAATGTTCTTGCTTATACCCTAACTTGGAAGCCAACTCTTCCATCATTTTATTCTGAAAGTTCCTACCATGGTCAGTGGCAAGCTCTTTCGGAATGCCAAATCGGGTGATAATCTGGTTGAAAATGAAATGCACATCTGTCTGACCGTCAGATTTAATTGTGGGCATAGCCTCTACCCATTTCATGAAATAATCGACAACCACAATAATGTGATGATGCCCCCCAGCCAAAGCTAGGTTGCAATCCATAAAGTCAAGCCCCCACTTGGTGAAGGGACTGGTGGTGACAATAGGATGTAACAGGGCTAGATGCAAGCACATATTGCGTGCAAACACCTGGCAAGGGCGGCACTTCTTGACCACATTAATGCAATCTTTAAAGATGGATAGCCAAAAATATCCTGCTCTCAGCCTCATCATGGGTTAAAGAATGACTCAAAATGGAATCTACCCCATGGTGTTACAAAGTGTTATCCACTATAAGGTAGTTCTTAGCTACATGACGTAATCATTGTCGCTCATCCCGTGAAAGGTGAGTAGGGACCTTCAATGTTTGCAAATATACAACAATATCCTCATACCACAAGTTCAAAGTTGAGATAAGGAAAATATTCTCATCGACAAATGTATCCTCATAAACTTCCTCCTCCTCCAAACTTAGAAAATAAAAAATGAGCTCCACAAAGATCAATGCTTTCTTCAATTTCACTGAAACGAACTCGAGATCAAACTCTTGCAAAATGACAATCCATTTACTGTATTTCCCCCCAATCATCCTTCTAGTGAGGGAAAACTGAAATGGATTGATATGATCTACGGCCAAGGTTTGGTGAAGGAGAATGTAGTGTCTCAACCGCTGAACCGCATGAACGGTAGCCAAGGCTAGCTTCTCTACATGGGAATAGCAAAGTTTTACATATATAAGGTTTTAGCTCAAATAATATATGACATGCTCATGTAGCTCCTCATCCTCCTGAACCAAAACCATAGCAATCGTCTCCATGGACGTGGCAACATAAATCAATAAATCACAGCTATAGTCGTGTGGACTAAGCACGGGGGTCGTTGCTAAGGCTTGCTTCAGAGCATCAAAAGAATCCTGGGCTCACTCATCCCAGTAAAAAGGAGTGTCCTTCTTCAAAAGATTCATAAATCCTTTAGTCAAATTGGAAAAATTAACCTCAAATCTTTGCAAGAAGTTTCCCATGCCTTGCAAACACTGAAGATGTCTAATATTATGCGGGGGAGATAATTGAAGCATTTCCTCAACCTTTATGGGATCGACTGTTATACCCTCCTTGGACATGATGAATCCCAGCAAGAAACCAACAGTCATGAAAAATATGCACTTATGAGGATTTAAACAAACCTGGTAATGATGACATATTTAGAATACTAATCTCAAATCATATGGATGACGCACTCTCAGATGAGAGTAAGCAGCGAGATCATCCAAATATACTTCGATAATCATTTTGAGATCATGAAAAATTAAGGTCATAGCCCGCTGAAATGTAGCTTCGACATTTTTAAGGCTGAAAGGAATCTTCTAATATGAAAAAGTACGCCAAGGACAAATAAATGCGGTCTTATGTTAATCCTCGGGATCAATATAAATCTGATTATATCCGGAGAAACCGTCCATAAAGGAAAACACCTCACTTTCGACACACTCATCCAAAATCTGATCAATAAATGGTGTGGGGAAATTATCCTTAGGACATGCACGATTTAAGTCGTGGAAATCAGTGCATATATGGATCGCTCCCTGCTTCTTATCTATCTGAACGGGATTTTAAACCTACTCCATCAAGGGAACGGGATATATAAAACAAGCTTTCAAAAGTTTTTCTATATCAGCCTTAATGGTGGGTGATTTTTTAGGACTCACCGCATGCAAACGTTGTCGAACCGGCTTTGCATACGGATAGGTTTTGATCTCGTGTTTGACAATACGAGGGTTGATACCCGCAATCTCATCATGTGACCATGCAAAGATGTCATGAAACTCTTTAAACATTGTGGTATACTCCTTGATATTATCAGGGGAACAATCCGCCCCAATGTAGACATTCTCAACCTTGCAAGATCGCGAGAAATATTGATAGGAATAGTTGGTGACATTTTAGCCATGTTTCCATCATCCATCGGACCAGGAGAGCTTAATGGAACCATGGGGCTACCAACATTCTTGCTGAGAATCTCCCTAAAGTCATCACACTCCATACGATCAAGCTTAGGAAGAAAATATGATCAATGATGAAATTCCTCCCAAGGTTGCTCAATTCTCGACATGGCCTCAAGGATAGCTTCATCTGATGGAAAAACATCATCGAGGAAATAATGTGAGAGAGATGACTCTACTGCCCATGCCGACAGCACATATGGGTCCTCCTCCTCTGTCCTTAAAGAGGAAAGACTAGGATCTGCAACTTGATCAAGATTTGCTTGATAAGCCACCATCGTTGCAGGCAACGACACATTAGTCTCAGTGGGCACACTCGAACTACTCAGTGAAGGAATAATCCAAGGATCTTCCATATGGGTAGTGCGAAAAGACATCGAATTCAACGAGGATGAAGCCCCACCAAAACAATACCCCATCATAAAAATGGGTGCACGACAATTAAAGGTTCCCATAATATAAGGATACATACCTATGCCCACACTCCCAGTTGTCGACTGAGAATGATCGATAATCAGGATAGAAGCACCCAATGATGCATTGACACTCAGATTTTGGAACGACGTTTGATCAATCATAACAATCTTCCCATTAAACGGAAAGCATATCACTCGAAAGAGGGAAGAAGCTATGGCTTGCATACTATACATCCAATTCTGACCCAGGAAAAGATTGTAGTCAAGGGGCACATCAACCACCTTGACCTCGATCGCGATGGTATTCCCTCCCAATTGGAATTTTAAGAAAGGAAGGATTTCGTGTGGCCGAAATGATCTACCATCAAAAGCTATCAACATAGTATCAGATTGAGACAACTCAGGAGACACTAAGCCCTTCCAACAAGACAAAGACATCACAGAAGCAGCAGTGCCTTCATCAATGATAGTGCGCTTGACGGTGTTTTTAAGACACTATACATGAATCAAAAGAGACACATAGTAAGGCAAGCGAGGCTGTACTCCCATGGTTTCAAATTTGATCATAGTGGAAGATTTGTCATCACGGACCCCAAGAGTAGATAACAAAGCTTTCCTCTGTGGAGGACACACTACTACATTTTGATGCAAAATGCGACAGTTACTTCCGACGGCGCGTGGATTTTTTCTTTTCAACCTACCAAAAATCACAAAGTTCAATTTTTTTTTAAAATTATGGTCATACGCGTCGCTTAAGCGACGGCTAGGCTCATAAGCGTCGCTTAAGCGACGGCTAGGCTCATAAGCATCGCTTAAGCGACGGTTA
>LPNX010545199.1:78272-105346 GCA_001517045.1 Pseudotsuga menziesii | reverse complement strand
TTTTATTTTTTGGAGAAGAATATTTTAAAATTTGTATATTACTCTGGATACCGCTTTTTTGCCCCTTCCTTAGACCTTCATGATTGTTGATGTGGGTTGAAGATTAGACATTTCTAACAGGGCGAGGATTCTCTTAGCAAGATGGAGCAAGCTATTTGGGAGAATTCAGAGTGGAAGGAAAGGTGTCTCGTCAAACAGTCAAGTCCATGTACAGAAAGGAGGTGGAGTGATATTCAAGCATGCATTTATCTCGCTGTCTTGTCTTTTTTTATATTGAAAAAAGTTGTATGCTTCTTAATTTTGGACATAACACTTTCAGGTCATCAGGGACAGAATGATAGTCATATGAACAAAAGGTTGTTATACACATCTAACTAATTGTTACATATATGTGTTTTTATTACTCTATGTATAATTTAGATCTGATAATGTTATTAATTTTGCAGGGCCAGTATATTATTAAGCGAAGAAACTGACAGTAATAACAGACGAACCAAGACAGGAAGCAATGTAAGTCATTCTATTCCTTGTATTTTCTGGTGCACAATATCGATTAACAGATATCTGTTAGTGCTGTGCTAATGTTTTATCATCAAATGCAGAATGCGTTTCAGCCAATTTCAAACAAGCTACAAACATAGATCTCTATCGAATATTTTTGTATTTGAAATGCATTGAAATGATAAGTTAAGATTTTTGGCTTCATGAAATAAATTAGCACAAAGTGTGTTGTGGATGCATTGCATCCTCAGTCCTATGATATTGTGGGAAAGTTTATACTGAAACAGAGCTTCCCTTTCCAACTGTATGAATGATATTATCTCTACGGGTTTCTGTAATCAGTGGTTCTTCATAATCCAGTGGTCTGATCGGAGGTTACTGCACTGCACATGCTTTTATATTTATTTTTTTAAAAACAGTCACAAGCGTCGCTTAAGCGACGGTTTCCCTGCTGTCGTTTTTCTGACGGTTAGCCTTAAAATCCGTCGCTCTTTCGACGCTTATGTTGTTTTTCGTCGCTTTTCCGACGCTTCTAGCTGTCGCTTTTGCGACGGTTATCCGTCCCTCCGTCGTTTAAGCGACGCCTGTGGGTCTAATAGTTTTTAAAAATTTATGTCATGTCGCTTAATAAGTGTCGGATAAGCGACGAGTTAAATTCAAGCGACAGTTAATTAAGTGTCGCTTAAGTGACAGTTTCTTAAGTTTCGCTTAATCGATGACAAGTTTCCGACGCTTCAAAAAAAACCAAAGTGTCGTACATGCGACAGGGAAGTGTCGAAAATCCGACATGACGGCCGTCGGATTTTTGGTCAAAATGTAGTAGTGACAACTCTGAAGCACTTCTAACGTGGACATCGCATAAGGAGTCTATCCCAAATACTCAACAAATGAATAGTTCTGGGTGGCTCGGGCATTAGGATTGTATCTCGAATGCTTTAATACTCCTTTAGGAATGCAAGGTGGAGCTTCAGGTTTATCCATAAGCTTTTCAATTCACAAAGGGTTCTTGGGTGGGGAAGGTTCTTTCCCAAGGTATGGTTATGACGAACCATAGTATTTCATATAGATCACAACCTTAGCATCACTCATCATTTTGATGCATCCATGACCACTAGCGGCCTCCAGTGGGTTTTGATTTCCACCCGATGCAAAACTAGGATCAATGGTCCTCGAGTTCATATTTTGATTATTGGGTAAAGGATTAGTTAACACAGTTGGGCCCTATGCTATGAACCTCGAGGCATCTTCCATACGAGGGCACAAATGAGTAAGATGGCCCTCCTTACACAATTTGCAAGGAAAATTCACCTTACATTTAGACTGCTTGTCCCCCCCAACATTAGTTTTCTTGTCATTATTATTAGCATTTTCGTTCTTGTTCCCACCCTTATGATTATTTTTTCCTTTTTTCTTATTCCTTCTAGGCTTCTGGTTGCCTTTTGGGTTTGACATTTGCATGGAAAGTACATTCGCATTTTGGGTAGGTTGAGACGAAGCCGTAGCTTGTCCCAACGTAGAGTGGTTAATTGACAATTGGCTCACTTGTTTCACAACCTAGTCTGCAGGTTTGGTACTTGTACAGCCCACAATACCATCGGCATGTGGCCCAAGCTTGACCTTGGGGTCAAAATTGGACCTAGGAGCATTGGGTATAATCTCATACAAAATTCCGGATTGAGCATATATCAAATCCAACTCTTGTGCCCTAAAAATAGCATGTTCCTCGTTTTGAACTTCGAATGTCGAAACATCCTTCACTATGTAAGGTAATAAATATTTGAGGAACCACTCAAGAAGAAACTCTGGCGGTATAAAATGTTTGATTAACTATTTCTGTCTACGCCACTCTTGAATATGATCCAAAATGTGTGTGGCTTTATCATTCCAGAAGGTCGACAACAGTTCGGTACCGACGTCGTAACATACAGGTAGCTAGAGATGATTAATGAAAGTCAATGCAAGATCATCAAACGTAACATACGCCCCCCTCGGTAACTCTATATACCATTTCACTACAGGACCCGTTAGGGTGCGTTGAAATAGCCTCAAATGAATGGAATTGTCATGTAAGGAACTGGATGAGCACCAAAGGTGGAAAGTGGTGACATGCTCACTAGGATCTTTACCAGCTTTACCTTCGAACTTGGGAATGTCTGAAGGAATCTTGTTAGGGACAGCCGTCCATGCCAAGTTATGAGAC
The DNA here is from genome assembly GCA_001517045.1 of Pseudotsuga menziesii. Classification (NCBI taxonomy): domain Eukaryota; kingdom Viridiplantae; phylum Streptophyta; class Pinopsida; order Pinales; family Pinaceae; genus Pseudotsuga; species Pseudotsuga menziesii. The sequence continues at coordinate 102,645 of LPNX010545199.1, read as the reverse complement.
ATAATATTGTTCATTAATCTCGACAAGTGAGGCAAGTTCAAAGTTGAAAGGAAAGGGAGTTTAAGTTGAGCCAGTCAATTCCCTACTCCCTGATAGTTTTGATTCATGTAAGGTTGATTGCTATAAATACCATGTCCTTGGCCATAATAACCTCCTCCCATTTGACCCATGTAGGGTTGCATTGAAGGATTATGATGTGGGGTGCCTTGATTATGAGGTGCTACAAAGCCATAATTGGAAGAGTAAGCGGGTTGTTGCATTAGAGGAAATTTCAACTCAAAATGGGCCTTTTAACTTTTATTCAAATTCCATGTCATCATGTGTTAGCCAATGAAATTGCTTTAAATTTGAAATACCGTATAGGTCTTAAAAACTTTTTTAATATAAATTTGGGGATAGGTATCATAAAAAAAACTACTTTTTTTGTTTGTATTTTTGACATATCTCCCCGTGTTTTTACTCAAATTTTGATCGGGAGAGCTCGTTGGATGACATCATCATTTCGTTTTTCAGGTATTTCTTGTTTTTGGGGTAGCGGGGTCCATCAAAATTATTCCGAGTGGGTACTCGTTGGATGCGGAATTTAATTCCGCATCCAACGAGCTCTCCTGATCGAAATTTGAGTAAAAACACGGGGAGATATGTCAAAAATACAAACAAAAAAGTAGTTTTTTTCTTTTCTTCCTCCAAAATTAATAAATATTATTTTATTATTTTAACTATTATTTTATTAATTCATTTTAGGATGCCCATTTTGAGTTGAAATTTCCTCTAATGATACTTGTACCCATATGGTTGATAGTTTTTTCCATAGTGTGGTCCATACGAATGTCCATGAGAAGCTCCATAAGGTGTTCCATGGGATGTACCATGAGAATGTCCATAGTTAAGGGTATGGGAAGCTCCAAAGGTTGGAACATGAGATGATCCAAAAATAGGTACATGACCTACTGACACAATAGGAGGTACTTGACTCTAAGATACTACCATGCGAGAAATCACAAAATGAACATGGCTAGTAGCAACATTCTGGCCTGAAGGCCCACGTGAACTAGGGGGAGGATGAGTCGTTAAACATGCATTTGAAGGAACAGGGTCTGAAGACAAAGGAACATGTGAAGGAATGTAAGTGGTGTTTCCAATGTTCACTCGTCACAGTTATGGTATCCACATAGGATTACTAACAATAGGTCTAGGGTGAACATGTGAAGTTTCCTCCACCATAGGGATGTAGGGTGCAATGTGACTAGTGCCCCCAAATCTCTCTGCATGGAAAGGGATGGGAGTGCCCCCATGTGTAGTGTTAGTATCAACTTCTGACTCAACACGATGTGTCGAATCGGGTGCAGGGAGATTAGACATGCCATATATAACATGACTAGTGCTTACGGGTTCATGGTGAGTGTCGTCGCCCGGAAACCAATACCGGTGACATGTGAATGAGGGATCATAACTGTATCATGAAGGTTTTTTGTGTGAAGCATCATATGTGTTAATAGGATCTTCCTTTCCAAACTCGTGAGGCAAAGAATACATCTTTGGAATCTCATCCTCATGATCTCCCATGGTGTGTGAATCAAAGTGAGAAGTAGTATGCCCGGACTATCTAGTTCTCTCTCCCAAAGGAGGAGGAGGCATGGAAGGAAGAAGTCCTGCTAAACGATGAGAAAAATGGTGTTCCATTCCTGAATCCACAATGAATCTAAAAATAAAAAGACTCAAACTAATTACGCAAACCCTAGGCAAACTAGCATGCATAGAGCATACACCTATAAAATGTAAAGCCAAATCGCAAGAAAATAAGGGTAAGATATGTGAGCTCCTGAATGAAGCAGGTATGTCTTGCCTAGGAGAGGCTTGATACTCCCATACACAACAAGCAGAGGTTCGTAACCAATTATAGCAGCCCTCAGCTTCAATGCATAAATAGACTATGTTGTCCAACCCCTACCTGGCCAAGACACCTGCAGAATAACCTCTGCAAATACCCCATCGATAACCTAGGTAAGGAAACTAAGGTCACCTCAATATAATCAATGCTTAGGTAAAAATTCATAGGTGGGATTGACCATATGGGCAGGGTAGCAAATCCTCAAACTCTCAAAAGAGCGCTCAGATATGAATACAATCCTGGAAATATCTCCGGTGCTACTCAGTTACAACTAGGGGCCATCGCATTCATAAGCGCTCACACTGCCTCATGCTTAACTCCCTTGTAAGAGGAGGATCCTGAGAACACTAATTATATAAAGGATTTCACACTCTCACCTGGACAGACACCTAATTGTTTTGTTTAGTGGTCTTGGAGAATTGATTCACAATGAACTATTCAAAACACCCTAAAACCTAGTCTTGCTGGTGCACCCTAGAAAAGAAAAGAGTGTAATTCATTTTATTATGCATTGATTTTAATTATATTTATTACTCACAAGGTAAATGGTCGTGCAACTAATGATGTTATGATGCAACAAGAAGTAAAATGCACACCTAACAATCATTGCAAATGCACTGTGTCGAATGAAAAATAGGGTATGCTACTACGTGAAGTGCAAAGTTTTTCCTTCAAATGTATATGCAATCATTTCCTATATGAAAATCTGACTAATATTCACCAAGCAAACCTAATGCAAGTACCACGCTAAATGCAAAATGCAAACAATGCATAGGAATGCAAAAAAGTAAAATGTTTTTGTATTTTTGAATTAAATGAGATAAATAGCAAAAGTATGACTCTCCAACCCTAAGACTCTACAAGCACTCACAGACAATAGCCAAGAAAAGCGCCAAGGTAAAAGAGACCTAATGCACTAATCCCAAAAAAAAAATAGAAAATTAAATGACAAGAACATTTTTCAAAAATTAACTCAAAAAGAGTCTCTGGTCAGAAACAGAGGGGAGACATAGACTCCAAAAGCAACAAAGAAGACTCAACAATCACCCAAAATCACCCAGCAACACTTAATCTTCCCAAAAACGCAAAAAATCAGGGCATACGCGACTATTCTTAGTAAACCTACGTACATACGCGATTTTTTCAGGAAAACGCGCATGTATACACGACTGTGAAGGAAAAACCCGTGTATAGGAAGAAAAAAGATAGAAAATTAAGGTAAATGGATAAACTGAGACAAAATTTATTTCTCCAGGATACTACTGGGTAATCATGCCCCCAGACCCGACATATAAACAGAAAAATCAGAGCAATAGAAGTACACTGAATGCCGAAAACCCCCAAATAAAAACAACTAGGAACCTCCCCGACGGAGTCACCAATTCTGTTATGGAGAAAACTTCCTATGGCTTGGGGTGTACCACAACAGATAGAGAAACCGTAGAAATCAATCCCTTCCCCATATGCAAGAGAAATACAACATCTAACACTAAAGGATCTCGAAACATACGTTATTCCGGACGGTTGTAGTAGATCCCTGTTGAGCTTTTTCCAATCCCGCTTGCATTAGCAACTTACTCTCAACAACAGTAAACACGGAAAGCATGATATATGATATAGTGTTAGGCCTACTCTAGCATATATAATCAATGATACATAAGCAATTAAACACATCCATGGATTCAATATTCATTTAAATGCACATCATTGGATAGGAAAATATATTTCTATTAAATAAATCTGAGATTACACAAGTGATAACCTCTATCGGCACGTCTATGAACCGGACAATCTGAGTCCTCCACCTGGGCCTCCACCACCTCAATCCTCCATCTCTCGATAGAAATATCACAAGCAAAGGCAAGCTTGGGAAGAACACAAAGTGCTCCAAGGGACAAAGGGATGCAGACTCAAGTATAAGCAAGCTACGACAACAATGGACTATAGTTCTCTTGCTCTTCAATTCCTGTTCTTTAATATATCCAAAGGGTTCCTTATATAGTGCTTCAATGGGGTAATGGAAGGTCAAATCCGAGTGATCTCAAGGAATATGGAAGGCCAAGAGACAAGTGACTCAGATCCACATCAAGGAAAACTCAAAAAACATTTGGCCTTTTGCACACATCCTGATGTATGCGGGTTTAGGGGTAATATCCCCATATATAAGCTAGAAAGGGATTAAAAGTTGCGTATAAAATAATGAGTGTTTTTGGGGATGATCTTGGAAACATCAAAGGTACAAAAATAGTCCATGGGGTCCAAAAATTCTATAGAGGGACATGGAAGGCCTTAAAAGTGTGATCAACCATTTGTGGTAAAATCAGCTATAACAATAACCAATGCTTTCTCATCCTGGATTGGGGTAACATGACACGTTAATGCATAATGCCCATTTATTCACCATCATGTATGTTTTGAATGACTTGAAAAAAACAAAACATAAACACAAACAAAAACAATTTTTTATGAGATGTTAATTAAACAATTAAATCAAATGCCTTGAAAATGTCATAAGAGAGCATAATGTAGGCAAAACGTATCTCAACAAGTCATGCCAAACTCATAAAAACTAAACAGAATAAAAATAGTATTCATGGGATGATGCATTAAATCAATAAAACCAATAAATGAAATTGAATCTGCAATAGGATTAGTAAAATGAATGAATCTACACGATTAGAAAATTGATGTGTGCCTCTGTCAATTATAATACAAGTAACTTCCTAAATACTCTATGACAAAATTTCCCCAATCTTAAAACATAATGATACGTTACTAAAGCATAATGTTATTATTTTCAACACTCCCCTTCAAATCAATATTTCATTTTCATTAAACATCACATCCAATAACCTAGCTCATATAATTGATATAACCCGTGTAGACCTATGGTATGTCTCACTTTCATCTACTCTTAGTGAACCCCCCTCGCTCGAGGAAGAAATATATGACAAATGCCTGTTTGGGTCTACCTGCACCATGGAAAAAAAGTTTAGATAGGACCTTGTTGGGTATTCATAATTCATATTAGAGAATTGCAAGTAGTTAAGGCATGCATTTTCCACTATCATCAAACATAGTTAGCATTTCTCCCCCAATCTTGAAAATGCATATCTTGACCAAGGTGTACTATAAAGGTGGAGAAAATTCCCATTTTACCCATAGGGCCAACAATACCAATGACTTTAATATTTTCTCTCTCTCAAGGTATATTGTCACATATATTTTTATCAACATTGTATAAGCATAAGTAAATAATGAAGGTAGATCTAGAAAATTACTATTGTAATAAATTCACACATAATTCTCATCCCTTTCAACTTTAACGCTCCATTGGCCGTTACATTAAAGCTGGTCCTTGAGATGAGTTATCAATTCCAATGTACATAACATAAACAATAAAAAAATTACAATGAATTTTAACTAATGAATAGTAATTAAAGAACAATAATAATGCTAGATATATCTGATTTGGATCTGCCTTATACTCAAACATTTTTATTTAGCTCTTGTCACTGTAAGGACAAGCTGTTAGAAGACATACCTTCAGAGTGAGAGAGAGTTAGAGTGCTGATGGTTTAGGTTCACATTTCATGGTTGGAGCTCATGGGTTGGATATCACGGTTCACAATTCACAACACAATTCTAGAAGCCCTAGAAGAGGTGCCATATGACCTTTGGTACCCTACTTTAAGTGTACTCAAATTTACAGCAAGGATAACCCTATGCGTCCAACACATATCATATCTATACTTATTTCAGGCCAAGATACTCCAAGAGTGAAGTTATGAACATAATATATAAACTTGGCATGTCTTCTAGAATGGTCACTTAGGAAACCCTAGGTTCTATGGTGGTTACCATAATAAAACATAAAAATAAAGTTGAGTACACTTATAGTAATGTACCGAAGGTCATGTGGTCACATAATAATAAAACAATAAAAGTAATAAGGTTAAGTAATCATACCAAAGGTGGTTAAGGTACCACACACAATAAGGGCGATGGGACCAAAAAGAAGATGAAGGACCATAAGTCAACAAAAGGGGCCACAACAAGATGGTAAGGAAACCCCCATACCCACAAGACCAAGGTGTACCGTAAAGGTGGAGAAACAACCGATTTTACCCAGAGGACCAACAAGACCAATGAATTTAATATTTTCTCTCTCTCAAGTTATATTGTCACATATATTTTTATCATCATTGTATAAGCAAAAGTAAATAACAAAGGTCTATCTAGAAAAGTATTGCTGTAATAAATTCATACATAGTTTTCATCTCTTTAAACTTTAACGCTTCACTGGTCACTGTGTTAAAGTTGGTCCTTGAGATGAGTTATTGATTCCAATGTACAAAACATAAACAATAAAAAATTACAATGAAGTTTAACTAATGAATAGTTATTAAGGAACAAACATAATGCTAGATAGATATGGTTTGGATTTTCCTTATACTTAGAAATTTTGAGTCAGCTCTTGTCACTATAAGGACAAACTGTTAGAAGACATACCTTTAGAGAGAGAGAGAGAGAGAGATTTAAAGTGTTTATGGTTTAGTTTCACATTTCACTGTTGGAGCTCACGGTTCACAATTCACAACACAATTCTAGAATCCCTAGAAGAGGTACCATATGACCTTTGGTACCCTGCTTTAAGTGTACACAACTTTACAACAACAATAACCCTAAGCATTCAAAAAATATCAGATCTATACTTCTTTCATGCCAAGATACTCCAAGACTGAAGTTATGAACATATTATATAAACTTGGCATGTATTCTAGAATGGTCACTTAGGAAACCCTAGGTTTTAGGGTGGTTACCATAATAAAACATAAAATAAAGTTGCGTACACTTAGAGTAGGGTACATCAGGTCATGTGGTCACATAATAATAAAACAATAAAAGTAATAAGGTTAAGTAATCATACCAAAGGTGGTCAAGGTACCACACACAATAAGGGTAGTAGGACCAAAAAGAATATAAAGGACCATAAGTCAACAAAAGGAGTCACAACAATATGGTAAGGAAACCCCCATACCCACAATACCAAGGTGTGTCGTAAAGGTGTAGAAACAACCCAATTTACCCATAGGGCCAACAAGACCAATGAATTTAATATTTTCTCTCTCAAGTTATATTGTCACATATATTTTTATCCTCATTGTATAAGCAGAAGTAAATAACAAAGGTAGATATAGAAAAGTAATGTTGTAATAAATTCATACATAATTTTCATCTCTTTCAAATTTAATGCTCCACTGGTCACTGTGTTAAAGTTGGTCCTTGAGATGAGTTATCGATTCCAATGTACATAACATAAACAATAAAAAACTTACAATGAATTTTAACTAATGAATAGTAATTAAAGAACAATAATAATGCTATATAGATCTAGTTTGGATCTTCCTTAGACTCAAATATTTTGAGTTAGCTCTTGTCACAGTAAGGAGAAGCTATCAGAAGACACACCTTCAGAGAGAGAGAGATAGAGAGTTAGAGTGTTGATGCTTTAGGTTCACATTTCACGGTTGGAGCTCATGGGTTGGAGATAACGATTCACAATTCACAACACAATTCTAGAAGCCCTAGAAGAGGTGCCAAATGACCTTTGGTACCCTACTTTAAGTGTACATAACTTTACAACAACAATAACCCTATGCTTTCAGCAAATAATAGATCTATAATTATTTCATGCCAAGATACTCCAAGAGTGAAGTTATGAACATAATATATAAAATTGGCATGTATTCAAAGAATTCTCACTTAGGAAACCCTATCTTTTAGGGTGGTTAACATAATAAAACATAAAATAAAGTTGAGTACACTTAGAGTAGGGTACCAAAGGTCATGTGGTCACATAATAATAAAAAAATAAAAGTAATAGGGTTGAGTAATTATACCAAAGGTGATTAAAGTACCACACACAATAAGGGTGCTAAAAACAAAAAGAAGATGAAGGACCATAAGTCAACAAAAGGGGTCACAACAAGATGGTAAGGAAACCCCCATACCCACAAGACCAAGGTGTATCGTAAAGGTGGAGAAACAACCCATTTTACCCATAGGGCCAACAAAACCAATGAATTTAATCTTTTCTCTCTCTCAAGCTATATTGTCACATATATTTTTATCATTATTGTATAAGCATAATTAAATAACAAAGGTATATCTAGAAAAGTATTGATGTAATAAATTCATACATAGTTTTCATCTCTTTCAACTTTAATGCTCCAATGGTCATTGCGTTAAAGTTGGTCCTTGAGATAAGTTAGCAATTCCAATGTACATAATATAAACAATAAAAAAATACAATGAAGTTTAACTAATGAATAGTAATTAAAGAACAATAATAATGCTAGATAGATCTAGTTTGGATCTTCCTTATACTCAGACATTTTGAGTCAACTCTTGTCACTGTAAGGACAAGTTGTCTATCAATCTCATCGAAGGCAAAAAATTCGGGGAAAATATGGAAGGCTAACCTCTGACATTGATTCTTATAACATATGCACAATAGTGATGCTCCCATGTATGCATGAAGTATTAATGCTCTCTTATATGCATGAAGCATCAATCGTACCTTCTTACATTGAGATTACTTTTTTTATTCCTTACCATGGGTTAAAACATGCAATTGTTCATGTCTTAGTGTTGAAACATGTTTGGAAGACCTTCGGTTTGCAACATTAGTTACTTGACTACAGTTGGTTGCATTTTCAAATTAGTGTATGTGATGATATGTTCTCACAATGTACAATATTCATTTGCCTCGCATTAAGGTAAAAAATGCATACAATATCACATGGCCACAAATATTGTACACTGTGAGAATATATCGTGGCATACAATGTAATTCACCACTTGCACAAGTATTCTTTCTCTGTATTGAGAGACCTACAGACAATGATTTAATATTTGTCATGAATATTTGAAGAGGTAAAATATAAATAACCAGAGTCATTGGGTTTACCACTAGTCATTAGTTGCATCCTGTCAAAAAAGAGTAGACACTAGTGAAAATATATCCTCTAAATTAAATTACATCTAAATGATACATTCTCTTGCATGACTACAAGGTTCAACATTAACTCACTCCTCTTCACCAAGCTACACATTTGAGGGCCATAAGACAACGTCTTATCAAAATTGGGAAACTGAATGTCTTACATGCTTACCGGTGGCTTATGTTGCTCCTCTTTGCTAAGGTTGTCATCTTCTAAGGGTCCATTTCCCTAATTCGTTGACATGGGTCCTAGAGATTCAAGAATTCCCTTGATTTATTAGAGGTAATAACACTACTTATACACTTGTATTTTTGTATTTTAACTTCTTGAGATAGCTATTCATGACTCAAATGATCATTGAGATGGTCATGACCTTGGCTGGCCCTTTTATTCTCACTTTTAAATAATGAACAAGAGGTTTCTATAACTAATCTAAGTTCCTATATAAATGATACAAGAGCCCCATTAGATTTCAGTGATTGATGTATGCTTTAGGTGCAATTGCATGGCCAATTATGAGGATATTACACCTAGGATTATGGTTTTGAGGTGGCACCAAGAAGGACATAGATGTAGGAAACTATTCCACTTTGGCTCTTGTTTTTCACAAAAAAAACGTTTGATGGGAAAAAAAAGTGCAGTGAATGGAGAAATGGTTTATGGAAAATTATGGGTTTGCAGAGAAAAATACAGAGCTATGGGATCTTTCATGACTATTTATTAAAAGAAAATTAAGTACAGTACTAGACTATTTAAATGGAAACATGCTATTTGGTGACACTAAGAGATAACAAACTATGGGTTGACTATATTTTGGAAACCAATTGTCTCTTCCAGTGTTGTAAGATACAAGGGATTCTTATATTTTCTTACCATGAAATTATCAACGTATTACAATTGAAAATATGTGTGTCATACAATGTCAGATTTCCTTGAATAATATAAAATATATAAAACGATATGGAAGTGTTTATGTTCTTCCCTTCAAACAATTTGCTTAGGGCATCAAAAATAGCTTTAGGTGTCTTGAGGGAGGACACCTGTGGCATGAGGTGATCCTTAATAGAATAAAAAATGATTCTCTTTGCCATAACCAACTTCTTATTATGTAAGGCCTTTGCCTCATCTCCCTCTGGAACTGGAGCCCCCTCATCGATGTAGGAATCTAACTCATTCTCTTCCAGGAGTAGGGAGATCCTATACTTCCAAGCTCGAAAGTTATCATCTCCCTCAAGATTTTCATCAAGCTTTGTATGATGAGACATCTTAACTGAGAACCTCAAATGGAAATACAAAAGACTTAGATCTTACCAAGTCAAGATGTCGAATCTGGATTTGGAGCTCAAATCCTGCAGTACTGGTTCAGGAGTAGATTAGGGTTTTTATTTTCTAGAGTTCTATCCAACCAAATGCTTTGAAATTGATCCCTAATTTCAATTTTTGGGAGGAGATCAATCCAATCCTGGGCTCACTAAAAAATTCCTCTTATGTGAAAAGCCCTAATTGCCGATAGTAGTGTCGGGTCCAAAACTGAAAAACCTCAAAATTGGATTCTGCTTCGACAAAAAGATGCGACCTAAGGAGGAGAGTTAATCCAACCTTCTTTTGCTAAAAAACTGTGGAGGAAGATCCACAAAGTAGGAATCCCTAGTTCCCGCAGCTGCACAGTGTCTTCTTCTCAGGTTAGCTCTCATACCATGTTAGGTTTTTAATATTAAGCTAGCATTATTAGGATCTTTAACTGAGAGAATAACAAGCACAACAATAAAGCACAAGAAACAATGAACACAATGTTTTTCCTCAGGGAAACCATAAATGGAGAAAACCCTGCAACTTCCTCAGAGATAGAATCAGCACCAAGAGTAAAACCCCAAAACAGTAAGATGATCTCTCGACAACAGTAACCTCTTTCTTCTAGCCCCAGTGTCTTCTTCTTCCTCAGCTATGCGCTACAACTGAGTGTGAGTGAGTGTGTGATAAATAGAGAGGCTCACTCTCTAATTACACTAATTCCCAACTTGACTAAACCCAACTAGGGCGGACTTCACTAGGTGAGTCTAATAACCCTAGTACCCAAGAACTGCGGGGACTTTAACCCTTAGACAATAGGCGGGTCACCCACAATGACTTGACATGACTTGTTTACATTATAGATCCTCTCGATCGGAACATCAGAGCATGAAATGACTCAATTACATTATAGACACATCCCAAAATAAACATCGGGGTACAAGACACAAGATACATAGGTGAATACATTCCGAAGTTACAATCACATCAACAATTTATCCATTTAAGAGGTGATTTCTACGACTTCTTCCTTTGTTTCAGTAGCTTCCTTTCTCTTACTATTGGACTTATGACACTTTGACAACAATTTCAAATGAACTTTCTATCACTTCTCATCTGTGTTCACATCCACATTGCAATGTTTACAACATCGATGAGGATCATTTTTTGTTGTTGTTGTGGATGTAAACTTCTTATTGTTTATTTTGTTGATTTGTTCTTGGACTTAATGTTTATTCTCCCTTCTTGGACTCCATCTCAATATAGAGAGTCATCATGCTTGCCTCATTTATGCTTTTCACACTAAGAATATGCAAGTGCATTCAGATATGGTCAAATAGTCCTCCAAGTTACTTCACGACCATTACCAACTCTTCCAAAGAAAGTCCCATCCTAATGGATTGCTTTAAAAATTCATAAGTATACTCTTTAACTCCTTGTCCCCATTCTTGTCAAATGTATTTCCATTTTATGAGTTTCTCTTCTTCGTAGCCGATGGGATAAAATTGTGACTTCAACAATAAATTGAATTCTTCTCATTTCATTACAATGGGACTCTTGCCTATCCTTAATGCATCCATATAGCTCTCCCAACACTATAAAGAATGTTTCGTTTTCTTCAAAAGAGCAAAATAAGTCTATTGTGGTTCTTGTATTTGGTAACGGAAAAAGTAAACGTATAAATGATTCAACCATCTATTCAAGACTTCAACATTAACTTGTCCATCATACATTGGTATTTCAAGTTTCGCTTAAACCTTAAAAGGGAAATTGGAAGATGAAGAAAAACTTTTGATTTTACCTAAATCTTTGAGATTCTTTCCTTGATCTAGATTTCTCAATCCAAATAATACATTTCATGCTCATTCTATATTGAGTATGCATCCTTACCCTTTTCCACCAGTTGCATGACCAACATTATGAATGTGGTAATTCTTTGCTCCAACTGAGCCAACCTAAATTAAATCTCCTAATTTTATTCATGAGATATTCTAGCCATGTTTGGTTTCCTACTCCTTTGTAGGCCTAGTAGAAACTATCTTTTTTTATTCAATACACTTAGTGGGTGTTTACCATATAGGTCTTCCCAATCTATCTCGGGAACCTGTTGTGATACCATATGATCTGTAAACTATAGGATCATAGGCTAGATTTATCACTAAAATAAATCTTTGCAGGAAAATAATTAAATGTTGTCTTTGGTTTATCTATATAAATGGAGGAAAATTTGTATCATGGGGATGGAAAGACCAAAAATTAAATAATCAAAACTATAATTGAAACAACCACAAAGAATTTAGATGCATAGTAAACAAACATATTTCCTTACCTTGGAAACTCAACTAAGAAAACCAACATTCATGGGGATTTATAATTTCTCTAAAAAATGCAAAGGAGTGATCTATACATAGAATTGAGGTATTGTTACTCACTAGTTGTTACTTAGTAACATATGCCAAATTGTGAACAACCATGGCTTAGAGACACATTCAATGTTCATGGAGAAGCTTGTTGACTCTTTTGTCCTCGAATATTCAAGTAAGCTTCCATCTTCAAGCTCTGCCTCTCATTATTGCTACTAACCTCTATCTTATTTTTCCTCCACTCTTCCACCTTTAAATTTTATATGGATGGCCTTAGAAAGTGAACCATCGTAATGGTTTTTTTCAAGTTCTAAGGAAAAAGTGGGTGTTTCCGACTTTTCCAAAAACAATTAATGTTTAACAAATTATTCCAAAAGACAATTTTTTTAAGAATCCAATTTGGATCATTTTTCCTTAAGAACTTGTCAAAATTATTTTATATATTCACATTATCAAAAAACTTTTGAGGGTATTCTTTCCTCTTAATCCACGACATAAATTTAGCCACATATATATTTAAAGCTTATAGCAAGGAAATTATTCATCATCGAATTAAAGTATGAAAACTCTCGAATTAGTGGTTAAAAGTATTAGCTTGTTATTCGAGTGGAGAGATACAACTAAAATTTGACCATCAAATGCAACTTAGCTTTCCACAAAACCATTTCATCTTTTTACCACTTTTTTTACATGACGATCACGATTATTACCAATTCCATCGATTCTTATCAATTACCCCATGGACACCTTGGGTTTGTTTTTCACACAATTTAACACAAAACCATGATAGGTTAATCTAAGTATAATGATTTTAATGATTTCCATGGACAAGACATTATCATCGTTGCTATTATTGCCAATGGCATCATCAAATTAAAAATATATTTCTTAAAATCTTATGAACTTGAAATTGAATTAATTTTCGATCAATTCTTCTTAAGATATAACTATTAGCTTAACTTCAATAATTTTACAACTATGACCTTAACTTCTACTCTAATCACATTTATATTGGATAACTATTAGATAACTACTAGTTATATTTAAATGAACTTGGTAATAAACATTTAGTTGTACTCTGATGACTCTCTTAGCCTACAAATTGCAGTGAAACCATGTAGTTTCCAATAAGCTTTCCATCTTCCCATTTAACAGTGTAGCATCATAAAAACAAAAAATTATGAAATGTGTAAAAAAAGTCATGAGAATTTTTAAAGCATTCACAAATAATAACCAAAAAAAATACTTTTAGTAAAATCACGATTACACATAAGAAAATTATTTCATTTTCATATATACTTAGCAATATCAAATAATAATAAGCAACGAAATAATTTGGCCATTTGAATAGTAGGAGAAAATCGTTAGATAAACAAAAATTGGACTCATAATGTGCAAAAATGAGAATAGGCTCATCACCAAACAAGCACAAAAAAATATCCAGCATGGTGTTTGTATTTCCTAGTTTGAATATTTGACTACCTATCTGCAAAAATATTAATTTGAAACAAAAATAAGTATGGAGAAAATGGTGTGACCAATTAATATTTTCTAAATTTTTTTTCTCTTAGCGATTAAATATGCATTCTCTTTCTGCTTGCACTAGCTACTGTTGATAAGTCATTTCCATAGTTGATGCCTAAAAAAACAGAGCTCAATGGTGTTCTCCCGCGAAGTTCCTGGTCTTGGAGGTTCATAGGGAACAAGCTCCAACCATGTAAATGCTATTATTGCACCACAAAGGAACACACATTAATTAGAAGGCGCTATTTGACCGATCGATCGGATTCAACGTTAACCGAAGAAGATGCGATGAAGTGGTCCAATTGGGCATTGCCTGGTTGAGGTGAAGATTGTGCATGGTACCTTGAGATCAGTTATGGGATGTGTTGGTTGTCGGTTCCAATGACTGTAAGGACTCCAAGATCATATATCAAGGGATGATTACCTCAAGAAGCAATGGAGAAGATGACACAAGTACATCAAAGTGAACTTAGACAAACACAACACCAATATCGAGAGAACCATTCGATTGGTCTTACATTGACAACTCAAAAGATATATAAAGAGAATATGAATCCTTAATCATGAGATACATTTACATAGTTTTTTTAATAATGTTTTTCTTATGACTAGTACATCCACATCGACATGTCTAACTATATATCAATAAATTCCAACAAATTGAAAAGTCATGTCTAAGTTATCGGCACATTTATTCGATCATATTAAAGTGATAGAGTTGTAAGCATAATAGATTACATTATTAGATCAACGCATTCATACGACTCATAAATCAGTCTATGATAGAGTGTGATATACTTGTGAGGTTTTGAAAAATGAAAAGTAGTCTATATATAATGTAGATATGCTAATATTAAAGTTATAGAGTTATAAGTATAATAGTCAATTAAAAATTTATTTATGTATTTTTACATTTATATTTTTGGCTGAGATGTTTATACTTTCATTTACTTGCATTATTCGTAAATAGAATATTTTTATGATACGTACGAAATAAATTTGAGGATATGTTGATCATATCTAAGTATGCACTCAACCTTGATATTATCACATATCTATTTTTAAATCAATTTGAACAACACAAATAGTAATTCGAGAAAAACAAAATGGATCATCGGATTCAGCTAAGAACCAGTTTGAAAATGCAAAATACAATCATAAAACGTTTAGTTTGCTTCTTATTATTTTGTAATGTGTGGGTGCATGAGGAAAGTGTGTTGGATTCAAGTGTAAACAAAAATATGGCGTCGGGATTCCATCCTACGAGAACCAAATCTGGCCGGTGACCTTTTTTTTATAATTGCATAGTTCCACATACATATACTCAGTTGACCTTTTTTTTATAATTGCACAGTTGCACGTACATATAATCATTTCAAGGTTGTGCCTCTTCTCCGCAAGAGCCGAGACATCATGAATCAGTCACTATTATTTCAATGAACATTACAAGTTTTTCTTGTCAACATTAAGATTAAATTGGCTAGCGAGGCAATTAGAAACGTTTTCTCTTCCTCCTCAACGCTATAAATTAATGCGTCAAGAAGCCATTTTATCCCAACTTAATTAAAACCCTTGCCTAATTTGGGTTTCTACGTGTTCATTGTTATAAATGTGAAGCTGATCTTCTTTATTGGACCACTTCATCGCATGAATATAAATCTATAAGGTTGGGTGAAAACGCAATACACAGTTAACCTGCACAAAGTAGGAGGTTAATTAGAACATGTATATTGTTAATCAATGGACTCTCATGGGTATCATGTCGTCATAAATTTGATGGAGGATTATAGCATATCAATGCAAATACTCACCTCCACGAGCATCAAGATCTGTCATAACCTAATTACGGAGTCATCCAAAGGTTAATAATATGAATCTCTAATGGACTAAACATAAAGAGTCATCCAAATAGTAATTAAACATACAATTGCTACTAATTTTCTAAGGTTTTTCACGTTGTATTGTTTTCCTCACTATGCTAAGGTTTTGTGCGTTGTAATGAGAATCCTCACAATTTTCAAATTTATAAATTTTAATTATTCTAACACTAGTTTTCTATCAGTTACCCACTGCATTTTACCAAACTTTCTAAAATTTGGTTACCAAGGCCACCATAGTACAAGGCAAAAGAGTACAACCCAAATTTGAATTAAATTCATCGTTAACGATAACTCGAGAGCCCACCTTTTTGCTCCTGCCATCGGATCCTGGGTCTTAAGCAGATGCTTTTAAAAGTCATAGCCTGATTGTCTTCTTCTAAGCTTGGTGTTGGTGGGCTAATAAACTGTCCTTAGTTTCATGGGGCTTTCATGCTACTCCGTGGAAAGAGAAGCCGTTACTGAACACATCCAGAGATTGAGGCATTCCAAGGAAATATAGAGCCTAGGTTTTTTTTCTTATGCCAAAGATTGAGGCATTCGAAGGAAATAAAAAGCCGAGGTTTTCTTCTTATGCCAGAGATTGAGGCATTTGAAGGAAATAAAGAGCGGAAGGTTTTTTTCTTATGCCATACTGACGCATTCAAAGGGTATAGAGAGCCTGCAGTTCGGGATGTGGTTGGCTTGAAAGAAAGCACCTAACAAATAGAGACTGGAAGTGAGGGTGGTTTAGTACAATCATCTTCTGGTGGATATCAGGCAGTGGATATAGCTGGCCACATTCTGCCAAGTGTACCAAGTTATGCTAATAGAGTCCCGCCTTGGATGATCAGGTTGGCGTAGGAATACAAGCATAAGAAGTAGTAGATAGAAGGCTGTTGTATAAATGGGTTTTCTTTATATTTGTAAAGGTAAAGAACTCAATATGGGTCAAAAAATTTCAAAAATACATGCAACTGTGTGAGTAAAAATCATCCATACATAGATGGCAGTTTGAATGTGAACACAGGCCAAGGCGGGTGTGGGGTTTATTCCGAAGGACTAAAAATAACCATGGACAAATCCTGCCTCTATGGAGTACACAACAACAATATTGTAGTACTGGAATTGAAAGCCATTTTGGACTCTATGATTTATGTAAAGAAGAATCATAAAGTGCACCAGGTGGACATTTTCTCTGACAGCGAGGATGCTTTGACACAGTTACAAGTCCTTTTAAATGGCCAGAACCCATTAGCAGGTGACAACAGCAACAAATATTTTGCTGAGAAAATAATAAAGGAAATAAAAAAGGATGATTGATTGATAGAGGTGCATATGCACAAGGTGAAAGCGCACTCGGGAGTCTTAGGTAACGAAAATGCGGACAGCTTTGCCAAAGCAGGAGCTATGAAAGCGCCAAGGATACCTCCCTTGTTACTTCAAAAATTGGTACATAAAGATGATGCAACATATTCTCTTTCTTTTTCAACTTCTTTAAGCTCTTGCGATTGGAAGAGAACTAGGCTTTGTCAGACTGGTTTTGTTGAGAACCCAATACATTAATGTTGATCTCCTTTTTCTGTGTAGCTGATCTTTCTTTATAAATGCAAGGGCGTTGTTATTATTCTATCAAATGGAACATTTTACGAATGATTTGTATTTGTTACATTTTGATTATGCAAATTTTTAATATTGATAATTATAGTTTTAATAAATCCTTTCAACTAAACTATGTAAACCCTTGTGTATATCCAACTATAGAGTGGATAAATAATAATAAAATCTCCTCAAAACCAGATTTTAATGATTTTAGCAAGTAAGACCATCCTCAAAACCAAAATCGCCCATTGGCTTAAAGATGTATTTTTCCTTTAACTTTCCAAATATTACTAATTAATTTTTTTGGTTTAACATTACAATGTCATTTTAACCAGTCACCGTAAATGGTAGTAGCTTCACTCCTTGGTTAGTAGCTTCATGATGGATAGGAAGTTATAGTGGATCCAACAAAAGTGGTTGTCATTGTTAGCATGCCACCTCCTAAGACTGTTAAGCAGTTGCGATCTGTATTTTTGCACATATCATCTGCACTAAGGGCTTAATGGCTGACTGGATTAAAGATGTATTTTTAATAGTTAATTTTTTTTTTTAATTATGCTTGTTTAACATGGAGATTAAGTATAAGGAGCGAGAGTATTGAAACTAAATATCGGATCTTGTTTTCATTTTTTTATTTGTTTGAAAGATTTTTTAAACTAACATATAATTAGTATATTTATATAGTTTATGGGATCACTTTGATAAAGATTAAATGGTTAACAGATATTTATGAAAATGAAATAAGACATTTTGAGAAAAAAAAATTATTCCAGATATTAAACAGATTCAAGTATAAGTTATCTATATATAACTACATGCTACATCCATTTATCAACTAATATTTAAGGTTTCTTTTTTAATAATATTTCCAATTTCGATTAAATTAAAAATAATTAGCACCATGAAAGAATGTACAAGCTCTTCCAAGTCATTGTGCAACCTACTTGTGAGCGATTCTATCAGAAGACGATCTAGCCGTTACGAATCCCGGACTAGATGTTAATCTTGTTCAAATAGTACAAGATGTAACAAACATTTCCAGCAATCCCCACATTGCCATGATTTTGCAAAACATGCAATGCAACTAGCCAAGAGAGATTTGGTGTTTTGAAGGACCAATTGTAATATGCTCTCTTCTCTATCGATTTCTTGGACAAACTTTGGATTATAAGAGTTCTGCATGCGAACTGCTAAGTCATAACAATGAGCACGTAGATTGGATTAGTCAACTCGATTATATGTAAAGCAATTATTATTTTTTGAACAAGAAAGTCAATGAAGTGAGGTTACTTTGAAATTGTTCCGATTTCCCAAGTTTTGGAAATGATTCATTCACTTTGGATGCACCAAAGGCTCTTTCATGATATTGAATGATATTAAAGTATTTACTTTTTACTTTTTAATATGAATGTGGATGTAAGGGTGGGTTATTGCAGTTGTTATTGTTGATAGAAAGGGTAGGTTATTGTTAAGGGTAATGGATTAACATGATATAAATGTAGTTGATGTATGGATAATTTGTAATTAATACATGAATAATATGGTAAGAATAGGTAGTTGAAACATAGGCAACATATTATTACAACTAAAATATAACTTATTCACCATTTTTAACTTATTGCCTATTCATATTTATCTTTTTCTTTTAACCCATATTAATATTCACAAGTAATTAATATTCATTGATAGTTAATACATGAATAACATGGTGAGAATATTCATTGGTAATTAATATTTAGTGGTAGTTAATATTCACAAGTAATTAATATTCACTGGTAGTTAATGCATGAATAACACGGTAAGAATAGGTAGTTGAAACATAGACAACATATTATTACAACTATAATATAACTTATTCATAATCTTTAACTTGTTGCTTATTGATATTCACCTTTTTTTTCATCCATATTAATATTCACCAATAATGAAATAACACAATTATATATATAGATCATAAAAACAACATTCTATCTTCTTCAATAAAACTATAGTCTTAAAATTATTAAAATTTGACTCAACCATAGTCGTATTAATATTTACCAATAATTAAATAACATCGTTATATATATATAAACAACATTTTATCTTTTTCAATAAAACTATAGTGTAGACATTATTAACCAACCTAGATCATATTGACTAAATCATTTATTTTGGTTCATTAATTGTGGAAATTGATATACCATTAGCATGTGTAGAGATCACAAAGACGCACCCGATTAGTAATCTATTTGAAACTTTAATTTTGTTTTGAACTGTCATCCGCACACGTAGTCATTTAATATCACCATGTACAGTTTTATAATTTCTCTATGCTAAATATATATGTGTATACTTTAAGGAATAACTAGGTTAAAGATTTCAAATTTTATAATTTCTCTAGGGTAAATATATATGGGTATATATATAGTTACGTGTATATATATGTGTATACGTGAAGGAATAATTGGGTTGAAGATTTTTAGATTTATTTTAGTTCATTTCTTGTTATTATCATTTTTAAATATTTAAAATTAAATAAAAAAATAAATATTAAATAATAATTTAGAAAGAATTACAAGTGCATGTAAAGAGCTAGGTATCAAGCATAATATACAATTTTTGGTAATACATAAACATGATTATTGTTATTTGTATGCAGTATGTTTTTTGCTTTTTACTGTTTATAAGAAATGGAAAGGTTGTGTTAAGTTTAATGATTTAAGGTTTTAAGCAATAAAAACACCATAATCATCATATTACATGTTTGATTTTTTGGCCATTAAAAAATAAATACATAAAGCAATTGTTAATTAATTTATTAGAGGCTTGTTTAGCTATTGAATCAAAGATGTACAAATTGCTAAGTTACATTATTGTTCAAATGAATAGTAACGCACAGTAACACACACTTGAAGGTGAGTTGGCTACCTATCTTTACCTTTGGTGTTTCAAGTGGATAATATTCAAATGGTTTTTTCATGTTTCCAACTAATATCTTAATATTTACTTAAGTTAATCTCTCATTATGGGTCCATTATAACTCACGTATAAAATAAATAAAGCAAATGTTAATAAACTTATTAGAGGCTTGTTCAGCTATTGAACCAAAGATCTACAAATTGCTAAGTTTAAGGGTAAGAACTTACTCCTTTACAACTACTATGGTTTGCATTATTGTTCCAATGAATAGTAACACACAGTAACACACACTTGAAGGTGAGTTTGATTTGCACTGTTACTTGGCTACCTATCTTTACCTTTGGTGTTTCAAGTGGATAATATTCAAATGGTTTTTTCATGTTTCCAACTAGTATCTTAATAATTACTTAAGTTAATCTCTCATTATGGGTCCAAATAACTCACATATAACTTTATTATAAAATATTATTCTAGTAAGAACTATCCATACTTTAGACCTTGATCCCTATTGTTTGTTTGAATTATCAGGTTTTTTGGTCATAAATGGACCAAGAATAATAATATATTTGTCTACTAGTTTTCTGAATATAGAACTGTAGGGTGATGCCCCATGTGAAACACTACAACATGATTCTTTCAAAAGTTGTTACATCCACTAAGATCAACTTCGGTTTTTTTTATGATTGAAATACTTAACAAGATAATACATAGATCCCCACACTTTGATAAGCTAAAAGTTAGGAAGTTTGATATTGTTACACATATTTTGAAATTGTGATCTAATATTAGTTTATGCAAAAGTAAGTATTTTTCATCTTCAAACCTCTTAGTGTTACAAGGATGAGAAATTATTTCAACCCATGCCATTTTAGAAGTTCTTTGATGTCTTGTTTTAGTATGGAGATAACAAGAGTTGTTCTTAGTTTAACACCAATATTGGTTTTATTCTTTATGCTAGTTAAAATAGAGACATAATTTTGATCTTCTAGATTATGGTTGATCACGTCCTAATAGTATCATAATTTTTTCTTATCCTTTAATTCTTTATCACACCAAAATTTCTCTTTAGGTTTATATTTAAGAAAATATTTTCAATATTATAATTATTATGTAGAGTAATATATTCCTTGATTCCTCGATGATTTAGCTAATATTTGACATATTTATGCCAACCTTGATTGAGTTGAAGGTGGTTTTGATTAGAGATTTAAGGAATCCTAGGAAGCCTGTTGTCTTCCATGGTTTTTACCACGCTCTTATAAATTAGTTACCCAGTCATAGCCATGTTCTCAATGGGGGAGACACTAACTTGTATGAGGAGGATATGATAGGGTGTATTGCCTTGAATTTTGAGATTATAAGTTATCAAATAATTTGGATCTTCTCTATATTTCTCAAGGCTTCTCTAAAGATGCCACATCCCCAAACTTCATAACCGTATAAGATAAGGTGAGTGAAAAGAGTCTCAAAGAGGAATTTATTGTTATCCAATAGCTAAAGGTATACTAATTTACAACTATTTTCAAGTCCATAACAATATTTCCAACCTCCATTTATCATTTTCTCAATGCTATAGTTGTAGTTAAGTTAGTGATGAAGATCAATTTTAAGATATTTGTATGCATACAATTCTTCCAAATTGTTATTTCCATACATCAAATTAGCACAAGTGATTTTTTTGTATTTGATTATCATAACCTTTGTTTTTGTAAATATTAACAATCATACCCATCCAGCAAAAAAATATTCGAAATTTTTTAGTTGCTTTTCAATACTAATTCATTCATGTATAGAAACAAACATCGCAAATTACAAAAAAAAATCATGTTGCATTGCATTAAACTTTCCTCTTCAAAAGGATTTTTAGTTTTCTGTATTCTATAACTAAAAAAATGAATATATATATATATATGTGTGTGTGTGTGTGTGTGTGTGTGTGTGTGTGTGTGTGTGTGTGTGTGTTTAAAAAATATTTTTTTTTAAAATTATTATGTTTTAGCAATCCTAGATGAGTCATTGAAAATTCACCATGCAAAGATGCTTTAATTGACCCAATTTATTTGGTGCAACCACCTATAATCAAAACATGATCAACATATAGTAAAATGACCTGAAATACATCACCAATATGCCGCAAATAAACATTAGGATTAGACTTGCATCTAACAAATCCATGTGATAGCAGAAAATTGTCCATCTTGGCATACCAAGCCCTTGGGGCTTGCTTAGGGGCATATAGTGACTTCTTTAACCTACATACAAGGGAAGGATCCTCTTGGAAACCTTCAGGTTGCTCCATATATATCTCGTTCTGTAGCTCACCATGAATAAATGCACTTTTGACATCCATGTGGTGAACCTTGGCAACGCTTACTAGCAGCAATGGCTGAAACTAGCCTGATAGAGTTCATCTTTACAACTAGTGCAAATGTATCTGTATAGTCCACTTCTTTGACTTGAGAGACATTTTTGGAAACTAATCTGGCCTTATATTTTACATCAGAGCCATAGGCAACAACTTTGGTCCTATATACTCACTTGCATTGCACAAGCTTCCTCTTGGGAAGCAAAGGAACTAATTCCCAAGTCTCATTCTCCTAAAAAGAGTTGAACTCTTCTTGCATGGCTGATTTCCATATTGGGTCATAAGATGCTTCCTGATATGATTATGGATCAGATATAACCATGATATAGCAATGCTCAACAAGACTCAATTCATTTGCAAAATAAGCACCATGGAATTGTGATCTAGTCTTCCTAGGATCTAGAGGATTTCTTGCTAAATACCCAACAAATTCTATGGTTTTCTCTGTCCACTTAGGACTTGATGGTGTGTCATGTTTAGAAAAATCATATTCAGACATCTCAGAATCAGAAATATGATAAATGGAATCATCACTTACATCATCTTGGTGTTTAGTAGAAGAGCATTCCCCCAATGCTAGTTCAAAATCTAGAATAATTTCCTCTTTGAATTGCACACTTCTTTCTATGAAAGTCTTGTGTGTGGATGGATAAAATAGCTTGTAGCCCTTTTTTTCTTCACCATATCCCACCATGATGAACTTTTTTCTTTTTGGCTGCAATTCCTTCCTCTTTTTTGAAGGAATTCGAGCCCATGCCCTTGAGCCAAAAATCCTGAAATGTGAAATATTTGGCTTGTGACCAAACCAAGCCTCATTAGGTGTTTTCCCACTCATGGATTTGTGTAGAGCACTGTTTTGAATGTATGCAACACAGTTGATGGCTTCATCACATAGATTAGGACTCAAATCCTTAGCCTCAATCATACAGGTAGCCATCTCCTTGAGAACCCTATTTTTCCTCTCTGCCACACCATTTTGGTGTGGTGTGTAAAGGACCGAATGGTACATTTGGATACCACATTCCTCACATAGGTGCTCCAAAGTTTTATTCACATACTCTCTACCATTATCAGTCCTAAGAATTTTTATCGTGTTCCCACTTTGATTCTCAACTAGATCCTTCCAAATATTTAGAGTCTGAAAGACTACATATTTGAGCCTGAGGAAATATACCCAACAAAAATTTGAGAAATCATCTATGAAAGTGAGAACATACCTTTATACTACATAAGAGGGAGTGGGAAGAGGACCAATGAGATATGAATGCACAAACTCGAGCACTTGTGTAACTCTCCTTTCCTTCCACTTCTCATAGCTATGCTCTGGATGCTTTCCCACCACACAACCAATACATGCATCATTGGAGGTCTTGATAGGAGGATTCCCTTCCACCATGCGATACTTGCTCAATTTTTGGAGGTATTTGTAGTTCATATGGCCAAATCTCTCATGCCATAGATTGTTGGTTTCATTGAAATGATACAAAAGTACTTTCCCACTGGAATTAGGAAGAAATTTGGAAAATTTGTACATCCTAGCTTGGTGATATGCATACCCCAATACCACAACCTTG
>LPNX010545199.1:0-77519 GCA_001517045.1 Pseudotsuga menziesii | reverse complement strand
GTTTTTTTAAGCCCTCGACCGAGGTATGAACCTCGACCGAGGTATCTAAATACCTCGGTCGAGGGTTTGTAAAGCCCGCAATACCTCGGTCGAGGGCTTGATAAAACCTTGGTCGAGATATTATGACCTCGGTCGAGGGCTTAACAAGCCCTCCACCGAGTTGCGTTTTTCTATTTTTGCCGAAATGCCCTTGCCAAAAAGTGTTACCCAGGTCCGTGGATTCACCCTGGAGGATATTCTACTATCTCAAACTCATGTGGATTAAATGTTACTCTCTTGGATTCTCCAGCATGTGTCATTTGGTATATTGATAGCAGGTTTACTGGCAAGTCTAGTACACACATGGCATTGTTGAAATATACATATGCATTATCAATCCTTCCAACTCCTTTGGCCTAAATCTTAGAATCATCACCCATTCAAACAGTTGGGACACTGTCTGAATACATGGATGTGAAGAACTCTTTGATAGAGGCCATGTGCCTTAATGTTCTCGAATCAATGATGAAGGTGGAAGATTCTGAAGAACCAACAACCAATGCATGACAGCTCTTTTTTTTGTCATATCTTGAACTTCCATCCTTCTTCCTTGCACCCTCCAGGGCTAGGATGTTGTTCTTCTCCAATAGTTGCACCATCATATCTATGGTTTTCTTCATGCATTCACTCTCTAGATGCCACCCTTTGTGACAGTAGGTGCATTTGGTATTCTCCTTTCCCTTCTTTTCGTTGTTCTTACAAATATTTGAACCTCCATCAAGAATCTTGGGTTTGTCTTGTTTCTTCTTCTTTGGTTGTTTCGAATCCCTGTCTTTCTTCTTCCCTTTGGATGAATTTGGAACCCCTGCATAAAGAGATTGGTCCTTTCTTTTTTTGATGGTGCTCATCTACACTAGCTGATATTGATCTTGGGTTCAAAGAATCCATGAATATTTCTAGTGTTGGCATTTTCTAGTTTGGAGTTATGAGTTTGCTTGAGTGAAATGTGTTGAAAAACACAGAGTACTTAGGACCTAGATTCAAAAGGACTGATAGTATGAGATTCTCTTGTTTCTTTTCTATTCCACACTACTTGAGCTGAAGCACCAAAGTCTTGAATTTGGTGAAGAACTCTTGGATGGTCTCAAAATGCGTTGGGATCAAGGTGATGAGCTCATTTTTGAGCCAGTGACCCCTCAACTCATCAGTATTCCCAAATAGAGCTTCAAGCCTGATCCAAACTTCATTTGGGGTGGATAGATTGGTAACATGAATCACTAGTTCTCTCAAAATGCCGAGACATAACATTCCAAATGCTTCATCAAGTCTACTAAAATACTTTGATTTCTCTACTGCAGAATTTGGTTCAACTTTTGTCCCGATGGTAACCCTATAGAGAACCTTGGACCTCAACTGGATGAAAATATAATCCTTCCATTCCAAGTAATTGAATGTTGTTAGAAATGAATGATTTTTCTCCATCTCTACTTTCGCTAGTGGTGAAAATTGTTGAATGTACCTACGATGAAAACTTACAAATTTCTCTGAAGAATCACTCTAATAGAAAATCAAACACACTGAATTTGATTTGAAGCTTAAATTAGATTTGATACCATGTGAGAATTTATTCACATCTAGATCTATAAGACAAGAAACTCTCACTAATTCTCTCTAGTTTGCAGAAAGAAGCACAAAAATCCTGAAAGAGTAAAATTTACACACACATGTGAACACAATAGTGGATATTATTGAACTCTCTAACATATGAATGTGTTTAGATAATAAATATACTAGATTAGGAATAAATTGTGAGGCTTAGGAAGCTATTTGGGAATGTACATGTGTCATGGCAAGATTTGGCCTCCATCTCCCCTAGGTGGACGAATCATCTCTTGAATCACCCCAAATAGTCACGAACCATAGTGTGAACATTGGAGACACATGTTGGGGTATAAAAGATTCCAATACATGTGTGGGTGAGCAAACATAGGTGTGGAAGTGGATCAATGTTAACAATAAATGCACTAGGAGAGCCAAAATGGACTAAAGACAAAACTAGCGCCCCTAGTCAAACCCATATTCCCCAAAACAAGGAAGTAGAGCTCCAAGGAATTAATGAGGGTACACATATTCTAGATTGTCCAAGTTAGAGCACTAGTTTGTCTGTGAATGGGATAAAATAACCTGTTCACCTCCTAGATCAACTTCCCTAAGTGTAAACCATAACAATCAATGCATACGAGCAAACGAATTTGAATAAGGTATAAACTAAGGTACTAAGGATGGATTAATATTATAACAACCTTGAGCTGTAAAAGATGGTTTACAACCTAAAATTAAAGCTTTAAGTACCAACTATGATTAACACATTATCCTACATATATATTGTTAAAAAAATCCTAATCATGGCCATAACCCATATTAAAGGTTGAGGATACCCTTAAGAGATCATGTGTGTTTGTTCAATGTGTTGTTCTTGGCCCTTTATGTCTATAGGATTCCTTTATGGAATAAGAACTAGGTTTTCTCCATCAACCATGTCTACGGATATGTTTCTAGTGCTAAGAGAATTCTAATGCACTGCATATTCTGTCTTAGATGAAACATATCACATATTGAGGTCCTATGTGCAGGTTTGATGCCTTTTTCATGGACCTCAAGATTTAAAAAATACCTTTTGAGCATAAGTCTTGAGTTTCTTCCCCAAGAATGGTCAAGGAACTATGACCCATACTTAGTCCTTAAATACTGCTAATGGTGTCCATACTACAAAAAGAAAACTTATGCTCTTGGGAGTTTAGGCATGGTTGTTTGAGATGTTGTTCTTGATGATGCTAAAATATTACTATAGGACCTAAGTATTGATGACATAAACTATTGTTTTTATTCATTTCCTCAGACATGCACCAAAACCATTTTTTGCGGTTCTCCATAACGTGTACATGTTTTCCTTCTCCAAAATGTGTGCATGTTTTGCTTCTCCATAACATGTGCACGTTTTGTAACTATAAAACATGTGCACATTTTGTAACTATAAAAATTGTGTGTGTTTCTCTTAGCCTAACCTACATTCCATATGACATGTCAGGCTCGAGATTAACCAAACCAAGCATTACATAACACGAGCGCATTGTATTTTTATTTATCGTGAGCATGTTTTCTAAAAGTAGGATTACATGTAAAATGCCCCTCATCATCCTGCACACATCCCAAAATTTTCCATGAATTCCTAAACTTGGTTTGAACTACTGTCATTCTTGTAACTCTCACTCACAAAAAACCTTATGCCTACAAGTTTTCCATGGTTTGATAGCAGATGTTAGAACGATATAAAAATAGAATCAAACAACAATAACAATAGAATAGAAGATTTAGATGGAAATAGTGATATATAGAGGTAAAAACATGGGGCATTGTCGACAACCTCTATATTTTTTATTACTCAACAAAAAACTTGCACATTTTCTTTTTTGTATCTATCTTATATTATAATGTTGGGACATTATCCTCTTTTATACAATACATATGAAGGTTCCAAAAAGAACCAAAATACACTATAAGGGTCTAGATATTTTCTCCTTGACATCTCTTCCCTCGAACCTAGGGAGAGGGGGGCCTGGTGGCCCCCTCTGAATCCCCCACCCCCCCATCCACGACATGGTAAGTGCATACGAGTAGTTTGTGTTCCTATTTGAGAGATTTGTAGGAAGAATATTGGAGATGTGGATAGTGGATTCATTCCCTACCACATTCAAAGTAGAAAAATATTCACAACAATAAGCGAAACAAGGGTACCAAACACTCTCAACAAACCTTTACACCCAATGGTGATAAATGCACTAAATCGGAAAGGAAAAAAAGAATTGCATTACATGAGTGCATTGTATTTTTATTTATCGTGAGCATGTTTTCTAAAAGTAGGATTACATTTAAAATGCCCCTCACCTTCTTGCACACATCCTAAAATTTTCCATGAATTCCTGAACTTGGTTTGAACTACTGTCATTGTTGTAACTCCCACTCACAAAAAACCTTATGCCTACAAGCTTTCCATGGTTTGATAGAAAATGTTAGAACAATATAAAAAAAGAATCAAACAACAATAACAATAGAACACAAGATTTAGATAGAAATATTGATATATAGAGGTAAAAACATGGGGCATTGTCGACAACCTCTATATTTTTTTATTACTCAACAAAAAACTTGCGCATTTTCTTTTTTGTATCTCTCTTATATTATAATGTTGGGGCATTAGCCTCTTTTATACAATACATATGAAGCTTCCAAAAGGAACCAAAATACACTATAAGGGTGTAGAATTATTCTCCTAGACATATCTTCCCTCGAACCCCAGGAAAGGGGGGCCTGGTGGCCCCCTCTGAATCCCCCACCCCCCCATCAACCACATGGTAAGTGAATATGAGTAGTTTGTGTTCCTATTTGAGAGATTTGTAGGAATAATATTGGATATGTGGATACTGGATTCATCTCCTAACACATTCAAAGTAGAAAAATATTCACAACAATAAGCAAAACAAGGGTACCAAACACTCTCAACAAGCCTTTACACTCAATGGTGATAAATGCACAAATCGGAAAGGAAAAAAATGAATTACATTACAATTTTTTTGGGAAAGAACCTCATGTGGAGTTTAAGTGTTTCAAGAATATGGAAGCCTTGGAATAAACAATGAATAAGCATAACAGCAACCTCCATTCTTCTTCTAAGTCTTATTTTCATGGAAATGAACGTTTTTTCTTTTGGTTTATCCTTCAATCAATATTCTTCTTCTTGTTATAATGAGTGGATCATTGTTTCTAGAGAATATCATCGTATGGATAAGGATAGATACATTTTTTCTTCTCTAAATGAATGTAACACCAAACAAATATTTGTTGGTGATCATAGATATCTTAGTGTTGTAGAATTTTGAATCAACTAGTTTACGGTCATTTCAAATATGTATAATGAATGTGGTGTAAGTATTTCCTGGAATTTTTTGTTAGTCTATCCAATCACTCATTCTAGTGAATGTAAGATAATAGAGTTTACACCTCACTAAGTTTATGATATTACTAGGTTGTATGGATTTAACAACTTCAGGTCATCACCTTTTCCCTCAATCTTTATTTCTCTTATCAACTACTTAAGAAGCCTTTGGCATCTGTGATTTGGTCATTTAAATTATCACTCATTGCAACAACTAGTATGTAATTAGAAAATGGTGATTATCCTTCTTCTCATTTCTTACAGATATGGATTATTCCCTAGGCGTGTTCTCAAAAAATATCATTGGAGTAGTTTTGACAAACATGCCTCTTGGCATGCCTTGGCCCTCTTGTAGCTTGTTCATAGCGATTTGTGCAGTCCCCTTCCTTATGCTTCTTTATATGGATTCAATCAATTCTTAACCTTCATTTATAAATTCTCCAGACACACTTGCATTTACTTTCTAAAGAGTGATTTTTCTATGTGTTTTTGGCCTACAAGGCCATTGTAGAAAAAAAAATTGGATATCAAATACACAAGTTAAGAACCTTTAGTGGAGACGACTATGTAAACAATAAATATATAAATTATTGCACTACACAAGAAATTCAGATGCTACATATTGTTCCATACAAACCACAACAAAATGGTGTCACTGGGAAAAAGAATCACACATTAAAGAAAATCGAAAATTGTATGATCTAATCTAAGTAAATAAGTCCTTTTTTAGTGGAAGCCATTATTTGTGCAAACTACATAGTCAATTGCACTCCCATAAAGGATCTAAAAGATATAACACTAGAATAAACATTGAGTAAAATTAATCTTGATATAATCCACTTGTGTTTCTTTGGTAGTGAAGCATCAACTCACATTCACAAAGAAAAACAGAAAGCATTACATACTAAGAGTGAGAAGTGCATATTTGGTGGATATTCTGAAGATGTAAAATGTTATAGGATTCTTTAACATAAATACAATGACATTATGATTAGAAAATGTGTTAAATTTGATGAAAATATTCTACCCTGCAAGCCTAACTCATCATTTATGCCATCTTTGACTTGCAAGCCATCTTTAGTAATTGTGTCATCTTCTATTACCAACTTCTCTTCTTGTAATTTCACTCTGATTTCTTCTTCAAATGATGAAAGTAAGAATGAAAATCCACTCCCCCCTACTCATGTTGCTTCAGTTGGGTCATTGAGAATAAGTCTACATTAGCATTGTCGCTTCCTAGATGAGTATGTTGAACCTTAGAATTTGTTGGTGATCTTTCCAATCATCCTATAGATTAACATTGATAATGTTCATAATTCCCATAAACCTCTTTTATTTCAAAAAATATATCAATTAAAAATGACACTCATATATCTTTTTTCAATGATGAAATTTTTTAATATTATAATCTAACTCATAATCTATTAAAGTTTATATCTATAAATATGAACTAAGACATCATTGTGATTGTTACCTTCTCACTTAGGTGTTTCCATGATGAATATTGATTTTACATGTACTATTTTCATATGAGGCTTTCACTATACTATAGGGTAGGGCCACTGTTCATATACTCAATCTAGAAATTGTTCGTTTTTTACCATTTTATCAATATGATTTAGGATCTTATATGAGAGAATAACATGCACAACAATAATCACAAGAGACAAGAGACACAAAGAATTTTCCTCGAGGAAACCATAAAGGAGAAAACCCCGCAACCTCCTCAGAGATAGAATGAGCACTGGTATCAAAAATAAAACCCAAAAACACAAACATGTTCTCCGATAGCTATTGTCTCTCTCACTTGTGCCAACTCCTCCTCTCTCACTCATGCGCTCCAGTTGAGTGAGTGTGTGTTTCAAATAGAGAGTCTCATTCTCTATTTATACTTGTTTTCCACTTGACATTTACTCTGTAGGGATGACTTCTCTAGGAGAGTCTAATAACCCTAATACCCGTCAACTGTGGGGACTATCGCCCCAACTTACAATGGAGGGTTATCCTCAACTCAATTATGGGGACTATTGCCTTGAATTACAATGGAGGGTTAACCTCAATGAATTTACATGACTTTATTATATTAAAGACTCTACCGATTGGAGGAACATCAATGTAAAATGAAATACAATATAAAATATACAAGTGAATACATTCCAAAGTTACAAATACATCAACACTCCCTCTTAACTAGGAAGATATTCTCTTTACACAATTCATCAGCACAAGTCTTCGTCACTGGATTATCATCAAAGATGGATCATCATCATTACTATATCATCATCAAATCTAGATCATCATCAAAGATGGATCATCATCATCACTAGATCATCATTAAAGATGGATCATCATCAAAGATGGATAATCATCATCACTGCTTTTGCTATCTCGAGAAAATTGTGCTATATCTCAATTATACTCATCATAGGAAGTTATACAGAGAAAACCTTGCTCGATGTAGGCCTAGCCTCCATGTAGGTCTTCATCTTCTTCTGCACTTATATATGACCATGGGAGGAACCAATCCTACCTCCATGTCAAAAAGGAATAGCGCTTACATCTGACAATGGGAGGAACCAATCCTCTCGCCATGTCAGAAAGACACAACAATTACATCTGACCATGGGAGAAACCAATCCTCTCGCCATGTCAGAAAGGCACAACACTTACATCTGACCATGGGAGGAACCAATCCTCTCCCCATGTCAGAAAGGCACAACACTTACATCTAACCATGGGAGGAATCAATCCTCTCGCCATGTTAGAAAGGCACATCACTTACATCTGACCATGGGAGAAACCAATCCTCTCGCTATGTAAGAAATTCCCAACACTTACATCTGTCCATGGGAGGAACGAATACTCTCACCATGTCAGAAAGGTGCAACAATTGCATCTGACCATGGGAGGAACCAATCCTCTCACCATGTCAAAAATGCCCAGCACTTACATCCACCGACATGGTGCGACACACCTACTACCATCCGAGGAAAGGCTCTACACTTACATCCATCGGTATGGTTTGACACACCTACTACCATCCGAGGAAGGGCTCTGCACTTACATCCACTAGCATGATAGGACACACCTACTACCATCCGAGGAAGGGCTCTCTCTGCACTTACATCCACCGGCATGGTAGGACACACCTACTACCATCGAAGGAAGGGCTCTGCACTTACATCTGACCATGGGAGTCCCATCTTGCCACCATGTCCAAAAGGCTCAGCACTTATATCTGACCATGGGAGGTCCAACGTGCCACCATGTCAGAAAGGATCAAAACTTATATCTGACCATGGGAGGTCCAACCTACCACCATGTCAGAAAGGCTCTCGAACTCATCGTTTCTCCTTAGAAGGAACCTCGGTCTCGAGAACACCATGCTTCTACCTAAAGTACTCAAACTTCACTTTGGCCATTTATAGCATATAATCACATCAGGGCTAATTAAGACCAAGGATAACCTACAAGCTTCACCAGGACTGATTAGAATTGAGGACAACCTACATGACCATTTACGTCTAAGCAACCTATGAGCTTTGCCAGGATTTTATGCTCAAACAACCTATTTCACTGTTTATGCTAGAACTCCTTCTTTCGAGAGATCTCAATCTCGATCACAAACTAGAGCTTCATTGCTCCTCTCTCCCTAGTAGTCGAGCAAGTGGCAACATATTTTTCCTCGGCAATATTTAGCACCATGCAGGACTCCTTCTTGCTAAACCAAGAGATCACACATGATCCCATACTGAAGCAGCACCCCGAAGTTCTCTTCCTATCAATGCCACTACCTACCCAATTTGAATCCACATAACCCTCTAGGTTAATATTCTGATTCACTTCATACTTGTGCCCATAGTCAACTTTATATTATACACACAAAGCTGAAGAGTTGGAGTATTTAAGGTTGCATTGGTTCAAGCCATGGGTGTCGATTGAAAGTTGTTGGTGTAGAAATTCTTTGGTTTATGGTTTTATCTCAACATAGTAAGAAAATAACAACCTTAAGGTTGAAGCATAGGTTTTCTTTTTTTTTTTTTGGGGGGGGGGGGGGGGGGGGGCGATTTATGTGCCATGAATCTCAAGTTTTATTTATTTATTTTAGGCTTATATACCATGAATCTATCTTTGGAAAACCACAAAAAACTGATGTATGGTGTCTTTGGCCTACTTAAGAGATATGTTCACCATGACTAACTATTGAAAGTAAGTAAATGTTATCAAGGTCTAACTAATAACAATGGAGTAAACCAAATCCCTTAGGTTATGAACAAAGCTTCTTGTTATTAAGCACCATAGACAGCAACATCAAACCAAACCTTTTTCAGGAGGGGGTTGGCATTTGAATTGGATATGGATGACACTATGAGATTTTATGCACCATAGATGGATCATGGGATTAAAGAGTGAAAACAAGTTCCTAAGAACCTTATGGCAAGTTTCTTTATTTTGAAAGCATTGAACTAGTACATGAAGCAACACATGGGAACATTGTAGAGGGTATTTGGCCTTTGATTGATATATGGAAAGCAACATGAGTAGGTTTTTTGCATTATAAATTAATTTCAAGCAATAAACATGGATAATAGGGAAACAATGGTCTTAACCCTAATTAAACCTTCTTGAACTCAACCACCTCGAACATAACAAAAAATATAACACAAGCATGCCTAGAGAGTCTTTGACATCTGATTTGAATATGGGAACCATTATGAGGTATTGTTTATCATGAATTGGTCCCCACTCCTTCACCATAGTCAAGCATATTTGCATTTCTTATTAGGCTCAAGTGACATGGGCGTGTCCTTAAACTACCACATATGACCTATGTATGATATCATTTGCCTCAATGTGGGATATGGGTATCATGACTAGGTTAGTTGTGAACCAAGAATTGGTCTTAGGATCTAACCAAGTTCAATGGAGGATAACAATGGCCTTATGCATTAAATCAATCTTCTTGGGCTAAAGCACCATGAATAACACCTACAATCGATGAATCTTAAACCTTATTGAGTTCAACCACCATGAACAATTCGTAAAGACTTCAACATGAACCTGTTACTTGGGAGGTGTTTTTCATAGGAGTTTAGCATGGAATCCATCCATATGTTTTCTGCACTAGGAATATATTTAGGTATTTGACCATGAATGTGGAAAGAAAATAAAAATTTTAGGTCTTTAACCAATATCAAGGGAGGAAACAATAACCTCATTCATTAAATATAACCTTTTGTCCTTAAGTTCCATGAATGCATCTATGAAACACCACATGATGCTCCTATGTAGTATCTTTGGCCTAATGGAGGGATGTGGGATCCATGAATATATATTGAGGACCATGACTTATTATTGATATTTAACTAATTTGAAGGGAAGAAACCACAGTCTTGATCCCCTAAACAATGCTTCTTGACATTAGGACTCAAGAAAAAAAATATTGAACAACATCTCTTTAGAGGGTTTTGGCATTCAAGTTCAATATGGACTCCATGGATAGAACACGAGGCCTTGACTATCATAAATGAATGAAAAAAAAATCCATACAATCTTGTTGAAACTTCTCGACTTGAACATTGAACATGCCTTTGAACCAACACACAAGAAATGTGTATGTCTAAGAATGAATGTGTGATAAGAGGGATTTTATTATAGGACTCTACACAAATCTAGTAAAAAACCATTGTGGCTACTCTGCTAATAGTAATCAAGATAGATAACACAACCTTAATTCTCCTACTCTAGTATGTTTGGTCTAGCTTAGGGGTGACCTTTGGAATGAACAAGGTACTATTAGAGGTATAAGGAGGGGAGGAACGTGGAAGTTCCCCATTCAGTTGGAAATCTAAGGGATGAAAAGTTTTATAACTCTATATGATTCTATATTGTTGGTACCTTATAAATAGTATTGTTGGGATTTGTTTAAAATACCCTACCTTAAATTGTAATAACATGTCTAACTTCATCTCTAAGTAGATTTTGAATAATTATTGAGGATTTTATTGAATCATTTCAGTCCTAGATGTATTATATAACACACTTTTAATCTTATGTAAATTTCATATCAATAGTCATTTCCATATGAGTCTTAAAATTAATCATAATTCTAACCGATTTTATTTCATCTCGTTGGATTAATGATGTTTATTTATTTTAGTACTCATGTTTATCTTATATTTTGATTATAAATTGCTATACTTTCTTGTGGTTGGACATGGATCTATGGATGAACTAGCTCATTGTTTATTGAAGATGTTTCAAGTAATTTATTAAGTAGGTTACTTCCATGTATTGATGTTCAAGACTCCTTTTATCATTCATTAACTAGATATGATCTCATCCTTTCTACATAGGGCCTATTAAAAGAATATGAATAATTGCACAATTCTTATCTCAATATATATTCATCTATTATTAACATCAATTTTCTAAATAAATGATTTATTTGTATAAGTAATTAGACAAGTATTTATAGAAGTGATTTTAATTAATAGTTATTGATGAATTAATTATCTAATGAATTAATTACAGAACTAGAGTAAATTCTTTAATTAAATTGTTTAAGAAGAGGAAAACAAACAACAGAATAACTAAGTCAAACAATAACTTGTTAAGCTATTATTTCGTGGGTTGATGAACCCTAGAGAGAAAAATCTCGTGTATCCCAAGGAATGGAGAGGATGCAATGTGAATCCCAAGAGCATGTCCCTGAACCAAGCCTTGAATTAATAATATAAATAATAATGTAGTTGTCATAAAATAGCCAAATTAACAGAATCCTTACTTCCACAAATACATCATATACCATAATGAATTACCATAAATAATTCACACAAAATTTATTGCATAATATGAAAAGCATGTAATCTTTTTCTACGGGCTTAACCAAGTAAACATTATTCAGATTCGAGATAGAGTATGCATTCACAAGTTCAACGCTTCATAAGAAAATCAAAGTTGGGTCTTATGCCCTATGGATTTACAAACAAATTTACATTGAATTGGTTAAAAATCAAATTGCACAAGTCGTGTGCCCCAATAAAAGGATTCTCTTCACAACCCATCACATAGATAAGGTTGAGGTTATAAATCCAGTTTGATTAGGTATCCAACCTCATATCTCAATGTTTATTTTAGGGGATAGTGTATTTATTTAATGTGGCGGAGGGCGTGCTTGCTGCATAGGTGCAGAAGGGTGGGGTTCTCACGACCTCACCGTAGCGAATTTATTTGAAATTTATAGCTCACATACACTCTGTGTATAGGGTGGCCTTGATACATGTATAATGATTCTATAGGATTCAAATCCTGGTCGTTGGTGATACAATGAGTTTGGAAAATTGGGTGGTTGTGATTTGGGGCTTAAGTGCCCACAGGATTCGATTCCTACCATCTCTTTGTATAATTACTTGGACTATGTAAAGGATTACGATGAGATGTATAAATTGGTTTCTATGTATTAATGTTTATTGTATATTTTAATAGAAAGGGCATCGTAGTTTATGTAAGCAAAATGGCAATGGTTGTCTACAGGATTCGTTCCTATGACCTTAATGTAATTACAAGGTTTTAATTGTTTCTATGAAACGAAGTCAGGGATTATTTAAATGATTACTGCATATAACTTATAATGTGGATTCTTAATTCGGCCTTGTAGCTTATGGATGCGATCCTTATTGTGCATATTTATAATATTATAGAGATGTGGATTTAATTAGGAAAATGAACTTGATCTTAGACCCGTGAATGGTCTCGATACTTACTATGTTTAATTTAT
Organism: Pseudotsuga menziesii; assembly: GCA_001517045.1. Taxonomy (NCBI): domain Eukaryota; kingdom Viridiplantae; phylum Streptophyta; class Pinopsida; order Pinales; family Pinaceae; genus Pseudotsuga; species Pseudotsuga menziesii. Next base: position 64,767 of record LPNX010545199.1, on the reverse strand, counting down.
TATGATAATGTTTATTTTAGTGGAAATGATTTGGTTATTAGTAGGAGTTTATTTATGCACACCTTGAAAGATCTTTGATGGTCTTTAACTTGATTTAAATTGAATGTTTATAATCTATACTTAGAGGTAAATATTATGTTGTAGATTTGATTTATAATTCTATTTCTTTAACGATTAGTATACATACATACATACATACATACATACATACATACATACATACATACATACATACATACATACATACATATATATATATATATATATATATGTATGTATATATGTATACCAATAATATACTCGTTATATACTAATAGTATACTTAATTACTTTTCTTGTTATTAGAATTAGATAATACTAAGTGAAATCTAGGTTTTTAATTGCAGCATAGATGTGAAATAAAACCTAGTTTGCAATTAACACAGCTTCAATAGTAAAAGTAATATAGGAACAAAACTAGGGTGCAAGACGCTTGAGAAACTTTTATAAATGAATTAAAAATTGCAGAAGTAAACTAAATGAATAACCCTCGATAAATCTAGTATAAGAAGTAAAGTACATCATGGGGTTGTAATTTAAAATGTAAACCCTGGAAGATTTAAATAGAAATCAAACACATAGGGTTAGAACATACAATTTGAACCATTTCCTAATTCAACCAGCTTTTATTCTAGATAAATAGAATAGGAAGTATAGGTTCTCATATCTGCAATCTGAAGCTTCTTTAATGGCTAAACATGCACACTAAAATAACCAGCATTAACAATTCATAGGCAGATCTAACCTTTGTATTAGATGACTGAATCACTTCAGAACTACCATGTTCCACCCAACCATGACCCGAAACCATTCCTAGTTTCAATCTGGATCCCCCTGATATGGACTCCAACATGCAAGTAGCTTAGAGCTCCTAAGGTAGGATTTCCTATCCGATATATTAGGTCTACATCAGTTCTCCTTTTCCTTCGAGGAAATTGTTCTTCAAGAATTCACTTGAGATCAAAACAAGCAGAATAATGACTCCCACAAGATAGATCAGAACCTCAAGCATTTCTGTGGCTTGAGACTTTATAGACAGACTTTTTAGTCAAAGAGGCATTTAAATTAAGAAACCTTGATTTCTTGATTTAACACTTTTTAATTAATTTGGGTAATTTTTAATACTTTAACTTCGGAAGTTTCAACTAGTTCCTAATTAGACTTTTGTAGGTATTGTACTATTTATTATATTTTAATAATAAATAATAATTGATGGAGCTTTTCCTTCTTTCTTACGTTTATTTATATTATTACTATATTTATTTCTTTATACATACCATGTATAAAAATACATAATAATACAACATTTGTTAACATTTTTCTTTGGGAATCATATGCCATGATCTGTAGACTTAATGACACTTTTTCATTAAGGTCAAATTAGTAGATTGTAAGGTCTACTAGGCTAGGTAACTCTAAACATCCTTGCATGTTGGATTCCCTCGTATAACATGGTAGTTATTCAATACTTCATGAGAATACAAAAATTCAAAATTTCATTTAATCACTTATAAATAAGTCTGATGAGATCAATTTTTTCTTGAGTCGTTTTCACTCAAAAATTATTAAATTCTTTTTAGTAACTCCTAGCGCTTACCAGAGCCCATACTCAACGCTAAAACAAGGATTACAAGCTTAGTGCAATTCCAGATCTCTTCACTCAACACTAATTCTAGGATGTACTTGTATGATACACCTAGGGATACAATGGCCAAGGATCTGATGCTCTAGAGCTTATGCTCAATATAAACATGTAAGGCTCTAGGGCTTATGCCCAAGATTTGCAATTATCTTTTCATCTGTTCCAGAGCTATTCGCTCGACACAAATGTAAGTACTCATGTGCTCCAGAGCTTCTTGCTCAACACAAAATATTAATTACCCATGTGCTCTAGAGCTCCTCACTTAGCAAAAACCGTCTCATCAATCATGTGCTTCACGGTCCATGCCCAACAAAAACAAGCATATATATATCATCAATAATTTTCTTATGCCCAATATATAAAACAAATCATCATGTTCATATGCAGTGGGGTCTTTGACCCAATATATCAAAAGAAAACATCAAGATAACATCATAATCAATAGACTCATGATTATAAGTGTTAAGTCCAAAATTCAAGATATTACAGAGTAGTTCTTGCTGATTTGGATCAGTTTAGGGTTTCTAGCTCTTCCTTCGTATCAACTGATTTTGGAGTTCGTGGAAAGGTTGAACGAACAAGTAAAGTCAAGAATGAGCAATAAAATTCCAGAGATCAATTGTGTCATGTTACAATTATGGCTAGACCCATACCTCTTCCATGATTTGTTTTTATAAAATACGTTTAATACAAATGCTTATACCTTATCCCTCAGTTAGGCTAAGATACTGAGAAGGGTTTAAATCATAAACATAAAACTAGTAATAAAAACATTAAATCTAGCGCATGTAGGGTCATGCCAACCAGATAGTATGTAAAACCCTCACTTTTATTAATATTAAGGGGTCACCGTATGGAGGACCTTACCCTTACAAACATTAAGCCTCTCACACTTAGGGTGAGGTCTTTACATACATAGTGTAAACTATGTTGAGGGATAAAGCCCTGAATGTATAAGTTAAATCAATAAAGAACATGTAAATAAAGTACATCACCTACGTGAACATAAGGTTCCGAAAGAAACTAGCCATCCTAGGCTTCAACAAACATGTCTTAACCTACCAGCAATAAGACGTATGAATTTACTAAGTGATAGTAAAAGTAATGCATGTAATTTTCTTTTATTTAATATTTTTAGTGGGTGGTAAGAGTCATACCCATGTTAGAGAAAAAATATTTAAGCATTCTTAATTTCTTATAGAGATGAGAAGGACTCCTTGCCATAAGAACAATAGCATCAATAGAGGTTAAATAGAAAGTCATAATTGCATCGTCATGATTTTAAACCCCCAATAAGTACTTACATAATAATCATAAAAAATAAAAATAAAAATAAACCATAAATTTATGTAAAACCCAAAACATATAAAAAGAGCTTCTAACTTTATATTTATTGAATTTTATGGATATCCTTTCAGTTTTCGTATTTTAAGGCTCTATTCTAATTGCAATGAAGAAAACAAAAATTTATTATTTAAATTTTATTAACATACTTTTAAGTTTCTTATGCATTTTCATTTTAGGTAGTATTAATATTTACATAATATTCAACATAACCTACATAAACAAATTGATAAAAAATATTTTATCTATTTATTATTTATTACAATTTATAAATAAATAAGAATTAATATATAAGTTTAAAAAACCAGTTTTTATAAAAATTAAAATAAATGAAATTTACATTCAAAATAAATAAATTAAATTTTATGTTAACTAATATAAAAAACAAAATTTAAAATATTAAAAATAATTCAAAGTTATGTTAAAAAAATAATAATAATAATTAAATTTTATTTTAAAACATATAAAAATAATAATTTAAAATATCACAAAATAATTCAAAGTTATTTGAAGAATGCATTTACAATATAACGTACTTGAACTCCAAACGAGGATGAACTCCAATCACCTCATTAGACTTGGTCTTATGATAACAAAATTGTATGTCTGAAATAATTATAAAATAGACATGCACTCACTTTAATCCTAAGAAAAACAATAAAACCTTATAATAAAGGCATACATTATACCATCACCCTCTTTGCTTGTAAATCTTGTTGGTCATAAATCTTAAACTATGGCTTAAAATTTATCTTATGATCGCTACAATCCTTCCAACAACGCTTAACAGACTGCCATCGTTATAATAAACAAATATATACCCACATATTCTCATCTCATATGAAGGATAATATAAGTTTAAATCATATGCATGTTATTCTTAACAAGCTTAGTTAGGACTAAGCGTTAGGTCTATGCTTATGTCCTAAATAAACAGACCAATACAAACATACCAATATGTTAATAAACTCAAACACTTAAAAGCCTCANGTACGGGGAGAGGTCACGGGTTCGAGCCTTGAGTCCTTCGGGGTTAGGTCATCTGTGAGGATGGCCGGCGGTTTACCATCTCTACCATCCACTAATGTGGGAAAGTATTGCTGGGTTTTCCGTGGAGATTTCCTCTGAAAAAAAACTCAAACACTTAAACATCACCTTAGAAAGGCTACGTCCAAGTCGTCGATATAAATGGAAACAACACAAAGCGAAAGACATGCCCTATCTTCAAACTAATAAAGAGTTTAAATTTTCTCTATGGAAACAAGTAAATAACATGTTATGACAAGTAATTTATAAACTCAATTTTGTTTTTTATGTATGAAAAATAGGGGTATGCGACAAATATCATTAACATAATGTAGGAGGATAATAACTATCTCACCTAAGATTGTATAGGGGCATCGTGCTTCTTCTAAACACTTTTCTAGCTCATCTATGTAAATTCCAAAAAGGGTAAGGGAGAGGAGGAAACCTTGTTTAACTCCAATATTACAATTTAGATCAATTGTCCACCCCTCATTATTTTTAAACTTGGCAATGAACATTTCATAAAAACTTATGGCCACACCTCTCAATTATAATAATTATAATTATAATAAATTGTCATTGTAATTATTTGAAAAATAAAAACAAAACAAAAACTACTTTATGAATTAGAATAATTAGGAATGAGTAACTAAAATGAGAAGTTACATGATCATAAATTTTTTACATGATCATAAATTTAAATCAGGTATAAATACTTACATAAATATAAATAAATAAATAAACCATAAATTTGTGTAAAATCTAAACATATAAACAGAGCTTACCTCTAGACGCCTAACTTTCAATTTATTGATTCTTATGGATATCCTTTCTTTCAATGTTCATATTTTAAGACTCCTCTAATTGTGATGGAAAAAACCAAAATTTAATCTTTAAATTTTATTAACATAATTTTAAGTTACCAATTTATTTATGTATAATTTATGCATTTTCATTTTGGGTATTAATAACTACAACAAATTAAAAAAATATTGTATTTTTTTTATTTTAAATTATAATATTTTTAGACATTGTATAAATAATAAAAATTTTATTCGAAATATTCTATGAGTTTGTTTAAAAATTCTTATAGAACCACATAGATTAACCATGAAAAATTCTTAATTTAAATGTGATGGGGTTATTTGAGGGTGCTTAATCTATTTATAAATTCAAAAACACAATTTAAACACTTTCAAATTTATATTTTACAAAAATAAAAAAATAAATAAACCACTCTATAATAAATAATTACTCTTTAAATTTAAATTTCTTCATCATTACTGAGAAAAAGAGCATTTTACAACCCAGTAGTTATAAAGCTCTTGAATCCAATTAACAACTTCAATTTTAATTCTACCATACATTGAAAATATAAAGTATAGTTAGGAAAGTAAGAAAAAAAGATTTTTACAAATTGAAAATAAACTACTCTTAAATTTGTGAATTATGATGATTATGATAGTGCATGAGGAACGAGATGAGGTAATGTAATGGTGAAAGAAATAAATATACAACTTCATAACAAATAATTTACTCTTTTATTTTAAATTTTAGCTTTATAATAACAAAAAAATAATTATTTTGATTACACGACTCTTGACTTGCACTATAAAAGTTATAGATAGATCCAAATTTAAGGATAAAGATGAAGTTATAGACAGATCCATATTTAAGGAGAAAGATGAATTGATGATGGGGAAAGAATTCACGAAGTGAATCTGCACGGAAGATGAGAGATTCACAAAGATAGCAGATCGACGGACGAGATCGAAGTCGCAAGAGATTGATGGCTCACACGAGTTGCGAAAGAAAGATTGCAGAAGAGCAATTCGGAAAAGTTGGAAGGCACATCCACAATCCGCAATGCGAAAAGCTAATTGCGGAAGGTTCGTTGCAGAACTGTAAAATTTATAAAAAGTTAAAATGTGTTCAGCAATCCACAATCTACATCGCAGAAAGCTAATTCCAGAGGGTCAATTTATAAAAGGTTGTATGCACTTTGCAATCTGCAATCCGTATTGTGGAAAGCTAATTACGGAAGATTAATTTATAAAGAGTTAAAATGTGTTCCATAATCTGCATTGCGGAAAGCTAATTGCAAAGCATTAATTTATGAAGAATTAAAATGTGTTGTGCAATCCGCAATCCGCATTTCGGAAAGCTAATTGCGGAGCATTAATTTATGAAGAATTAAAACATGTTGTGCAATCCGCAATCTGCATTGGGGAAAAATAATTGTGGAGGGTCAATTTATAAAGGGTTAAAATGTGTGGTGCAATCCGCAATCAACATTGCAGAAAGATAATTGCGGAGGGTCAATTTATAAAGGGTTAAAGTGTGTTCGGCAATGCATAAAGCTAAATGCGGAAGATTAATTTATAAAGAGTTAAAATGTGTTCCGCAATCCACATTGTGAAAAGATAATTTCTAACGGTCAATTTATAATGGGTTAAAGTGTGTTCCAAAATCCGCAATCCGAATTGCGGAAAGTGAATTATGGAGGGTCAATTTATAAAGGGTTAAAGTGTGTTCCGCAATCTGCAATCTTCATCGCAAAAAGCTACTTGCAGAAGGTTGATTTCAGAATGATAATTTTAAAGAGTTAAAATGTAATCCTGCAATCCACAATTTGTGGAATGATCATTGTGGAAATACGATTGCGGAAGGGCAATTGGAAAAGGGTACTTTTAAGTTTCTTATGCATTTTCATTTTAGGTAATATTAATATTTATATAATATTCAACATAACCAATATAAACAAATTGATAAAAATATTTTATCTGTTTATCATTTATTATAATTTATAAATAAATAAAAAATAATGTATAAGTTTAAAAAATCATTTTTTGTAAAAATTAAAATAAAATAAATTTACATTCAAAATAAATAAATTAAATTTTATTTTAAAGAATATAAAAAATAATAATTTAAAACATCAGAAAATAATTCAAAGTTATTATGTTTCAAAATTTACATTGATAAGTAAAAAAATAATAATAATAAATCAATTTTAGTTTAAAAATTATAAAAATAATAATTTAAAATATTATAAAATAATTCAAAGTTATGTGAAGAATGCATTTACAATATAACGTACTTGAACTCCAAACGAGGATGAAGTCCAATCACCTCAGTAGACTTGGTTTGATGATAACAAAATTGTATGCTTGAAATAATTATAAAATAGACATGCTAAACAAAACAATGAATAATATGTTATGGTATTATTTATTTATTTAAATATTAATATTTTTATGATGTCTAAATAAAAATAGTTAAAAGACATCTTATTATTCTTATTTAATTAGTTAACTTTTTTATTAATTTTTTAATATTTAATATTTTTAATTTTTTAAAACATGCTTTTCTTAATTTTAAGTTTGGTTATTTTTTTTAAAATCTTAGAATCACTTCAAATTAATTATAAAATTATTTAAACTAAGTATTATGAAATGATTTAAACAATACTAAATCTATTTACAAATTTTAAAATACAATACAAAACAAAACAAAATTACAGAATTCCTACCCATAACCCCTAATAAAATAGAAAACTTAAAATAAATATACTACTACATAATAAATAATTACGTCAAAGATGTCTTTCTCTGAGGTCGGGTTTTCGACATAGTTCCCAATCATGGTCGTCCCTCTGCCCAATAAGAATCATCCACATTTTTTCAAAAAAAATTTGGTTTGTCCAATAAAAATGTGACACGTTTGTTGGATTGGAGCTGGAAAGTACAACTCAAAGGCAATGGTTTGAGCTACATTCATCAAAGCCCCATTAGGTTATCGAATTCTGATTGCGCAAATTTTATCCACGTTGAGGACATGCGAGCGGATGGCACTTGATATATTTGGTTGTGTTCTCGGAATGGGATCATCGGCTTGAGGTTTTCGGATCTATGCGATAGCTATTGCAGGGATATTGTTAACCATTTACACACTTGTGAAGGTTTCTCGTCTGATCCATATTGTTAACACAGCGAGAACAACCTACCATTTTCAGCCTCAAAATAGTTGGATGAATGGTTTGTAAAATCGTCTGGTCTTTGTCAACTGGGTGTAGGTCAACCATCTTCTACATTTGTCGAAATTGACAAGAATGTGGGAATGCCCTGATTTTTACCTAGTTCCTCTTTCTGGGAACAAAGGGATCGACAGTTCTGCAATTGGGCCCTCTCTTAAACACGTTTTGAAGGCAAGTCCGAACTATTACAAGTACGAGTATTATACAGTGGGAACTTACTTGTGGGACATGGATCAATACGTGCCCAACAATACTAGCAGCGACAATGAAAATGGGTTGAGATATGGCTATGGCAAATTCTATGCCTCCAGGACATTTTTTGATCAATATAAACAATGACGAATTCTATGGGGATGGGTCAATGAATCTAACAGCGTCTCCGATGATGTTATCAAGGGCTGGTATGGTATTTAGGTAAAGTCAACCTCTTTGGTGTTCTGTGTTTAGATGGTTTGTGTCTTCTTGTTTTTGACGTATGCTGTTGGTTTTTGTAAAGGCAATTCCAAGAACCATCTGGCTAGACAGGTTCATTAGAACGCAGCTTTTGCAGTGGCCAGTTTTTGAAGTAGAATCCCTTCGTCGAAAGAAAATTATGAAACACAACATTGATCTCAGCATTGGATCCATTGTAGAAATTTCAGGCATAAATGCTGCGTAGGTACTATCACTACATCGATAGTTTTCTTCTAATTCAATACTTTTTACCTAGGATTTTTTTGTTCCAAACAATCTCAGTGAATAAGGCTTCATGCCTGTCATATACTTCAGGTTAATTAATTGCTCCAATATAAATTCTTGTAAGGATTTGGTAGTTCTCTCAGTATGTTTCTTTTAGAATTCTCAAAAATACAACACAGGCTCTCTTGGATTCTTAAAAATACAGCAAAAATCCCTTTCTTGATTGAACAGATTTTATGAAGTATTTTCTTTTTCTGTGTCTCAGCTGCTTTCGTTTTCTCAACTCATTCGGTGAATTTGGATTTTTTATTAGGTTGATGTGGAGGTCTCTTTTGATCTTCCAAGGACTGAAATCTCAGAGTTTGAAGACGAGCTGGAACTCAATTCCACAGCTCAAAAGCTATGCAGTTGGATGGGCTCAGCTACGAGGACTCTTGTTGGGCCATTTGGGTTGCTTGTCTTGGCTTCCAAGGACTTGAGTGAATGCACTACTGTGTTTTTTCATATCGTTCGATATGGAAACAAATCGAAGTTATTAATGTGCAGTGACCAGAGCAGGTAGAATTTCATAGATGATGACTGTAACTTATTCATTTGAATAAATGAATCTCGAGAAAAACAAATCTCGTTAATCTCTATTGTGAATGCTTGCAGATCGTCTTTACAAAGCAGCGTTGATAAGACAACATATGGAACTTTCGTAAATCATGCGGGTTCCTTCGAGGAGCAGACCGTTTCATTGCGGACCCTGGTAAGCTGTATTATATGATTGGTTAGACGTTTTGCATCTTTTTATTTATTGTAGTGAAAAATGGAAGTCCATATAATGGGATGAGATGAAATGACAGGTTTATCATTCAATCGTGGAGAGCTTTGGAGAAGGGGGGAAAGCATGCATAACGGCTAGGGTTTATCCCATCTTGGCAACGAGCGAAGACACCCGTTTCTATGTCTTCAACAACGGTACTTCCTCTGTCACAACCAACAAATTGAGTGCATGGGATATGGCTTCCTCCAGTCCACTGGACACCTAAATGAAGAATAATGGAGAGCGAATCAAACACCGCCTTCAAGGAAAGTATAATATTCCGGATTCGTTGGTCAACCGATATGCATCTTCCATTTTAATCTTTTTTATTGCTTGGCTTGGTAGTTGCAAACATTTGTTTATGGGCAAGGTTTATATTAAGCTACCAAGTGGAAAGGAGTGTGAAATAGTGTATGTATACATGTGGGAAGGGGAAACTCATAGATGATGTTTGATTAATTGATGGTAATTTTAGATTTTCAGTCAAAGTTTAGTAGGAATTTTTATTTAATGATATTGTTTTTTAAAAGTTTATTTATATTAATAATTATAATAAACAACTACTGTATGCATAGATTTTAAGATTTTTCAATCATCTTATAATATAAATATTTTTTTGGAAAATCCAAATATAAATAAATTATTATTATATTTGAAAAACCAAAGTTCTTTATTATGTTAGATAACATATATATTATTATAGATCTATTTTAAAAATGATTTACTAAGCTTTTAATCTTTTTTAGTGTAAATCTTTTTTTGAGTGAAAATGTTAAAGAAATTTGAACAGAATGTTTATGATTTTAATTTGTAGTCTTATATATGTGGTCTTATAAAATATTTTAAATCTAAATTAAGCCAATATGGTATTTTTTATAACATTTTATTTTTGTATGAAAGACATGCGTTAGCTCTAAGATGAGCACATAAAAACTTACACATCTCCCCCTATTAGAGTGAACCTCTTCTACATAATCAAATAAACAAACGTAAATAAAATATATATGAAACTAACAAAAATGACTAAAAGTATTAAATTCAATTTTACATTAAAAATGATAATCTCAATCATTCAAAGTAAGACATTTTAATAATTTTAGGAAAGATGGTTTAGCGTTTAGTGACAAGAAAAAAATATTTTATTTTAGATATATTAATATATATATTAACAACAACCTAAAATTACAATTTCAATTGCAAGAACATAGAATGTTAGCCTTATGAATAGTTTAAAATAGTTTTTATTTATTTATTATCATTTTAATGAATGGTTTTGAAATTGTAACAAAATGATATGTTTTTAGTATAATATTAGGAAAACATATTTGTTTACCTAAAATTTAGTAGAATTCCCTTTGAATTAATGGAATCATAAATATATTGCATAATTTGGTTGCATTAGAGATATTTAATTTTATTAAATCTATTTTTACATTAAAAACATAAAAATATTTTTAAAATAGTTAATACTCTTAAGAACATATTGATAAATGTTAATTTAATCTAACATAATAATTATTCAATGCAATATGTTATATAATTAAAAAAATATTAAAATAAAATAAAGATATTTTACTATATATATGATTGTTGATTTTGTATTCAAAATATTTTAGTATTATTATATAGTTACACCGAAGGTGTTGTTTAAGGGGCCTGGTCCTATGCAAGTTTCGTCATTTGTCGACAGTCTGTGAAGAGCCTTCTCGTGTCCACAGACTCCTTGTAACTTATCTGTGACAACAGGGTTGACGCCTCACAGTTTCTTCTTATTCATTAGCACATGGAGCTCCCAAGTGGCCTCACGTTGCTGGGAGTGAATGTGGCCTGATAATATTTTATGTCATGGGGCAAGATCTCGTCGCCATGGGAAATGGTCATGCGCGAGGGGTAGACGAGGCCCTGTGTCTCGCACCATCACTCGGTCATGCTGCGAGTGAGGTAATTGGGATTCAAGATCAAGTGTAGGAGCACCTGCTGCATCTTCAGGAAGGTTCGGTGTTCTGCATCCAGCCAAGTCTGGGTGTAGGGATGGTCATATGTCTACAACACAATTATACAATATTTTCAGTCTAATTTATAACTCTGATATCGATTCCATGTTCATAATATATGTACTTCACTGAACTCGCAAAAAAAATGTTCAAAAGAGAAGGTTGAGTGGAGATTTTCGATGATATAACACAATTGTATTCAATTTTCTAGTTTTATTGTGTAGTAGTTTAAATCTGGTTAAATATTTTGTTTTTTCATTATGTAGGAGCTTAGATTGTGTTAAATATTCTGAAGTTTCACTATGTACCAATTTAGATCGTGTTAAATCTTCTAAAATTTTAACTGTGTGGTAGTTTAAAAAAGATTAAAATGCAATGATAGAAGATCAATTTTACTCTATACTCACTGGATAAGAGGAACCTACATAAGTAACCTAATATGGTTTTAGAATGGAAACCCAGTTTTATAATAGAAACTTTCACAATAAGAATGTAAACTTTAAAAAAAAAATATTAATAGATTTCACAAAACTCATAATTTTTTAGAAACTTTCAGAATTCAAAAGCAACATATTAACTTTCAGAATCCAAAAATATCAACAGTGTTCTAAAAAACATATTACTACTTTGAATTGCAAAGATATCAAAACAAGAAAGAATTTATTTCTGTTGATTTGTCATTGCTTAATCAAATCTTCAAGACAACAACAGGTACAAATTAGGAACATTGTCTAGTTTCCCTAAAGATGAGTGAAACCTGTAGCTTATTTTCATGTTACCCTGATGCCTTAACTAATCTTCAAATAAAAAAGACACATATGGCCTCTTTTGCTAATATTCATCCCAAACATTAAATATAACACAATAATTCATAGTCATCAAACCAAATATCTTCAATCTACAATTTCGCAATGGTTATCAAGCACGCAATTCAGAAAACCATACACAATTTGACCAAACCTAATAACTTTCAAATAAAAGAATGGCATATTGTTTTATAAAAACAAACAGTCAAACCTAATTAACACTTTTTACCCTTAACAAAAGCTCTAATTCTTCAAAGGCAGTTAGATGAAAGTACTTTAAGATCAAAGCCCGAAAAATCTGAAATTGTGTTCAAATCCCCCCAAGGGTGATGGCCAAACTAGCTCTCCAAATCAAGTACAACCCTCCCAAATTCCAGAACAGAGTATGTGTAAGGTTAAAAACTTACAGGTCAGATAATATTTAATAAATATATAGTTTAAGAAGCAGTAGAACAACCGTTCAGACCATTAAAATATTAGTTAAAGGCTTTACAGAATGATTAAGAGATATTTAGCGATTATGAGGAGGAGATGGATCTTTTCAATTGATGGTGGGAAGGTGGATTGTTACATCTCTACAATTATAATGATTTGATGGGGTTCAGAGGACGAGTTCAAAAGGGAGCTTCCCAAGGATTGAAGAAATTGATCCATTCTTCAAAAATAATTTTGGTACATCTTGATATACTAGGATTTATTATGCTTCTGAGAGTGAACATGGAAGTGAAAACGAGGATGCGAGAAAGAGAAAAAGGACTAAGACCAAGATTTCTTCTCATCCTCCAAGTGAAACTGAAAGTGATAGTGATACAAGAAAAATGAAAAGTAAGAGAAGGTAGTAGAAGTTCTTTTGTTCACTGAAATACTTTGGTGAGGCTATATTAATGAAGCTCATGAATTTAAGGGAATGCTACAACTTCTTGAGTTTTATTTACTCGAGTTATACAAATTATGAGTTCTTAGGTGAGAATCATCAATAGTGCTTCAAAGGAATCAATGATTGGTTGGTCAATTATTACTTCGAGTTAAAGCATATCTATATAGACCATTCAATATCCATATAGACCATATAGACCTCTTGGTTAGTTTGAACTTTGTACATTTAATGTGGATTTCTAAGAAAGGCTTTTATTTTTGTTAGGTTTACTACATTGTGCATTTGAATATCTTTGAATACTTCAAAAAAATACACTTGTTATACAATTCTAGGTAGGTCAAAATGAACATACTCTGAATAAATTTGAAGTTTTCTGCATTTTTTCAGCATATTGTCTAATACTACAACTTACTATAAATTTAGAATATTGAAGTTTTAAATTTTTAACTTACTATAAATTTAGAATATTGAAGTTCTAAATTTTTAAGTTCCTTAATGTACATTAGTAAGTCTACAACAGCTTAATTTTAATTTCCCTTTATGGTCTTTTTTACCTATAGACATATTTTTGCACTTTTTGAGGCAATTGCTAGTTTATTCTTTTATTTTAAATTTCAGCTTCATAAAAAAATATTTATTTTGGTGATAGGTCTTTTGACCGGCATTAACCACCTCAAATTTGATGCAACCAAGCATTGAAAATATAAAGAATAGGTAGATTACTGTTACATCTGTGCACTATGATGATTATGATCGTGCACGACGGCCGAGACGTACGAGACGAGGTAACCGTGACTGACAGGCAAAGAAATGCCGACATAAATGATCAAATGCTTTCAAATATATTCGATCAGGATCCATATACAGACCTGCACTGGTTTGAGCAGGGAGAAGCGGCATTTCATGCAAAATATGTTCATTGTTCAAGATGGCCTGAATTTGCATACGACTAAGATCGTGAGGAAATTGCTGAAAGCTCTTGCCTAATATAATAATTTTATTTAACCGGGAGGGTCTCCATTATGTATGTAATAAATTTTCACACACTAAAGGGTGGCTTTGAGGCATGAAAAAGATGGTGGGTTTGTGCACTAGCCATCTTCCATATAGATCACGACTGAGACAAGTACAATTGAAGGCTTTCAAAGCTCTTTCCTGAACTTTAGAGATACTCGGAAAATATTTAGAATAGTACACCACTATTTCATTCACCCATTCAAATTTCTCTTTCAACAAAATGGCAAAAGCTAGCTGCATGTAATTCCGCTCTACATTAGTCTCCCCCACATAAGGCTCCTTCAGTCCAATGCCATGGAGAACTACTTGAAATTGTGAATCTTGATCTGTGCCTACCATATTTTCTATTCGAGTGACTATTTCTGGCTCCTTCATTTGCTCCATGAAGTGTCTGTAAAATAAAGAATTTTCTAGCTTTCCTAGAGCGGCCACTATTTTATCAATTACTTCATCAACCGTTTCCTCACAAGTGTTATCTACTTCTGCAAAATCCAAGTATAAACTCTTCCTATGGAAATAATGTAACGAACCATCCCAGTCAAAGAAATGCCAACTTAAACCATCCAATGCCTTGTAATACACAGGATCAATTGAACGAAGACTTCCTATATAAGGTGGAGGTGAGCCGTCCCAGTAAAGAGAAACACATTCAGTGTCAATACCAGTTTGTGGCAGCGGCATTTGATCCAACATATGCATATGATCACTATGGAGAATGGCTTCAGTTTTTTTGGTTGTTTTATAATATGGAAAATAGTCCCTCTCTTTCTCGTAAAGAACTCAGCCACCTCGAACAACACAAAAAAATATGACACAAGCCTGCCTAAAGAGTCTTTGACATCAAAGTTGAATATGGGCATCATTATGAGGTATTGTCTATCAGGGATGGATCTTTGCTCCTTCACCATAGTCAAGCATATTTGCATTGCTTATTAGGCTTAGGTGTGTCCTTAAACTACTACATGTGACCTATGTATGAATGAATAGCAACATACCAAAGCTTAGAAATGGTAAAAAAACACTCTCATAACCACTAACCACCAAAATTAATCTCTTTAGCTTCACAACCAGCATTGTATATTAAGCCAGGCATAAGCGTGTGTAGCTAATAAACAGAGATGGTATGACTGGACTAACCAACCTTTCACGATGGGTTTTGGTAAACAAAAGATAGCAATACGCTTGAAGTACAAGAATTAGATCAATCAATTTTGGGGGTGGACGCAAGAGTACACCCGATACATCTACCAAAAATAAATGTAAATCTACTTCCATACGCACTCCATGATGGCTATGGAGGAAACATAGTTTAACAAAGTTCATAACCCATGTTCGAGGCCTCATATATCGTGGCATTAGGAGTAAACAAGTATTTCCACCTTAACGTTAGCAAGGGTATAAATTCCTTGTGTATGCATGAAATAGAATGGGTGTTAGCATAGCTAGTAAAACCCATGGCCATGAATTGGCCTAGTTTTACACATAGTATCCATAGTTTTTAAGCACTACAAACAAGTGTAAAACCAGGTATAATTAAAAAAAAAATAGTAATGTGAGCATAGTGTAAAACAAGGTATAATTACTAACAAAAAAAATAGTAATGTGGGTAATGATTAGAAGTGGAAATCTTACCTTAGATATTACAAGAATTATGGGTAAAACCAATGAAAACCTTACTAATATATGGGCTAAGACATACATGTCTCGAGGATTGGTTAAACAAAAAAGAAGTATGTTCCAATTCTATATTAACCTTGCAAACACAAGTTTAAAAAAATATCTAAACGTAAATAAGTTATTCATAATTGTATGAGGGAGGTAGAACACTAGCGAGGACACTAAGGAAGATGAATTCCTAATGACATTGATTAAGCAACATATTGCCGTCTTTCAACATTATAGAAAAAAATATGAGTTTTTTTGACATTAAACATAAGTTTTTAAAATTAAGGATATAACCAATTATAAGTTTGCTCAAGTAGGAGGAGCAAAAGTATTTTCAAAGATTGATCTTATGGTTACAATCAAGTTATAATTAAATATGAATACATATAAAATATTCCAAACTAGATAATTACACGATGAGTTTCTAGTAATTATGTTTGTTATTATCATGTTCGTTCCTTGAAGGACATTAAAAGTGTTGACCTTTCAAAGTTCCCACAGATTTAAAAATGAATTAAATGAATTATTCCTAGGGAACTTTGATTAATTAATACTATGGAGGAATATATGAGATTAATCTCCTAATTCTAGTTATTTGTATGTAATTAATTAATAATTATGGAATCCTTCAAGATGTTTTGTACAATAGGGATATATATTAGGGATTTTACCATGAATGTGAAAAGGAAACAAAAATTTAGGTCCTTAACCAATATCAAGTAAGGAAACAATAACCCCATGCATTAAACATAATTGTTTGGCCTTAAGTGCCATGAATGCATCCATGAAGCACCACATGATACTCCTATAGGGTATCTTTGGCCTAATGGGACGGTTGTGGGTTCCATGAATACATATTGAGTACCATGAAAGATTACTGATATTTAACCAATGTAAAGGGAAGAAAACAAGGTCTTGATACCGTAAACAAAGGTTCTTGAAATCATTCTTCAAGAAAAACAACATTGAACAACAACTGTTTAGATAGATTTGACATTAAGTTTGATATGGAATCCATGGATAGATCATGAGGCCTTGAATATCATCAATGAATGAAAAAATATATTCCTTACAATATTGTTGAAACTTCTCGACTTGAGTCTTGAACATGTCTTTGAACCAACACACAAGAAATTTGTATGCCTAAGAAGCACTATGTGATAAGGGGTATTTTATTATAGGACTCAACACAAAGCTGGTAAACAACCTTGTGGCTACTTGATCCAGATTCCCATGTCCATGACGGGGACAATAGTTTGATTGACTGAATCGAGTACTATTATGGCGGAAGCATATTAAGAATAAGGAAAGCAGGAACTACACTACACACTGAAAACATACACAGAGGCAAAATGAAATAATTCGAACCAAAATTTGTTGTTTCATTATTTTTCTATTATTTGCTTGTATATTACAATATTGTATGTATTTATCTAGATTGTCGAGAAGAATTGGTTCATCTTGCTGTTACGTTCAATTACAAGAAGTTAGATCGGTTCAGAAGTTCAATCATTATAGATGACTAAAAGACGGAGAGACAATCTGTCATAGATCATCAATCGATGGTGTCGATGAAGCATGTCGATATCTCAAGCCCTTCGAGGTCATGTCAAATTTGTGTCGAGGTTCGGGACTTGTCGAATTTGATGTTGAACATTTTGGCATTGAAAAGCAATGCCAATTGTTGGATGGATCATTCCTCCTTCCTTAAGAAACAATGGTCCCCATTGTTTGCTCGTACAAATGAGGAAACCTGTTGGAAAGTTTAGTAGAAGAGTACCACTTTCCTTATGCTGGGAGTTTTCTAGACTAGGCCACCTGAAATAAGGGAATTACGTTTGTACTTGTATGGCGTATGTGTCATCCCACGATGGTGTCGCAAGGAAGAGGCTCTTGAATATCTATATGGATGTATTTGGGTTTTCTTGTTTACAAGTCATTATGTTCCAACAAGGGTGCTTGATGTAGACCCAAGCATGAATGAATGTCGAGCTGGAAAGCATTTTCTCCAATATGTTTAAGGAGATTGTATGGGCCATATTACAAAGGCTTCATCTTCCTTTATGAACAAGTGAGGCATTCCTTCTTAACATGCAATGAGACATGATCCCCAATTTGAAATGAATAAGGAGTATGATGCATTAGAGGAAATTTGGGGTCTAAAATGGGCCTTATAAGAAAACGCTCCAACAATAAATTTTGTGAGTTGGAATTCAAGAACCAATATAATTTCAGTACAATGAGTCAACCATAATGGTTGAATTGACATATTTTTCCTAAAAGAAAACTCCTTTTTTTGTTCGTATTTTCGACATATTCCTTGTGTTTTTACTAAAATTTCAAGCGGGAGAGCTTGTTGGATGTGGAATGCAATTCCGCATCCAATGAGTACCCACACTACATACTTTTGACGAACCCCTCTACCCCAAAAATAAGAAATACCTAAAAAACAATGATGATGACATCATCATCACATTTGTTTCAAGTATTTCTTATTTTTGGGGTAGCGAGGTCCGTTAAAAGTATCCAGTGTGGGTACTTGTTGGATGCGGGATTAAATTTTGCATCCAATGATCTCTCCCGCTCAGAATTTGAGTGAAAACATAGGGAGATATGTCAAAAATACGAACAAAAAAAGTAGTTTTTTTCATTCTTCCTCCAAAATTAATAACTATTATTTTATTATTTTAACATTTATTTTATTGTTTTCCTTGGGAGGCCCATTTTAGACCTCAAATTTCCTCTAATGCTTATTATGTCGGGCCTTAACTTCGCATTACCTCATTGCAGCATTTCATGTGCTTGTTTCTGGATGTTCTAAATTTGGCCTTTAAACTTCAATGCTTTTTCAACTTCTCGTCGGTCAGAGTTGGTCTTGTTCGACTATGTTGATGAATTGATCAAGTTGTTGGGTGTTGAGGGTTGAAATCCATAACATATATCGAATGGACTCTTTCCCGTAGATTTTTCTTGAGCACGATTATAGTTGTGTTGTGTATACGAGATACTTTCATCCCATGTCCGAGGATGCTTGTGGCTATACATGTGGAGCAATCGTACTACAAAGTGATTCAAAACTTGGGTATGTTCATCTCTCTGAGTATGTAAAGTTATCAACAAAGAGAGTGTCGTGTCAAGTTTTTGTTAGAGAGTCTTCCAAAATATGCTCAAAAATATGGAATCGATGTCATAAATGATGGTCATCGGCAAGCCATAATTTTTTCAGACATGTTCAAAGCAGACTTGAGCAGTTTGTTTTGTTGTCATAGTCTTTGTGCATGGAATGAAAATACCCATATTGAAAAAGATGTCGACTAGCACTATGATCGCACCGTGTTGATGTTTGGTAGTAGGATATCCCATAAAGTAGTCCACAAAAAAAAATTCCCATGGTCGTCAAGTAGTCCATGCTTACCCAAACCGACTAATCAACAGATAAAAATGAATGATGATGAGTACAGATTCAAATACTTTACACTTTGTATGGATATCCGACATGAATACACACACACACACACACACACACACACAAAGCTGAAGAGTTGGAGTATTCAAGGTTGCATTGGTTCAAGTCATGGGTGTCGGTTTAAAGCCGTTGGTGTAGAAATGCTTTGTTTTATGGTTTTATCTCGACATAGTAAGAAAACAACAACCTTAAGGTTGCAACATAGGTTTTTCTTTTTTGGGGGGCGGGGGGGGGGGGGGGGGTTATGTGCCATGAATCTCAAGCTTTATTTATTTATTTTAGGCTTATATACTATGAATCTATCTTTTAAAAACCACACAAAACCGATGTATGGTGTCTTTGGCCTACTTAAGAGATATGTTCACCGTGAATAACTATTGAAAGTAAGGAAATGTTATCAAGGTCTAACTAATAACAATGTAGTAAACCAAATCCCTTAGGTTATGAACAAAGCAGGCTTGCAGTTATTAAGCACCATGGACAGCAACATCAGACCAAACCTTTTTTAGGAGGAGTTTGGCATTTGAATTGGATATGGATGACACTATGATATTTTATGCACCATATATGGATCATGGGATTAAAGAATTAAAACAAGTTCCTAAGAACCTTATGGCAAGTTTCTTTATTTTGAGAGCATTGAACTAGTACATGAAGCAACACATGGGAACATTGTAGAGGGTATTTGGCCTTTGATTGAGATATGGAAAGCAACATGAGTAGGTTTTTTGCATTATAAATGAATTTCAAGGAATAAACAAGGCTAATAGGGAAACAATGGTCTTAACCCTAATTAAACCTTCTCTAACTCAACCACCTCGAACAACACAAAAAATATAACACAAGCATGCCTAGAGAGTCTTTGACATCTGAGTTGAATATGGGCACCATTATGAGGTATTGTTTTTCATGTATTGGTCCCCACTCCTTCACCATAGTCAAGCATATTTTCATTTCTTATTAGGCTCAAGTGACATGGGTGTGTTCTTAAACTACCACATATGACCTATGTATGATATCATTTCCCTCAATGTGGGATATGGGCATCATGACTAGGTTAGTTGTGAACCAAGAATTGGTCTCAGGATCTAACCAAGTTCAACGGAGGATAACAATGGCCTTATGCATTAAATCAATCTTCTTGGGCTAAAGCACCATGAATAACACCTACAATTGATGAATCGTAAACCTTATTGAGTTCAACCACCATGAACAATTCCTAAAGAATTTGACATGAACCTGTTACTTGGGAGGTGTTTTCCATAGGATTTTAGCATGGAATCCATCCATATATTTTCTGCACTAGGGATAGATCTTAGGTATTTGACCATGAATGTGGAAAGAAAATAAAAATTTTAGGTCTTTAACCAATATCAAGGGAGGAAACAATAACCCCATTCATTAAATATAACATTTTGTCCTTAAGTGCCATGAATGCATCTATGAAACACCACATGATGCTCCTATGTAGTATCTTTGGCCTAATGGAGGGATGTGGGATCCATGAATATATATTGAGGACCATGAATTATTATTGATATTTAACTAATTTGAAGGGAAGAAACCACAGTCTTGATCCCCTAAACAATGCTTCTTGACATTAGGACTCAAGAAAAAAAATATTGAACAACATCTCTTTAGAGGGTTTTGGCATTCAAGTTCAATATGGACTCCATGGATAGAACACGAGGCCTTGACTATCATAAATGAATGAAAAAAAAATCCTTACAATCTTGTTGAAACTTCTCGACTTGAACATTGAACATGCCTTTGAACCAACACACAAGAAATGTGTACGTCCAAGAATGAATGTGTGATAAGGGGGATTTTATTATAGGACTCTACACAAAGCTATTAAAAAACCCTTGTGTCTACTCTGCTAATAGTAATCAAGATAGATAACATAACCTTAAGTCTCCTACTCTAGTATGTTTGGTCTAGCTCGGGGGTGACCTTTGGAATGAATAAGGTACTATTAGAGTTCTAAGGCTGGGAGGAACATGGAAGTTCCCCATTCACTTGGAAATCTAAGGGATGAAAAGTGTTCTAACTCTATATGATTCTATATTTTTCGTACCTTATAAACAACATTGTTCGGATTTGTTTAAACTAACCTACCTTAAATTGTAATAACGTGTCTAACTTCATCTCTAAGTAGATTTTGAATAATTATTGAGGATTTTATTGAATCATTTCAGTCCTAGAAATATTCTATCACATCCTTTTAATCTTATGTAAATTTCATATCAATAGTCATTTCCATATGAGTCTTAAAATTAATCATAATTCTAACCTATTTTATTTCATCTCATTGGATTAATGATGTTTATTTATTTTAGTACTCATGTTTATCTTATATTTTGATTATAAATTGCTATATTTTCTTGTGGTTGGCCATGGATGTATGGATGAACTAGCTCATTGTTTATTGAATATGTTTCAAGTAATTTATTAAGTAGGTTAATTCCATGTATTATTGTTCAAGACTCTTTTTATCATTCATTAACTAGATATGATCTTATCCTTTTTACATAGGGCCTATTAAAAGAATAGTCATAATTGAACAATTCTGATCTCAATATATATTTATCTGTTATTAACATCAATTTTCTAAATAAATGATTTATTTGTATAAGTAATTAGACAAGTATTTATAGAACTAATTTTAATTAATAGTTATTGATGAATTAATTATCTAATGAATCAATTATAGAACTAGAGTAAATTCTTTAATTAAATTGTTTAATGAGAGGAAAACAAACGACAGAATAACTAAGTCAAACAATAACTTGTTAAGCTATTATTTCATGGGTTGATGAACCCTAGAGAGAAAACTCTCATGTATCCCAAGGAATGGAGAGGATGCAATATGAATCCCAAGAGCATGTCCCTGAACCAAGCCTTGAATTAATAATATAAATAATAACGTACTTGTCATAAATAGCCAAATCAACATAATCCTTACTTCCACAAATACATCATAATAAATCCATCATATACCATAATGAGTTACGAGAAATAATTCGCACAAACTTTATCGCATAATAAGAAAAGCATGTAATATTTTTCTACAGGCTTAACCAAGTAAACATTATTCACATTTGAAACGGAGTATGCAATCACAAGTTCAACACTTCATAAGAAAATCGAAGCTGGGTCTTACGCCCTATGGATTTACAAACAAATTTACATCGAATTGGTTAAGAATCAAATTGCACAAGTCGTGTGCCCCAATAAAAGGATTCTATTCAGAACCCATCACATAGATAAAGTTGAGGTTGTAAATCTTGTTTGATTAGGTATCCAACATCATGATCGTGTCTACTTCAGACATAAAAAATCATAAATTAAAAGTTACAGCTATTCGGTATTTACATAACTTACTTCCAAACATTTAATGTACGTAGAATTGAATAAGTGGAAAATCTAACCAAACGACTCAAGGTCAAGTCTGGCGAATGGAAATGTTTGCATAGAGAAATAACACATTTCAAGTACACCACAATACCTAGAGGATATTTATGAATCCCCCCACTCTCATGACCATCCTCTTACGGCATGAATGTGTGTGGAAATAAGTCTAACCAAACGTCTTACACTTGGGCGTCCTCATAGGATGCATGCTAGTGCCTAGCTAGCTGAGGCGAAAGCATGTGCCTAATGTACAAACATCTACCACGTGTACATTATGCTTTTTAGTTTCTCATAAAACCCACTTCTATGTTCCAACTATCTCTTATTTCACTTGATGGTTTGCAGTGATGATACCCTGGTCCTCATCATGGATCTCAGTGTTATTTCCATTTATCAAGTCTCAGCACCTGCAATTTTTCTACAGGAAATAGATCACAATAATTATCAT
Organism: Pseudotsuga menziesii; assembly: GCA_001517045.1. Lineage (NCBI taxonomy): Eukaryota > Viridiplantae > Streptophyta > Pinopsida > Pinales > Pinaceae > Pseudotsuga > Pseudotsuga menziesii. The sequence continues at coordinate 41,507 of LPNX010545199.1, read as the reverse complement.
GGTAAAATTCCAAAATTCGAGAATGATGATTTTCCTCAAAAGTTGTGACCATAATGATTTGCATATCTCATAGCTTTGGACATGTGCATACTTGTTACAATAAGCAAAGTATGTGCGAGACATAGTTACCCCTCGATAACATCCATCTTGACGCACAAGAATATTTACTATGCATAACAACTTAGTAAATATTTAATCAAGGTTTAAGAGCATACTCGTTACCTTGTCCCAAGTTGGTCGTCTTATCTTACCAATTGCTAAGTCATCAGTATCAGGCTCCTTTGATTCAACAATGGTAAACATGCTAGATGTTCCTGTTTCCCAAAAGTCACTATGATCACACATTCAAGTTGTTTAGGACATATAACATAATCCTTAAGAAAAATTTAAACAATAAATCGAGTTATTGTAAAGATTTTCTTTTAGTCTTCATGCAATGTTACAATTATATAAAATAATATTAACTTACCCCTTATCACTAAGTATTTCGACTCTAGTTATACATCATCGACTTTGTTAATCCATTAAGTCACTTAGATTTCCCATACCATTTCTCCTCTACCAAAGGCACTTACTAGAGGAAGTTTTATAAACGTACAATTTAACTTGCGCTGAAATATTCCATAGTCATACCTTTATCAATATAACTTTACAATGCATACATTGCATTTTTCTATCGAAACATTTCAAATGTTTTCTCAAGGAAAACCTAAAATTACCAATGTCCTTTTCTGGCATGATTGCTTAATATTCTAAGGAGTCATTAATTTCCCAATAAACTTTCAAGGACACATAATTACATCGTAATTATGTTAACCAATGTCCGATGTACGTTAGTATCTCTAGTAACTGCATATTGTCATATTAACATAACAAGTATTACAACATCTTGTATGGAGATACAATTTATGTATGATATGAAACTCAACTTCCATCAAGGGACACCATTTTTGGTTACTTTCGAAATACCAATGATAGGTTATATGATTAATGAGGAATCGTTCTCCTTTCCGCAAGGCCAATGGGGTTAAAATATATTTGGCCTTTCCTTGTATTTGTTTTATTTAAACTATTCTCCGCAAATTCAAAGAAGATGTGCATATTCCATTTAATAGTCCAAAATGCTTTATTGTAAGGGGCCTACGTAAGATACATATTGCACTTCCTAAGATCTGTTATTACTAATGTGAACAATAATTGAGCCATATTCAAGAACCATGGAAGGGTACTTATCTCATTTATTATGACTCGATCGTCCATTGAGTTTGTGCATACTCGTCATTCACCCATAGATTTCTTGAAGAACTTTGGACCATCAATTACCTTTTCTGAAAATAAATTTCATGGTTAGTAAAAACATAGAGAAAACTAATGGAACTTGCTGCAATATGTATTGGCATGTGCAACTCCATAAAAGTGGAAAAACACGGCTCAAGTGGCCAAACTAAATTTACCTTATTCCCTTTTCATGTCAATCAACCCAATCCTTATTTCCCAAACTATACCTTCTTATTTGCGTTCTGCCCATATAGGCCCAATTGTTGCAACTTGTGCTCTGATACCATCTATAACATACCCCATTTACCTCAATGCAATTTGTGAGAAAAATAGGGTAAAATTTTTTCTTACTTTTTCTTTAATTAACCATCGTAGTTAGTCTCCTGGAATACCAGTCAAGTTCTGCTATTAATAGATTCCACCACAACGTCCCATAGTGTTAATGTAATGAAACAACATTTAACATAAATATAATCACATGAAGATACTAGCAGATCAGAGACACCAGAATACGTGGTTCACCCCAACCTTGGGGTTACATCCACCAAATCATTGTAAATCTTTTTATTAATTTTTTTCCTGCCAAGGGGTACACATATGCAGCCTACCTGTTGTAGTTCATTTTCCTTTCCTCCAATATTTCCACGAGGTGTTCATTCAGTCGTATAATAGAATTACAAATCTTATAAACCAACAATGAGCTCAAGGCTCAACACAATGAGATAAAAACAATTACGAATCTTGTAAACCATCTCCAGTCGACGATTATAGGGGATGAAATCCTTCAAGTTAAAAACATCATCAGATGACAAACTTCAGATCCTTATCAAAACATTTTGATCTTCAGATCAGAAAATGATTTTGTAGAGTCTTAAAAAGAATATATCATTTAGCTAACAAGCATTTAACATTTTGTCTACGAGAATTTAGTCTCACAAGTGATCATACAGATAAACAACGCATACAAAATGAAACATGCAGAATTTTTTACTGATCTAAATGGAGGTGATTCTGCTCCAGATCCACAACGCATAAATAAAATAAAATGTGCATACCTTTTCTATAGATCTAAACTAATATCAAAACCACAGATAAATGATTTACCACTAAAATCAACCCGAAGAGAATGGATCTAACATACCTCAGATCTATAATAATTATCAGAACACAGTTAATAGATCTGCCACAAAATCGATCAACGTTGAGAATTCTATTCACGGGGACTTCACTTAGTGAACCTCTCACATAGCACGTGTGATCGTGGGATATTAAAGAATACCCTTAATTTCCAGAGATATTGACCCAAACTCTTTTTGTTGAAACCCCCTCCCAATACTTAAAACCTCCTCCCCACCCCTTTTTATACCTCAATCCTTATAAACCACCCTACCCATCCCCAACTTAAACCCCTCATCCCCCCAATACCTGCAATATATTGGTTCAATTTTTGATAATTTTAAAACCCACAATATGAACTAACATGATAGGATATTTGTCAACAAGTGAAGTCCCCGTGATTCTATTACAAACAAATATGAAACGCAAATAATGATCTGCCACCAAAATCGATCAATGCCGAGAAGGTTCTAATATATATATCATATCTAAGAAAATAGTGAAGATGTAGATACTGGAACTGCCATCACAATCGATCAACGTCGAAAAGGATATAATACGCATTGTATTTATGATAATAATCAAACACAGACGTGAATTCGATACTTGTCAACATATATCATATCTATGATATATTAATCAAACCACAGATACTGGATCTTCCATAAGAATCGATCAATGCCAAGAAGGATATAATTTACATCATATCTATGAAAATAATCAAAACGCATTCATCCAACACTCAAAATTCAGATCCATAACAAAATCAAATCGCATTCGCCCATCATTCATGTTTCAGATCCATAATAAAATATCAAATTGTAGAGAATACCAAATGCAGAGAAGGAGATACAGACTTGAGCTCTCACTCAGCATCAACAAAAGGAGATTTTTGGATATGTAAATCCATCATAACATGAATTATAGACCGTTTAAATCAAACGCATGAATAGAATAGTGCAGCAGGGTCTATGGAGATCTCGCAGATCTGTAGTCCAAAACTTAGACCAAGAATGAAAACACATACAGAGGGTTATAGGAGTGAGCTTCGGATCTAGAGAGTGGATCTGCGTTATTCCATAGACAGAGAATAACAATTTGTAAGCAATATCAAAAAAAGGTCATTTCCTAGCACCGATCTAATAATTCAACAAATCGCATATATAAAATTTATTTGCAAAGTTTCCTCATATCAAAACATAGATCAAACAATCTATTGGGAATCGCAAGAAGTTGAAAATGATATCGTTAATCAAATGTCATCGCGAATACACGGTCAAATCTTTAACCAAATGACAAACACATTGGTAGAATCAGTTACTGCAAATGCAAATCAGAGCATGAGATCTAGATCGCGGGAAATGAATCAGTTAAACTTCTAGAATTTATAAGTACAATAATGATCACAATAATCATTCAAGCAATTCACCCGAATCAATTGCAAACCTAGATCGCAGGTAACTAAAAATATTTCCACAAAACGCATGGACATTAAATGTTACTATGAATGCAAATCAAAGCATGAGATATAAATCGTGGGCGATGAATCTGTTAAATTCCTAGAGTTTATACCTACGATCATGATCACAATATTCATTCAAGCAATTATTTAACAATTAAATCGTTTCCTCTGAAGTCGGGGTTATATAAAAATAACAACAAATCCTCAGCAAGCTATTAGTATCCAACTAATGGATCTATTTATCTCACAAATATGTGGTTATCTCATAGACAAAGAATTCAACTGCAGGTTCAAAAAATGAGCACATCTAGACAAAAAGGATGTAAAACCTCCTCAGCCAGATATGTATAACATCTCAAGGAGAGGAAATTTCCAGTGCTATCGCGCATCTCCGTGTATGTACTCGAATTATTTTGTGTTTATGCAGGGTTTTAAGAAGCAGATATATATCAATGAAAAGGTTCCAACGTATAAAACACTATAAGATCAAACCAGGAATTGATGGATACAATGTCTCTCCTTCTATATGAGATTAACTCGAAATATCTAAGAAAACTTAACCTGGAGTTGGCAAGTCATACCTTGATCCCAAGAGCGCAAGACACTGTCGAAAGGATGGAATTCTATCTCATGATCCCCAAAATGTTTTCCCTTTTCCTTCTTTTCCCCCCTCTCAAGAGAATAGTAACACCATCAATAACCAACCCACAATATTCGATTTCCCCTCCGATGAGCAGAGCATCCCACAAATTAGTGCACTAATTATTCCCTCGATTCCCTCTCCGATGAGAAGGCTCACCCCATAATTAATGCACTAAATATGCCAATGTTAGTGGTGAATCTGATTTCCCACCTTTGTTTTCAAGTAATTCACTCGTGGCATGCCAACCCAACCATTCCCATTTACTTTGGATACTTGTTAATTTACTTTTAAACCTTGAGTAGCCTAGAAATGCTTATCTTGGCAAGTAATTTCATCCATGGTAACTAATTCCTTTCTTTGTCCTAAAAGGAATTATTCTTATGAGAAGAAATTCTTTTCCATTACTAGTTTATAACCTCAATCCTAAATATATAAACATCTCTATTTATAAATGAAGGTTCTCTCTATAAACACAACTATTTATTCAAAACCTTGTAAAAATATGGCATACTACTCGCGTGTTATCCTTTTAATCAAATAAAAGGAAACTTAGGTTAACCAATTCCTCTTTAATTCGAGATCACTTTTGTAGTCATGGATAAATAATGGGTCAAGGACCTTTCAGATAAACAATTTCTTCACCAGATTAGCTCATAACATTTAGTTAATTAGTATAATTCAAGTGTCTAAGGTGTCAAGATGACATTTGTCATCACCAACTAAAATCTCAAGGTTCTATTCTAGCGGTCAACACCTTGTCTTAGTGGATTCTTTCTCCTATCGTTTTTAGTTGTGTCGCAGTCTTCAGCCACCTAAATATAGAATATAAAGGTGCAACTTAGGAAATTTAGATAAGGTACTTGCAAGGTTTCATAAAAGGGCCTTGGCCTTGATTCCTCTGCCAAGAAACCCTTACAAAGGTATTTTCATTACAAACGAATACAAGTAAGGAGGGATGTTACACAAGTGCTTCAGGGTCCACGCCCAACACAAACAAGCATATATATATCATCAATAATTGGCTTACGCCCAATATATAAAACAAATCAGCATGTTCATATGCAGTGGGGTCTTTGACCCAATATATCAAAATAAAACATCAATATAACATCATAATTAATAGACTCATGCCTATAAGTGTTAGGTCCAAAATTTGGGATATTACATCCCTCCCCGCTTAGAACAACACCATCCTTTCTCATGGTGGATTCATTCTCCCAAGTAGCCCCATTGACCTCAAAGTGCCTCCATTGCACTTTCAACTGCACTATGGTGCACTTCCTGAACTGCAACTCTCTTTTTTCCAATAAATGAATAGGCTCAGGGGCAAACTCCCCTTCAGGTTACAACTGTAATAAGGACCAATCAACTACATGTTTAGTATCATAAACATATTTCTTTAACAAGGATGCATGGAAAACATTATGAACTCTTACATGCACGGTAATGCTAGCTCATATGCCACTAGCCCTTTCTTGGCCAGTATTTCAAAAGGTCCACAAAATCTACGTGCTAACTTACCACACCTACCCAAACTCAACGAGCTTCGTTTTTGTTTTACTTTCAAGTAGACATGAAATTCTATTTGAAATTCTTTATCTTTTCTTTTCCGATACGCGTAACTTTTCTAATGGTCTTGTGCTTCTTTAAGGTTTACCTAGACCTCGGTAACTAGATGTTCCAATTCCATTAATAAATCAGGCCCTAACAGTAGCCGATCCACTGGGCTATCCAAAGTAATGGTTGTTCTACACTTCCGTACATAGAGTACCTCAAAGGGACTCATCTTGGCAAAATTCTGATAACCGTTGTTATACGCAAACTCTGCAAGATGCAGGTAGCCTTCCCACTTAGTGGGGTTGTTCATGACATACATCCTAAGCATGTCCTCAACAATTTGGTTTACTCTTTCTGTCTACCCGTCTATCTGCAGGTGATAAGTAGTGATGAAGTTCAACTATGTCTCTAATCCGAAGAATAAAGATCTCCAAAATTTTCCTGTAAACTTAACATCTCAGTCCGAGATGATTTCCTTGGGTATCACGTGCAATATAAATATCTCCTTCAAGAAGATATCAACAATGTTCATTGCTTTGTAGGTCAATGTCACAAAAATGAAGTGTGCTTCTTTTGACAACTTGTTATTTACTACAAAAATATAATCATTCTGCTTCTTACTTTTCGGTAGACCAGTGATAAAATCCATACTAATGACCTCCCACTTCCATTCCAGAATGGGTAACGGCTGCAGCAATCTCGAAGGATGGCGATGCTCAGTTTTGACTAGCTAATATTCCTCACATTTTGTGCTAAACATTGTAATGTTGGCCTTTAACTTAGGCCATAAAAAGTGTCTCTTGGCAGCGAATATCATCTTTTGATATCCTGGGTGCCCCGAGTAGGGTGCCCAATGAAATTTCATGAAGATAATGGACAAAATGTCCCCTCCTTCTGGAACGTACAATCTATCTTTGGACCATAGCAGTCCAGATTTGTCTACCTTGTATTCTTTTTGTTGTTGAAACAACCTATTCTCTTGGAATTTCTTGAGGATTTCTACATAGAAAGGGTCAACTCTGTTGGCTGTTCTAATCCTCTCATGTAAATATTCATCGGTTTGACTAAAAGTCACCTCATATATCATATTATGAGTTCATCGGCTCAAAGCATCAACAACCTCGTTCTCCTTTCCCTTAATATGCTTTAGATCGAAATGGTACTCACTAAGGAAAGACAACCACTTGGCCTATCTTGCATTCCAATCAGGTTGATCGAATGAATATTTTAGACTCATATTCTCTATCTTCATAAGGAAATTCCTTCCCATGAGGTGGTTCCTCCACATCTTCAAAGCGTGGATGATGGCCGCTAACTCAAGATCGTGCATGGGGTAGTTATGCTCATGCTCTTTTAACTTCAGCAATTCATAATAGATCACGTGATCGTTCTGGAAGATGACTCCTCCAAGTCCTTCGTTTCTTTCATCTGTGCAAACAACAAAATCCCCATCGGGATCTGCAATTCGTAGTATTGGTGCGGTCATCAAAAGTTTCTTAAGCTTTTGAAAACTTTCTTCGCACTTGGTAGTCCATAAGAACTTATTTGCTTTCTTTCTCAAAGGAGTCATGGCACAACCGATTCTCGAGAAGTTCTCAATGAACTTTCAGTAATATCCGAGTAATCCCAAAAAGGACCTAATGTCAGTGACACTAGTAGGGGTAGGCCAATCGTTTATGGCTCTAATATTTTCTGGGTCCACATCTATCCTTGTCTCAGAGATAATTGACCTAAGTACTGTATTTGTGGTTTGTAAAAATCACATTTACTAAACTTAGCGTAAAGCTAGTGTTCTCTCAACACTCGTAGTACTATGCGAAGGTGTTCTTCGTGTTCCTCTTTACTCTTGGAATAAACTAGGATGTCATCTATAAAGACCAAAATAAAATTATCCACATATTTGCTGAATATGTTTTTCATCATACACATAAATTTTGCAGGCGCATTGGTCAACGTGAACGGCATCACTACAAACTCATAGTGCCCGTACCTTGTATGAAAGGTAGTTTTGTGAATACCCTCGTTGAGAATCCGTACCTAATGGTACCAGGATCACAGGTCAATATTTGAAAAGATATTAGATCCTCCTACCTGAGTGAACAAGTCATCAATTCTAGGGAGTGGGTATCGGTTCTTGATAGTCATTTTGTCAATTGACGGGAATCGATGCACATTTGCATCGTACCATCTTTATTATTTACGAACAATATCAGTTCTCTCCAAGGGGACACATTGGGTTGGATATACCCTTTCTCTATCAACGCCTACAACTGCATTTTGAGTTCCACCCATTCTGGTGCACTCATGTGGTAAGGGGATTTGGAAGCTAGAACTGATCCTGGTGTCAGTTCGATGGAAAATTCTAGGTCTTGCTTCAAAGGTAATCCTGGAATTTCCTCAGGAAACACATCCTTGAATTCTTCAAGAATGGGAAAGTCTTCTATGAATTGTTCCCTTTCAGACTCTATGTCTCAAATGTTTACTGCAAACAACTTGCAGCCTTTCCTAACGCATTGCATCGCTTGTATGGAAGATATTTTCCTTACGGAAACCTTCTTGGGAATGTCGTGAACCTTCACATGGTTTCCTTGGCCATTAGTACACAAGATTGACTTGTGTAAGCAATCTAGCATGACATGGTGATTTTCTAACCAGTCCATGATGATAAGTATATCATAAGATCCTAAGGATAGGTTGTTTAGGTTTACCTTTGTAGGAAAACCATTCAGGTTTACTTCACATTCTTTAACTATTTCTGAAACTTTCTATTTCATACCTGTGGATAACTGTACTAGCTAAGGTTTATCATGCTTTACTTTGCCTAGTTTGCATACATCCACAATTTTAGGTGAAACATAGCTCCAACAAGCACCAAGATCAATAAGTATTGAAATATAAGTGTTCAAGATCTTACCTTCTATCTCAACTATTGTAGCTTGAGGGTCTAGTTGTCGGCAATCCAATGCGGCATAAATCTGTGGTGTTCCTGCTATGTCCTCGATGGCTGGTTCTTCTTGTACTTTATCCAAGACCCCATTGGTCTTGTTCTTACAATCTTGGGCATAATGAGGCCAGTTGCATTTCCAACACTTGATCTATTGTGGGGTAGCATTGGCTCCACTTGCTACTAGCTTGTTACTATTAGGATCTGGTACATATGGATTTGTACCATATTTGTTGAAGTTCTTCTTTGTTGGAAAGCTGTTATTTTGCTTTCTGTATGGTTGTGGCTTAAACCCAGGTTTGCAGTTATCAGAATAGTTCTTCGACTTGTCTCTGTTTTGGTTCATGTTCTCTTGTCATAGTTTCCCATGCTCATAGCAAAGTTTGGCCTTGTGTAGCGTAGTATCCAAAGTTTTTGGCATGTTGAATTCAATCCTTTCCCAAAAATTGGGAGGGAGACATCTTGAAAACTATTGGATCTTTACCTTTTCATCCTTGATGTATGGTACATAATGTAAGCAATCTAGAAATATGTTAATAAAGGCATCCATAGTCATGGACCCCCATACGTAGCTCATCGAACTCTTTCACCTTTCTTTCATTGAACCTTTTCTGACATATATTTCTCTTGGAAGATTTTTTGGAAGTTATCCCAACGTATTTCTCTTAGGTCATCTTTCTTGGTGTGTTTCAAATCCCTCCACCATCTTGTTTCCTTTCCATTTAAATTATAGATGGCAAGATGAGCCTTCATCTCACTTGAGTAGTTATGAACTTGGAAATATTTGCTCATACCCAGAAGCCACTCTTCAGCTTTCTCCCCAGTTTTTACTTCACCTTCATAGGTTGGGGCTCTTATTTTTCTAAATTCCTCCTGAAGACTATCATTGCTTCTTTGTTTCTTTCTGCGACGAGAAAGAGAGTCCTCACTGGAAGGACTATGATGATCTCCTTTTGGTGCTTTAGGGGTACGTTCCTCTTTTTCTTCTTCTCTTGGGCTGCTGGCCTGTTTATATCTTAACCTATTTGTATTCCATGTTTATTTTATTAAAAGTATTAACCTATGTTTTATTACTTCTGGCAGGTTTACAAACCTCGGTTAAAGACCAATACTTTGACTTATACAAACTACCTACCATGGCATAAGGATTATGCCATGGTATTATACTTAGGACCTAAAGGCATTGATAAGAAATGGTTAAAGGCTTAAAGCATAATGTATGCGATACATATAATACTTCATACCATCCACTATACTTTGGGGTGGCGAATATATATTATGGGTTGAACGTTATACATTGGGGTTTAACGCTTCTGCATCAAATGGAGGCAATTGATAATGGTTCGATGCTAAACTATAGAAGAGTGGGTTTTGGAAGTTTGATAATGGTTATTAGGCTTGTGCCATTAATGTGCATTGTATTTTCATGGTAGCCCAAGCTTAGTGTTTGGCTCACGATGGACTTTGGTCATTTTGCTCTATTTTTTGGTTGTTTGGTCTCGGTATGCACGGGGGGTGAAGGATACTTTGAAGGTAACGGAGGTATCGCTACGTTGTTTCCACAATGTTGATGTTTTTTTTATTTCTCATTCAACTTTCATACTTTTCATCCTTCGCAGTGTTTCGTGGTTGCAAGTGATAGGGAAGCAAGGAGATGTGGGATTCATAGCATGACTACGAGCCATGGGCTAGCATTACTATTACAATAAGCCTCCTAATGAAGTCGATACTTTCCATCTCTTGGCTTTGAGACTGGGTTTTAAATTGTTTGGGTTTAGTCTTCTTGTGTTTGGTTTTTATGGTTGCGTTTGGGTTTGGGGGTTTGTCTATATCATGACAGAGCTCTGTTTGTAACACGACAACGTTGAGTATTAGCATTTGGATTTTGTTTTCCCACGGGTTTGTTTTTAATAATGAAATGGGATGTATTTTTAATGAGGCCTTCTAGCAGTAAGGAAAAACTTGAATGTCTTGGTAGGCTCTCTGTAATTTTTGTTACTTGGTTAAAGATGTAATAGCCATGGTAGCTCCATTGCTTGCAATGGTGCAAGGCCGTGAGAAGTTTGACAGTGTAAATGATGTTAATTTGATGAAATGATGGGTTGTGAAATACATGTCACGTTTACGATTGCAATGGTTATTAACTGGACTGTGTATATAAATTGCTACTGTGTTATTGTTTATAAAACGTGGGTTTCTTTTAGCCTTTGCCATTGTGGACGGTCTGTGTATATTTATTTCCATTATTATAAGCGTTAGTTTTATTAAAATGCTGCGTTTCAATCCTGGTTATTATTTACATAGTATTTTCCTCTTTTGACTTTTAATAGTTAGAATAATGCATACCCTGTGAGCGAGATGGATTTGGGACCATGCCTTTCACATTGTCAGTACTCTCCATCGTGTCTACGATAGCGAAGGGGTTTTAGATTTACAGTTAGTTTTTAATGTATAATGTGGAAAGTAAAAGAACCGTGGGTGTCAACCCTAGTTGGCTATCATTGCTTGTAGGTTGATTTGTTGATAGGGCATAACATATCTCAATGTTTAATTTAGGGGACTATGTATTTATTTAATGTGGCCAAGGTTGTGCTTGTTGCATAGGTTCAGAAGGGTGGGGTTCTCACGACCACACTGTAGCAAATTTATTTTAAAGTTATAGCCCACATACACTATGTCTATAGTGTGGCCTACATACATGTATAAGAATTCTACAAGATTCAAATCCTGGTCATTGGTGATACAATGAGTTTGGAAAATTGGGTGGTTGCGATTTGGGGCTTAAGTGGCCACAACATTTGATTCCTACCATCTCTTTGTATAATTACTTGGACTGGGTAAAGGATTATGATGAGGTTTATAAATTGGTTCCTATGTATTAATGTTTACTGTATATTTTAATAAAAAGGCCATCATAGTTTATGTAAGCAAAATGGCAATGGTTGTCTACAGGATTCGTTCCTACGACCTTAATGTAATTACATGGTTTTAATTGTTTATATGAAACGAAGGAAGGGATCATTTAAATGATTACTGCATATAACTTATAATGTGGATTCTTAATCGGACCCTGTAGCTTATGGATGTGATCCTTATTGTGCATATTTATAATATTATAGAGCTATGGATTTGATTAGGAAAATGAACTTGATCTTAGACCCATGAATGGTCTCGATACTTACTTTATTTAATTTCTTATGATAATGTTTATTTTAGTGGAAATGATTTGGATATTAGTACGAGTTTATTTATGTAGACCTTGAAAGATCTTCGATGGTCTTTAACTTAATTTAAATTGAATGTTTATAATCTGTACTTAGAGGTAAATATTATGTTGTAGATTTGATTTATAATTCTATTTATTTAACTATTAGTATGCGTATATATATATACCAATATTATACTCATTATATACTAACAGTATACTTAATTAGTTTTCTTGTTAGTAGAATTAGATAATACTAAGTTAAATATAGGTTTTTTAATTGCGGCATAGATGTGAGATAAAACCTAGTTTGCAATTAATATAGCTTCAATAGTAAATGTAATATCGGAACAAAACTAGGGTGCAAGACCCTTGATAAACTTTTATAAATGAATTAAAAATTGCAGCAGTAAACTAAATGAATAATCGTGGATAAATCTAGCATAAGAAGTAAAGTACAACGTGGGGTTATAATTCAAAATGTAAACCCTAGAATATTTAAATAGAAATCAAACACATAGGGTTAGGACATACAATGTGAACCATTTCCTAATTCAACCAGCTTTTATTCTAGATAAATAGAATAGGCAGTATAGGTTCTCATATCTGCGATCTGAAGCTTTTTTAATGGCCAAACCTGCACACTAAAATAACCTGCATTAAAAATTCATAGGCAGATCTGACCTTTGTATTAGATGACCGAATCACTTGGGAACTACCATGTTCCACCCAAACATGGCCCGAAACCATTCCTGGTTTTAATCCGGATCCCCCTGAGCTAGACTCCAACATGAAAGTAGCGTAGAGCTCCTAAGGTAGGGTTTCCTATCCGGCCAATATTAGGTCTAGATCAGTTATCCTTTTCCGTCGAGGAAATTGTTCTTCAAGAATTCACTTGAGAGAAAAACAGACAGAATAATGAATCCCACAAGATAGATAAGAACCCCAAGCCTTTCCTTGGCTTAAGACTTTATAGACAGACTTTTCAATCAAAGGGGTAGTTAAATCAAGAAACCTTGATTTCTTGATTTAACCCTTTTCAACTAATTTGGGTAATTTTTAATACTTTAACTTAGGAACTTTCAACTAGTTCCTAATTAGACTTTTGTAAGTATTGTACTATTTATTATATTTTAATAATAAATAATAATTGATGGAGCTTTTCCTTCTTTCTTACATTTATGTATATTATTACTATATTTATTTCTTTATACATAGCATGCATAAAAATACATAATAATACAACATTTGTTAGCATTTGTCTTTGGGCCATGATCCCTAGACTTAATGACACTTCTTCATTAAGGTCAAATAGGTAGATGGTTAGGTCTACTAGGATAGGTAACTCTAAACATCCTTTCATGTTGGATTCCCTCGTATAACATGGTAGTTCTTCAGTACTTGATGAGAATACAAAAATTCAAAATTTCATTTAATCACTTATAAATAAGTATGATGAGATCAATATTTTTCTCGAGTCGTTTTCACTCGAAAATTATTAAATTCTTTTTAGTAACTCCTGGCGCTTACCAAATCCCATACTCAACGCTAAAACAAGGAGTTACAAACTTAGTGCAATTACATATCTCTTCGCTCAACACTAATGCTAGGATGTACTTGTACAATACACCTAGGGATACAATGGCCAAGGATCTGATGCTCCAGAGCTTATGCTCAACATAAACATGGAAGGCTTCAGGGCTTATGCCCAACACTTCCAATTATCTTTTGATCTGTTCTAGATATTTTCACTCAACACAAATGTAAGTACTCATGCGCTCCAGAGCTTATTTTTCAACACAAAATATTAATTACCCATGTGCTCCAGAGCTCGTCGCTTAACACAAAACATCTCATCAATCATGTGCTTTAGGGTCCATGCCCAACACAAACAAGCATATATATATATATATATCATCAATAATTGGCTTACGCCCAATATATAAAAAAATTCATCATGTTCATATGCAGTGGGGTATTTGACCCAATATATCAAAATAAAACATCAAGATAACATCCGAAATCAATAGACTCATTCCTATAAGTGTTAGGTACAAAATTCAAGATATTACAGAGTAGTTCCTGCTGATTTGGATCAGTTTAGGGTTGCTAGCTCTTCCTTCATATCAACTGATTTCAAAGTTTGTGGAAAGGTTGAATGAAAAAGTAAAGTCAAGAATGAGCAATAAAATTTCAAAGATCAATTGTGTCATGTTACAATTATGGCTAGACCCATACCTCTTCCATGATTTGTTTTTATAAAATATGTTTAATACAAATGCTTATACCTTAGCCCTCGATTAGGCTAAGGTATTGAGAAGGGTTTAAATCATAAACATAGAACTAGTAATAAAAACATTAAATCAGACGCATGTAGGGTCATGCCAACCAGATAGTATGTAAAACCCTCACTTTTATTAGTATTAAGGGGTCACCATATGGAGGACCTTAGCCTTACAAACGTTAAGCCTCTCAGGCTTAGGGTCATAACTTTACATGCATAGTGTAAACTATGTCGAGGGATAAATCCTTGAATGTATAAGTTAAATCAATAAAGAACGTGTAAACAAAGTACATCACCTGCGTAAACATAAGGTTCAGAAAGAAACTAGCCATCCTACGGTTCAACAAACATGTCTTAACCTACAAGCAATAAGACGTAGGAATTTGCAAAGTGATAGTAAAAGTAATGCATGTAATTCTTTTTTTATTTAATATTTTTAGTCGGTGTTAAGAGTCATACCCATGTTAAAGAAAAAATATTTAAGCATTCTTAATTTCTTATAGAGATGAGAAGGACTCCTTGCCATAAGAACAATATCATCAATAGAGGTTGAATACAAAGTCATAATTGCATCATCATGATTTTAAACCCCCAATAAGTACTTACATAATAATAATAAAAAATAAAAAATAAAAATAAAAATAAACCATAAATTTATGTAAAACCCAAAACATATAAAAAGAACTTATAACTTTATATTTATTGAATCTTATATATATCCTTTCAATTTTCATATTTTAAGGCTCTATTCTAATTGCAATGAAGAAAACCAAAATTTATTATTTGAATTTTATTAACATACTTTTAAGTTTCTTATGCATTTTCATTTTAGATAATATTAATATTTACATAATATTCAACATAACCTACATAAACAAATTGATAAAAATATTTTATCTATTTATTATTTATTACAATTTATAAATAAATAAGAAATAATGTATAAGTTTAAAAAACCATTTTTTATAAAAATTAAAATAAATTAAATTTACATTCAAAATAAATAAATTTAATTTTATGTTAACTAATATAAAAAAATAATTTAAAATACGAGATAATAATTCAAAGTTATGTTAAAATAATAATAATAATTAAATTTTATTTTAAAACATATAAAAATAATGATTTAAAATATCATAAAATAATTCAAAGTTATTTGAAGAATCCATTTACAATATAACGTACTTGAACTCCAAACGAGGATGTAGTCCAATCACCTCAGTAGACTTGGTCTGATGATAACAAAATTGTATGTTTGAAATAATTATAAAATCGACATGTACTCACTTGAATCCTAAGAAAAACAATAAAACCTTATATTAAAGCCATACATTATACCACAACCCTCTTTGCTTGCAAATCCCATGGGTCATAAATCTTAAACCATGGCTTAAAATGTATCTTATGATCGCTACAAACCTTCCAACAACGCTTAACAAACTGCCATCGTTATAATAAACAAATATATACCCACATTTTCTCATCTCATATGAAGGATAATATAACTTTAAATCGTATGCATGTTATTCTTAGTTAGAACTAAGCCTTAGGTCTAGGCTTATGTCCTAAATAAACAAACCAATACGTTAATAAACTCAGACACTTAAACATCACCTTAGCAAGGTTATGTCCAAATTGTCGATATAAATGGAGACAACACCAAGCGGAAGACATGCTATGTCGTCAAACCAATAAAGAGTTTAAATGTTATAAAATCAATTTTGTTTTTAGTATGAAAAATAGGGGTATGCGACAAATATCATCAACATAATGTAGGAGGATAATAACTATCTCAACTAAGATTGTATAGGGGCAGCGTGCTTCTTCTAAACACTTATCTAGCTCATCAATGTCATTTCCAAAAAGGGTAAGGAAGAGGAGGCAACCTTGTTTAACTCCAATATTACAATTTATATCACTTGTCCATCCCTCATTATTTTTAAACTTGGCAATGAACTTTTCGTATAATCTTATGGCCACATCTCTGAATTATAATAATTATAATTATAATAAATTGTCATTGTAATTATTTGAAAAATAAAAAACAAAAAAAAACTACTGGTTGTTAATGGGGTTAGAATAATTAGGAATAAGTAACTAAGATGAGAAGTTAGATGGTCATAAATTTAAATCAAGTATAAATACTTAAAAATAAATAAATAAATAAACCATAAATTTGTGTAAAATCCTAAACATATAAAAAAAGCTTACCTATTGAGGCCTAACTTTCAATTTATGGATTCTTATGGACATCCTTTCAATGTTCATATTTTAAGACTCTACTCTAATTGCGGTGAAGAAAACCAAAATTTAATCTTTAAATTTTATTAACATAATTTTAAGTTACCAATTTATTTGTGTATAATTTATGCATTTTCATTTTGGGTATTAATAACTACAACAAATTAAAAAAATATTGTATATTTTTATTTTAAATAATAATATTTTTAGACATTGTATAAATAATAAAAAGTTTATTCTAAATATTCTACATCTTCATTTTTTTTTTGTAATTTTGAGTTTGCTTAAAGATTCTTATATAACCACATAGATTAACTATGAAAATTGCTTAATTTAAGTGTGATGGAGTTATTTGAGGATGTTGAATCTATTTATAAATTCAGAAACACAATTTAAACACTTCCAAATTTATATTTTACAAAAATTAAAAAATTAAAAAACTTAAATAAATAGACTACTCTATAATAAATAATTACTCTTTAAATTTAAATTTAAATTTCTTCATCATTGCCTGAGAAAAAGAGAATTCTACAAGCGAGTAGCTATAAAGCTGTTGAATCCAATTGACAACTTCAATTTTAATTCAACCATACATTGAAAATATAAAGTATATATAGGAAAGTAAGAAAAAATGATTTTTACAAATTGAAAATAAACTACTCTTAAATTTGTGCATTTTGATGATTATGATGGTGCATTACAAACAAGATCAGGTAATGTAATGGTGAAAGAAATAAATATACTACTTCATAACAAATAATTTACTCTTTTATTTTAAATTTTAGCTTCATAATAACAAAACAAATTATTTATTTTGATTACAGGGCTCTTGATTTGCACTATAGAAGTTATAGACACATCCAAATTTAAGGAGAAAGATGAAGTTATAGACAGATCCATATTTAAGGAGAAAGATGAATTGACGACGGGGAAAGAATTCACGAAGTGAATCTGCACAGAAGATAACAAATCCGCAAAGATAGCAGATGGACGGATGAGATCGAAGTCGCAATAGATCTGCATTGTGGAAAGCTAATTCGGGAGGGTCAATTTATAAAAGGTTTTATGCACTCCGCAATCTGCAATCCATATTGTGGAAAGATAATTACGGAAGATTAATTTATAAAGAGTTAAAATGTGTTCCGCAATCCCCATTGTGGAAAGCTAATTGTGGAGCATTAATTTATGAAGAATTAAAATGTGTTGTGCAATCTGCAATCCGCATTGCGGAAAGACAATTGAGGAGGGTCAATTTATAAAGGGTTAAAGTGTGTTCCGCAATGCATAAAGCTAAATGCAGAAGATTAATTTATAAAGAGTTAAAATGTGTTATGTAATCCGCATTGGGAAAAGCTAATTGCGGACGGTCAATTTATAATGGGTTAAAGTGTGTTCCACAATCCGCAATCCGAATTACGGAAAGTTAATTGTGGAGGGTCAATTTATAAAGGGTTAAAGTGCGTTCTGCAATCCCTAATCTTCATTGCAAAAAGCTACTTGCAGAAGGTTGATTTCAGAATGATAATTTTAAAGAGTTAAAATGTAATCCTGCAATCCACAATTTGAGGCTGTATTTACAAGTTCTTTTAATCTGATGTCTATTTGTTGGACTTTAAATATTTCTTCATCTATCTGCAATTGTATTTGATGAATCTTCTTTTTAATCATAAGAGCATGCTTCTTTAAAGGCTCAATATCAACCTTCTGCTCCATAAATTACTTCGGTGAAGCTGCAAGTGAACTCTTTTGTTCCTCCAAGGTTTCTATTTGAGTCTCATATAGCTTAGCCTTTCCTTTTGCGGTGGTCTTCTTCTCTTCTAGCTCTGTCACTTTACTTTCTAATCTACTCTTTTCTTTATTTAGTTCTTCAATTGATAACTGAAGATGATTTTTCTTAGCCTCCAAACCCTGGTATTTCAGCTGTAGTTTTCCCAACTCTACTGAAGTAGCTTGGGAATTACTCTTTATATTTTGCAAATACTGCTAGAGAATCTTTATCTTCCTGCAAGGTTTGACATTCTTCCTTTGAAACTTTGACCTCACCAATCATGTCATCATACTTTCTCTTCAGATTTTGGCTTTCACCCCTTTCCTTCTTCCAAGTTTCTTTCAGCTGGGCCACCCTTTTTTGAGACTGCTCAAGGTCAGCCATGATCCTATCCACATTGTCTTCAGTGGCTAGGGTTAGAGCTACCCCAGCCCTCACTAATAGTCGTGGATCCTTATGTGTACCATGAAGAACTGTTTTGTCGATTACCATCCTTCCTGGTTTACCCCCAGTGTCCACCTTCTTTTCAGTTATTTTTACAAATCTCTTTTTCTCTTTCTCATAAAATATAGTGTTAAAATTTGGTACCTGCTCTCCTTCCGTAGGAATGAAAGGGATCAAATCAATTCCAGAAGTTGACATTGAACCTTCTTCCACTGTGCTGCTAGAAGGAACAAAAGGCTCTAATGGGTTATTATCAGACTGAGCTTGTTCTTGGTCTGTAGGGTTTTGTCCTTCTAGTGTCTCCGTCCTTGATCCTTTAGTTGTCATCTCTGTTTGCTTTTTTTCTTTTTGGATATCTTCTAATCTGAAACTTTCACTTTCTTCCTACTTCTTTCATATTTCATCTTCTTCTTGTTTTCTCTTTTCTTCTTCAGCCTTCTTGGCTGCTTCCTCAGTAGCTTGTTTCTTTTCTTCCTCTTTTGTTCTCAGCCAATTCTTTGCTTCATGTACAAGTATGTTAGCCTCCTCCTCTCTCTTCTTCACTTCTTCTTCTTCTTGCCTTTTCAATTTCTTCACAGCTTTTCCTTTACCACCCACAGTTGTTATTTTTTGCTTGAATTTTTTTCTTAGGGCTGTCATGTTCTTAGCATTGTGGAAACTCTCCTCATCTTTGTCCCAAAAATCTGTGTATTCAAAATGAAGTCTAGCTTCCTTGCAATAATTAGCTACTTTCTCCTCAAACTCATTTCTATGGAATTTCATTTCACCGAAGTGAAAGTATTCCAATTCCTGGACAAACTCTACCGCAGTCTTCACCCTTGAAAATTTGCAACTCCCAACGAAAAAAGGCACTATAGGATATACTGCTTTTTTCTGTTCAAACAAGAAATTCCCTACTCCATCAATATATAACTATCTAATAGCTTCTTTATGGAGTACATAATGAGTAGCATATCTTGGGAGCAGAGAAGGGGCCCTTGAGCCACCGTAAATTCTTACATATAAGCCATCCTCTATTAAATAATAACTTCCATATTCTTTCAAGACCTTGAAAGCTTCTGCTGACATGCAATTGCATTCTTCCAAGAAAATCAAAGTGTATAAAGGCATTATGAAACGCTCACAAATCTTATTGTAATAGTTGTAGTATTTGTGAGCCCAAAATAACTTGTAAGCATCATATACTGGATCCCGATCCTTATCCCAATGGCACTTTAGTGCAGGGAAAGGCTTAGTGCATAAAATGCATTCAATCAAAATAGAGCTCATGTAGAATTTAGACTTCTTTTTGGATACTCCTCCCAATGTTGCAATGATGTAGGCTGATAGGCTATTTGACACTATGCTTACCCAATTAAAAATAGTCCCTTGAGTAGAAACATAATAAATAACAGGTATCCAACCCAGCTTATGTTAGATTTTTATCATTCAAGCTACCATTATGATCTTAGGATCTTTAACTGAGAGAATAACATGCACATCAATAAAACACAAGCACAACACAAGAGACAAGAGACACAAATAATTTTCCTTGGGGAAACCATAAAGGAGAAAACCCCGCAACTTCCTCAAAGATAGAATTAGCACCAAAGGTAAAACTGAAAAACAGTAAGATGATCTCTCGACAGCAGTAGTCTCTCTCTCTCACTCATGCGCCCCAATGAGTGAGCGTGTGTGTCCTAAATAGAGAGACTCGCTCTCTATTTATATTCTTCCGTTCACTTGGAACCCACTCCATCATGTCAGCCTCACTTAACAATTACTTACTAGAGCCTACATCTCTAGGAGTGTCTAATAACCCTAGTGCCCCACAACTTGTGGGGACTTTGCCTCCTCCGACCAACAAGGAGGTTTATCCTTTAAAAAAATGGTGGGGACTATTTCCCTGACTTATAATGACTCACCTAGGGTCGACTTCACTAGGATAGTCTAATAACCCTAGGGCCCCACAACTGTGGGGACTTTAACCCTTGACCAATAGGAGGGTTACCCACAGTGACTTGACATGACTTTCTCATTATAGAAACTTCTCGGAATAAACATCGGGGTATGACATGACTTAAGTACATTACAATAAATCTTGGAATGAACATCGGGTTAAAATAGATAATAAATACAAGTGAATACATTTCGAAGTTATAATTACATCAACAACTTAAAAATTTTCCCATTAGCTCTTCCAAAGATTCTATTCAGCATTAAAGAGATGAACCTATATGGGGTATGGAGAGTTGATGTCTCATACTCTCCAGAAGGCCTTGTCCTGAAATTTCTACCCAGGATCATCATTTTCTTCACTATCTCTACCAAGTCCAGACCTAACTCCTTTAACGAACCTTCAGTTAGATAAGTATGTGGTGTTGGTAGATGATATGCCATGGACATGTAAGCAGGGTTGTATGTGGCATAACCTTGCTTCTTGGTATTTGGTAGGATCATCCTTTTTACATTTTTCCTTGGCAGAATCCAACCTATCACTTCTGATCATGGAAACAACTCAGGCCTTGCAGCCACTTTCATCAGGGATGTCCTCTCAATATTTTCATATATGTGCATGTCTTCAAAACCAACATCAGGGACATTTTCGCTTGAAATCATTATATACACTTCTCCCCGCTTGTATTTTGGTTCAACCCCAGTAGTAGCTTTAGTGTCTTCATAAATGAATTCTACCTTGGTTATCACTTCTACTTCAAGTTCTTCTTTAGCCACTTGGGCTTTCTTCTTCTGTTTCCTTGGCATATTGTAGTGCTAGAAATCAACCTGTAACAGTCATGCAACATGGTTCAGTCTAACTATCTCTAGCAACTGGTATAGTGATAAACAGGAAAACATAAAAAAATTACCATCTCTTCGATAAGCATGCTGGAAATTTATGTCAATACCACAGTCCTTCAGAATGAGAGATTTTAACAAAGAAACCTTACAACAAATTATGCCCCTGAAACCTGCTCAAAACTCTGCTATCCTAAAACCCTAGTTTCCTCTAACCTCATAAAACCTATATGGGCACCTTGACTTGAGGAAAAAATCACCCCACCGCTTTCTTCAACAAAATCCCCCAAACCATTATCAGTTCACGATCCTCCCGCATCCCATGGCCATCTACTGCTAATGAGGACATGACTGCCTAAGCTCAAGCTAAATATGAAGTAAATAAGAATAGGGTGGTACAGACAATGAAACGCCTATCTGCACCATTCCCTAAACCCTCGCAAAACTGTTGCAGGAGCACTCATGGCAGACAGACTAAAACTTCCCCAACCAAAATGAAACGCTCACAACCAACGGGCTAAGCCCTCAATAAAAAGATAAAACATCACCACAAGAAAGCTACAAAATGAAAATAAACCTAACCCTACCCCCTGGTGGTTAAAAATTAACAAAACCAACAAGCCAAAACCATGAATAGATCCTACCTAGCAACGATCACACATGCAACCTGAACAGGAACACCTTCCGCGGGCGCAAAGGAGGACGAATGGAAGCTTGACATCTACATATTCAACAAGGCGGATGGCTTATATGATGATAATGACAAGTAATAACCAAATGGTGTTATACAGACCTCGACCGGGTGGAGAACTAGTGGCGGGAAACCATTTCACCATTATCGGGAGACCAACTCCGAAGGAAAAAGCAGTGTCGGCTGCTGATCACTCTATTCCCCCGGTGAACTGCTTGGGCAAGACATCGAAAATCAGAGGCACTAATCTCTTCAGAATCGGCAGAGAAAACAAGAATCTTTCAGATTAGCTCAAAACTAACCTTTCGTAACGTCGGTTGGCGGACAGACTAACACTCCAGCTCGTTCCGAAAAACAAATCCGATTGCGATATTTTCCCACTTAAACGGTTATCAGAAGAGGATAGCTAAAGGGACATCCGATTCATTGGATCCACTTTGTACTAAGGTGCTAGAACCTCGGCAGAAAAAATCTAAAGGATAGATAAAATCACCCCCGACACTTCGAATTCGATCTCGGAAGGTTCCCGACAAAACCCATCAGAAAGCTAGTGGACTGTTCCTCCGCAACGTCAAAAGACTAGTCAACTAAGTATCCAATATCAGAAAGCTAGTTGACTGAGCATCTGATACAGACATGCAAAAGGAATTAGTTTTTTTGGAAAAAATCTAAGCCCTAGGAAAACTTGGGTCAAAATAAAACATTCCTAAGCTGTCTAGATGCTAAAAAATAAAAAGGGGGGACCCTAAAAATCAATTTTTTGGGGGGAAATAGTGGTGAATGCAACAATTGGTGACTACCTGGCAGACATAGATCTCTGAACAACTTATTGTTTGACACAACAAACTATTTTGATGGTACCATTTTACTAGATTTCTTCAAGATATCTAGATTCCTAAATGCAAGATTTATGCATTTTAACCATTGATGATAGTCCAATTTTAAGAAGGGGAACCAAGATTTCGAAGTCTGGATAACTCTTCTGAGGCCGTGAATATGAGTTTCATTTTACCTTTGCCTTTGGGGTGGCTTCCAACTTAGAAACCACATGATTGTGACATATGGTAAACATATATATTCGTTTGTTCCGCATTCCCATGCCAATTTGCACTTTTTATGCTTCTGGACTTTAGTCGTTTTTTAAGTCCTCCCAATTGCTTTCTTTCTGAATTTTAATTCAGGATCCTCTATCCATAGTGTCCTTTTGTGTGAGATATATTTAATTTTAACTCACGGAGAGAGAAGAGATTTGGAAAACATATTCATACTAATATGGTTCCAGCATGTGTTTTGATACATATTGCTTTTTAGAAGATTTTGACTCTCATTAGCCTTTTGGCTTTCAATTTATGACATGGGATCATTTAAATATAATACACTGTTTACCTTGCTTCCTTTCCATGGGTCTTTTGCTGTTACCCCCTAGGGAAGTTTTATTGTGAGATGAATGGAGCCTCAAAATAGTACTCTGGACTTTTCTATCCCTAGTTACTTGACAGGGATTAAGCAGGACTTCAATGTGTTCATAACCACTCAGAAAATATGCTAATCTTGAAGAATTGTTTTTAAACATTGTACGAGTCAATAGTAGGTAGTCTCGTGATCAAATATTTCAGTTAATCCAAAAATCTAATGAACTCCATACAACCAAAAATTGTGCTGATTTATTGAAACATAAGCAAACAAAACTTTACAATCAATCAAACTCTAGGCAAGTCAAAGAAAACAACTAAAACTAATCTAAAATAAGCAACAAATCAAATCGTTTATTTATGTACAAGGAAACAAAATCAACAACCATTAAGAAAAATAAGGCTTGAGAACTAAACCATTTACTGGTAAGTTCTCCTCCCACCCCTGTAAGTCTTGCAACTTGTATGTCGAGGGGCCTAGCTTTGCTGCAATCTTAAAAGGGCCTACCCATAACTACTAAAATTTAGTGTGCTTTCCCTTCTCATCATGCGGGTGATCCCACTTAAGAACCAGATCCCCTACTTCGAACTCTTTTTTCCCAGCTTTGTGTTTGTCAAACCAACGCTTTACCTTTTCTTGTTGATGCTTAAACCTTTCCCAGGATTTGGAGTGTAAAAGCACAATTTAATTAACTCAATCAAATTTAGTTTTAATGTATAAAAACCATGTTGCGTCTCTCCATCAAGAGTAGCATCCACTAACAACATATAAATGCCATTCAATAGTTTAAACATGGCAAGGCATAAAATATATCATATATGTTGAGCTCTATAATACTTTCATGAAAGTAATACTCCTAGGATATAATAAAACCCTAATAAAACTGAATGAGCACTAAGAATCAAGAGTTCCCTATAATTCAACAGGCCTAAAAAATAATCCATGATAAAAAACATGATAAAAGGTCAATTTAAAATATAATAATCTATTGTAACCATGGATAAAAAGCATAAAATGCATGATAAAAGGCATACCACGTTAATTATGGGATAAAAAGCACGATTTAAGTTTGTATTCTCTGATCAATTGCATGTGCGGCATGCCCTTCAAGAGCTAAGCTTGCAGTAATGGAGATGTTATGTGAAGATTAAAATGTCAAGAAAACTAAGAATGAAAGTGGAATTGCGTCAACTAGAACCTTCACCTTGCAAGCGCAATCTGATGTGGGTGAAACATAAACCACTGTAGCCTTTATATAGAACAAAATAACCCTTGATTTTCACTCCAATACTGAAAATCACTTGGGCTCAAAGAAGGTATCACATGAAATTGACCAAAAATACAAATGAATGCAAGCATATGCCTGAATTACAAGAAAAATGGAGGGAGAAATAACCCTTAGGAGCCTCCGTTATTGAAAATTGGGGGAGAAGGAGTGATATCACGAGATTTTCTCTAAAAATTCGAGGCGAAAGACAGATTGGAGGGTGATTTTGCTAGGGAGAAAATAGTTTTTTTCATTTCTCTCATTAATATACGGGAGGCTATTCATTTTGTATTTTTTTTCTAATAAGTATTGGGCGCATATATTTTAGATTAAAAAACCCTTTCCATATAATTAAATATCCCACTAAACTTTTATAACCCCCTTAATATAGCCCATGGGCTATATATAGCCCCTAAAACTATCCATGATGCATATAGATTAGATGGATCTTCCATGACCAAGGAGATGAAGTAGTACTAGAAAAAGAGATGATGGATATGGTGTTGGTTGTGTCCGAGCAAGAAACCGGAGGGTGGACCTCCTCAAGGGCAGTAATGTCGGACTCGCAGGAATGCATGCGAAGGTCACTAAGGAGCGACTGGTACTCAGGAAAGTTTGGCCAATGGTGTGAATAATTACCATATTAGCCACAAATTGCACATGGGTGGTTGGTTCGCAGTGACTTGTTCTTGACTGTGGGTAAAGCTGGGAAATTGACAACTAGGATGTCATCAGTCTTATATACAGAGTGCATGTGGGTGTGAAGGATAGGAAAATTAAGACAAATTTGTGTCGCATGGCCTTGGACATCACACAAAGAACATGTATGAGAAGGATGAGGTTATGTCGTTTCTTTGGGCACCTTTCCCCCAGTGTTCTTCAGAGGAGGAGGGGAAGGAGTCGAGATAGGAATAGTCTTTGGTGTACTCGGAGGTGGGTTCAACATTGTCTCAATAGGTTGGACGGGAGTTGACATGACTTGTGGAGTCAGGGGTGGGTTAGGTGGATCAAGGTACCACACAGGAATACCCAAGGTGAAACCAGGATGGTTGAGAGTAGTCATGTTGGGCTTGGTCATGATGTCAGATGGTGTAAAAAGGAATGGAATCATGTGGACATGGATTGAACCCCAATAATTCCCTCAATAATGTGGTTGAGGTTGCAACTGAGGTTGTTAGGAGGTCGAAACGTTACCAGAAGTGACACTAGTGCACAAATCCGATATATCAGTCGACGAAGGAGGAGGTGGTAAGGACAAAAGGTGTCTTTCATAGGAATGTTGGAAAAAAACCCCTAGACAACGACAGATAGGGATGGTATGGACACGTTGTATATGGTAGTTTCAATAGTGGGAAGGACATGTTTTGGTGTGGCCATCCCATTTGGATCGTAGTATGTCAGTTGGTTGATGGTCACGATATTCCCATCATGAGGGAACATCAAGAGTCAAAATACGGTAGAGGAAATGACTCGCATTCCATACATATAACTATGTACTAGGAGGATTTTGTAATCGAGTTGGGCTTTGACAACCTCAATTTCAATCAACACTATTTTTTTAGCCAACTCAACAGGGAAATTTGTGAGAACACCTTGGGGTTGAGCAGAGTGACCATCATAGGAACAAAGGGAGGTGGAAGAATGTTGAAGGGTTAGGGATCCGAGTTTCTTCCAAACAAAGGTTGACATAAAACAGGTGGATGCCCCCTCATCAATGATGCATCGATGAATGACCAAATTCTGAATCCTGACAGGAAATTGGAAAGCGGTGGATGATGGAATCTAGGGTTCTCCTTGATCTAGGTCGAAGGTGATCAACATAGAGTCAGAGGGATCAACGAAACCTAACATGAATAACAGTCATTTACATTATGAAGGACAAGTTTTGAGGAATTCCAAAATAGACATGGTCATTGGAGACCGTTCCAAGTCATCAACAATACTGTAGTTGAGCACTGCTCTCGTTGTGGTGTTGTTTGCAACGCGGCGCAAAGGGAACCGCAGGACTTTGGAAGTCCCGTTTGTAGGGGGTATCAGCATATGTAAAGACATATCCATATTGGTGGAGGTATATGTCATAGATGGTTCAACAATTTTTTGTGGTGGAACCATTCTGGTTTCATCAAGTCTGGATGTTGACATCAGACGATAACCTCATGAGGTGATGGACACCAGGATCAATGGGTTGAGACACAGAATTGGTTGCATCATTTTGTGGGGACAATGGTTGGGTTGCAACCATCGGTGTGGTAGGGGTTTTGGAAATTGAACCCAAGAGATAGAACAATTACACTCACAAAATTGCTAATCAAACATGAAAAATTAACACCAAAGGAGACTGAAATTGGAGCTTAACACTAATCTATATTGAATAAGTGTACAATAGCCAACCTTGTGAAGTAATAGGATACTGCAATATATCATTACATGAGAGATTTGAATGCATAAGGATGCCATTCGAAAAGGTCAAAAAGTAGGGTTACTAAATCTAGTCAAATCCCCCATAGGTGCATAAAGCAGCTTCCAAATCCACCAAGATGATCACAAATTGGCTAATTCAAGTAGGAAATATAATGAGGGATGGAAAGAAAAATCATACATGCTTTTATTAGGAGAAAATGAGGGAGGATAATGTGGGAAAAAAACAAGTCAACTACACCTAGTCTAGCTTTTCCTTTTGCCTTGATTCTCAATAAAATAGGCAGCTTTTTAGAAAAAGAAGATATGTGCTTTGGAGGATCTAAAATAAAGAAAACATGCTAAAATGGGTTTCTAGGAAGTTTCCCAAGCGCTCCATGACCTAGTTTTGGCATGTGTTGACTTCTAGGACATGTAGAAGGCAACTAGCATAGAGTGGAATCTAAGAGACTAGGTAATAAGACAAAAATGATTTAATTAATGTCTAAGGTAGGTAACTATGGGTTGATTATTATAACACCCCCCCCTTAAGCCTGAATTTATGAGTAAATATCAGAAAAATATAGGGCCTAGAAATAAGGATTAGTCACCCTTTACATACTACTTGTCCCTACAACCAAGGAAAGAGGCAAAAACCCAGTGGGAAAATCATCCCTTAAACATGCATAGGAAAACAAAATTTGGAAATATTGCCATCAATCATGCTTCACAGCATGATCATCAATCGTCGGCATTGATTTGATATTGTTGAATGTCTTCTCACAAAAAACTTTGGTGAAGATGTTTGCTACTTGTTCTGAAGATGCATAGAAGAGTAGATGAATGGTACCATCATGCACAAGCTATCTGATGTAGTGCATGTAGATCTCAATGTGCTTGGTTCACTATCTCTAAACTGGATCATTGTAGTTTGTAATGGTTCTCTACTTATCACAGTAAGTAATAGTTGAAAACTCTGATTCGAAGCCACATTCTCCAAGTATTCCCTACAACCACAAACATTGAGTTGCTGCATTTACAACTCCTCTATACTCTGCTTCTGTAGATGAGAGTGCTATGGAACTTTGCTTCTTGATTGACCAGTTGATTGGTTCTTTTTCAAGCATGAACACATATCCTAATTTTTACTTTCGATCTATGTTGTCACCTGCCCAATCACTATCAGTAAACCCAATCAAATCAAGATCAGATTTTGCTTTGTAGAAGATCCCATGAGTTCTTGTTCCTTGAACAAAGTTTAGGATCCTTTTGGATACCCTCTAGTGGACCTCATGAGGCTGATACATGTATCTTGAATCCACACTAACTACATAATATAGATCAGGTTGAGGGTGTGTGAGATAAAGAAAACACCCAATCAACTGCCTATACAGTGTATTATTTACCATAGGAGAAGAACCTGCTTCTTCAAGCTTAACTCCTGAAAGGAAGGGAGTCTTGCTTGGCTTGCAATATTTCATGTTGAACTTGTTCAGAAAATATAAGTCATACTTGGACTTATGTACTTTGATTCCATGTTGGGATTGAGCAATTTGGAGACCCAAGAATTGGCTCAACAATCCCAAATTTGTCATAGAAAATGCATTGTTCATTGCATCCTTCAAGGAGGCAATCTCTTTCTTTGAACTTCCTGTAATCAGAAGGTCATCCACATACAAGACAATAATCATCAAATAACCATTAATCATCTTCAAATAGACATTAGGATTAGACTTGCATCGAACAAAACTCAATGACTGCAGAAAGCCATCAATCTTGGCATACCAAGCCCTGGGGGCTTGCTTGAGCCCATACAATGATTTCTTTAACCTTCACACTAAATATGGATTAGAAACAAACCCTTAAGTTTGCTGCATGTAAATATCTTTAGTGATATCTCCATTTAGGAAAGCACACTTCACATCCATGTGATGTACCTCCCACTGCTTTGAAGCTGCAATGGCTAAAGCTAGCCTTATGGAGTCCATCTTTGCCACTAGTGAAAAGGTTTCATTGTAGTCAATACCATGTACTTGTTAATATCCCTTGGATACCAATATTTCCTTATATTTCAAATCTTAACCATCAATAGAAAACTTAGTCTTGAAAACCCACTTACATTGAACTAGCTTCCTCCCTAAAGGAAGATCAACCAGATCCCAAGTGTTGTTCTTCTGGAGCGAGCTGAATTCTTCTTTCATGGCTGTTTTCCATATTGGATCATGTGCTGCATATTCATATGTATATGGATATAATTCAACCATCAGATAGCACTTCTCAGAAAATAAATTATCTTTCATACAAAGGGCACTCTCAAACTGAGATCTAGTCCTCCTAGTGTCACTAGGATTTCCAGCTAGTTCCTCGGCTACATGAATGGTATTTGATGCCCATTTTGGTCTTGTAGGACTGTCAGGATATGCAATCAAATCATAATTATCAGACATATCAGAATCAGAAAACTCATTAGTCTCTCCACTTACAATTAATGGATCTGGAGGTGAAGAAGACTCTCCAACTTCAACTGCTACTAAAGGCTCTTCTTGGAATTGAACACTTATTTCAATGAAGGATTTGTTAGTGCTCAAGTTGATCAGCTTGTACCCTTTTGAATATTTAGAATACTGAACAAATAGGCACTCTTGGATTTGGGGATGCAAAGTCTTCCTCTTTTCAGTTGGAATTCTAGCCCAAGCCTTTGAGCCAAAAATCCTGAAATGGGTCACATCTGGCTTGTGCCCACTCCATGTTTCGAAAGGAGTCATACCATCAAGATGCTTATGAGTCACCCTATTATGGATGTAGGATGCATAGTTTATAGCCTCAGCCCAAAAATTTGGTGGCAAAGTCTTAGCCTTCATCATGCAGGTTGCCATCTCCTTCAGTGACCTGTTCTTTCTCTCAGCAACACCATTTTGTTGTGGTGTGTAAGGGATCGAATGATGCATCTGAATACATGCATCTTTACAGTACTGAATGAATCAGACTTGACATACTCACAACCATTGTCAGATATGAGGATATTGAGTTTCCTCCCATACTGGTTTTCAACCAAGGCTTTAAAGACTTTGAAGAGGTCAAAAACTTCAAACTTATGCTTTAGGAAGTGAACCCAACAATACCTAGAAAAGTCATCTATGAAGGTTAGTGCATATTTTTCTTGAATCATGGACACATGAGGAAATGGACCGGCAATGTCACTATGGATCAACTCAAGATGTGCAGAGGTTCTCTCATATTTGTGCTCTGGGCGTTTTCCTAGGATACAACCTTGACAGACTCCCTTGGAAAACTTGATCTTTGGTAACCCTATGACCATATCTTTTTCACTCAAATCAGAAAGATACTTGTAGTTAAGATGGCCAATTATTTCATCCTAAAGCTTTCTTTCCTCATTAGCATGAATCAGAAGAGTAGATGGGTTTGAGTAGGGTAGAAAATGGGAAAACATGAATACCTTCGAAGTGTGATCAACAACACCTTTTGCTATGAATTTACCATTCGAAATCTCAGTGATTTAAACATCATCAGGGGAGAAGATGACCTTCTTTGGAGACCCAGTGTGAGTCATCTGATACACTGACAAGAGATTAGAGGCAAGACCTGGAACATACAACACATTATTGAACTTACCATGGTCAAGATCAATACTTCCTTTCCCCAAACTGTTAGTGAGAGAGTCATCTCCCAAAACTATTGGTGGACCTTTTGACATGTCAAGAGAGGAGAATGCCTCTTTTGTCGAAACCATATGTCTAGAATCTCCAGAGTCTATGATGAAGCTAGGTGAGCTTGATGTGCTAGCAACCAAGGCATGTACTCTCTCTCTGTCCTCTGAATTTGATCCTCCTTCCCTCTTCTTTGATTAATCAGGAAGGGAGATGTTATTCTTCTCGAGGAGTTGGATCAACATGTCAATTTGCTTCTTCATACAAGAGCTCTCAGGATGATTGCCCTTACTGCATCATGTGCACTTTCTCATTTCTCCTTTATTCTTATTCTTCTAGAAGTTCTTCTTGGAACCTTGGGGTTCCTCTTGAGACTTGTTATTGTCTATCTTTTGCTCAAGTGGCCTTTTATCTTTTTTCTTGATTTTTGAATCCACCCTTGAACCTCCAACAACAAAAGCTTGGTATTTGGAAGGTTTTATGGTGCCCATCATCACCAACTTATCTTGTTCCCGTGTGAGGGATTCCATGAACTATTCAAGCCTAGGCATCTTCTAGGTTTGAGTTGTCAACTTGGTGGCATGGAAGGTTGAAACAAACAGTGAATAGTTAGGGCCAAGCTTCGAGAGTATGGCCAAAACTAGTTTCTCTTCCTTCTTTTCGATCCCACACTGTTTTAGCTGCAAAACAAGGGCTTTAAACTTGGAAAAATAGAGTTTCAAGGATTCAAAGCTACTGAGACTCAAGGAGATCAATTCATTGTTGATTTGATGTCCTCTCATCTCATCTATCTTACCAAAAATCTATACAAGCTTCTCCCACACTTCATTAGGTGATGTAAATCCATCAAGATGGAAAAGGAGGTGTCCTGAAATGCTTAGACACAAAAGACCATAGGCCTCATCCCTCCTGTTGTTCCATTTGATTTTATCTGTAGCTGCATTGGGTTATTCCTCAGTTACCATAGTCATCTTGTAGAGACATTTCTCTCTCAACAATATCTCCATCTCAGCTTTTCACTCAAAGAAATTGAATGGAGTCAGGATGATCTTCTGAGATTGGTCCATAGCTTAGAAATTGTTCCCTTCAGTCAGTAGAATATGCTCCTAGTCAAGATGTAAAACCTACAATAACAATATGGAAGGGGAGAAATAGATCTACAAAGGCTCTTATACCATGTGGAAACTGAACCCAAGAGATAGAACAATTACACTCACAAAATTTCTAATCAAACATGCAAAATTAACACCAAAAGAGACTGAAATTGGAGCATAACACTAATCTGTATTGAATAAGTGTGCAATATCCAACCTTGTGAAGTAATAGGCTGCTGCAATATATAATTACATGAGAGATTTTAATGCATAAGGATGCCATTCAAAAAGGACAAAAAGTAGTCTTACTAAATCTAGTAAAACCCCCCATAGGTGCACAAAATAGTTTCCAAATCCACCAAGATGCTCACGAATTGGCTAAGTCAAGTAGGAAAGATAATGAGGGATGGAAAGGCAGCCCATACATGATTTTATTAGGAGAAATAGAGGGAGGATGATGTGGGCAACAAACAAGTCAACTACACCTAGTATAGCTTTTCCTTTTTCCTTAATTCTCAATAAAACAGACAGCTTTTTAGAAAAAGTAGATATGCACTTTGGAGGATCTGGAATAAAGCATACATGCTAAAATGGGTTTCCAGGATGTTTCCCAAGTGCTCCATGACTTAGTTTTGGCATGTGTTGACTTCTAGGACATGTAGAAGGAAACTAGCATAGAGTGGAATCTAGGAGACTAGGTAATAAGACAAAAATGATTTAATTAATGTCTAAGGTAGGTAACTATGGGTTGATTATTGTAACAGGGGGTTCTAGGGCACCATAGGTGGAAGGCTAGTGGTGTTGGGTTTGGATGAGTCGAAGAAGCTACATTAGGGTCACATTGACTATCATTTTGGAGTAAGTGGTGGACATGATTCAAGTGAGGACATTGATGGGTATAATGGTTGTAGGTGTTACATATTGTGCATGGATGTTTAGTATGCAACTGTGGGTTCTTTCGAGGTCTAGTGGGACGCTGGATATTTTGTGTAGGGGGTTCAGCTCCATTATTGTTCGGAGGGTTGGCTTGTTGGCCACCTCCTTGAGGCTAGTTGTTGCCCTGATTCCTACCTCTTTTATTCCTTCTCTGACCTTGTTGGTTATTGGGGGGAAGGTTAGTTAGGGAGGTTCTGCTATGCATAGACCTATCTTGGAGGAGAAAGAGGAGTTGGGGCTAGAGTAGAAGTAGGTTTCGTTGGAGGTGGGTAATAGGAAGGAGTAGCTGGTGGGGATGCAAACCCAGTCATTTAGCCATTACACAAGTGTGTTTAACAAGTTGGTGTGTGAAGGTGAGGGACTAGTGTGAAATGCACATAATACGGTGTGGCTCTGGACTGAGCTGTTACAGGTGACATATCAGGGGTGTAACATAGAGGTGCATAGGAAGGTGTGGCTTCGCACTAAGACGTTAAGTGTGAAAGATCAGGGGTGTAACCTGGTTAGGAAACACTATGGGTGTTACCGGGATGGGGTGGAATCACAACAGATGCCGGATAAAAATGAGGATGGTGGGTAATAGAGTCGATAAATCCATCAACAACAAGAGATGCCCCTGCATATCTCAACGTAAGGTGTTGACATGGGGAGCATCAAGTATAATGGTGTACAAGTAACCCAATTGGGTGTATATAAGATAGAATTATTGAGCCTTTGGGATGGCTTCCTCCTTGGTTTGTGGGATCTTAGATGCAACGTGCTTGGCGATGGGGGGGAGTAAGCTTTTGAGAAACCAACCTAGGAGGATTCTATCATCTAAAAGGATATTACACAAGCTACAGTGACATCACCATTCATGGATATGAACTATGATATGGGTAGTTGTGTTTTGTCTAGAGGATAATATAATTTCTACACCCTCATAATAGAGAAAAGGTAACTAAAGTATTATAGAAACATTGAGTCTAATGAGGAGAAGTATGGGTAGGTGGCATGTGGTAGTTCAATGTACCACTTGGCCGCAACACTTGTGAGTGTGTGTTGGAACAAAATTAATTGGATAGAATCATCCACTATGATGTTAGATGAACACAATGTTGGAGACATTTATCACCATACACACTCTTTTTGGTCAAATTGGCCTAGTTAAACCACTATCCTAAGTATAATTGACATTAATTGACATCAGTGGAGCATTAATTGACATCATCTAGTCACAACCACCCCTACCTATAGTTAAGGAGGCTAACTTAGCCTTCTCCTACAGTCAAGGAGGCTAACTGGAGCACTCTGGGGGTGATCTGAGTGATATTAATGCACCTAATTGCTAATTGGTGGTTACAATCAGTTCAACCAGTTAGTTAAGGCACCTCCTCTCATTAAATATATTATTTAATGATTATTTATTATTATTTAATGATTTGGAGTCAACAGGGTCACCTCCACCAACTTCTGATGATCAGTTCAGCTTCAGTTAACCTCATCGGGGTTCATTGAAGTCATTGAAGCACTAGCACTTGATGGTTGGCTTGCTATGACATGTGTTTGATCTCTTTTAGTTGAGATTCAGTCATTTATTGCACTCAGACTTCAGTTAAGGTTTGGTGAGTCAATTAGGTTTTTGGTCAAGTGTTTAACTAAGTGTGAACCAATGGCTTACAGTCAGTTAAGCTAGACTCACTCATTGAATTCGAATGACCTCCTTAGGTATCTGAATTCCTCATTGATTCATGCTATTGCTTACATTGTTTATTGAATATACAGAGAGGAAACCATTATGGTTCCAATTAACACCATTTCTTAGTTATTTGTTGATGAGATTGATTATTTGTTCCTAGATCAATGTGCAAGATTAATATGGTATCAGAGCTTATGGCGGGACAAAGATCTATCTCTCAAAAACAAGCTTTTTGACAGATTTCTCCATGAAAAGTAAGCAATAGCTCAAAAATCCAGCACTGCACCAGAAGCCAAGGCTTACCACTCAATACCCCAAGTAAAGAACTTGTTGATCAAGATTGCTTGATTGACTATGCTGGGTGTGATGAAAGCCTAGAATGTGTAGGCTATCCGACCTTATTTTTCCCTTTCCTTTTGATTTTCAGGTTTCTATAGTTGAAGCATTCACTCCAGCACATCCAGATGGCCTCCTCAGCAGATCTCTTGACTCCAAACAATTTCCACTTATGGAAAAGTGATATGGAGATTCAGTTGCACTCCAAAGGACTTTTTAGAGTCACCATGGAAACTGAAGTTGAGCCTGGATCCACCATAGAAAAATCAAGATTCTTGAACAAGAAGGATGAAGCCTTCGGTTTCTTGTGCCTCTCTATTTCCCGTGACATTCTCTTCCATCTTACGGATTCGAAGACACCGAAAGAAATATGGGACAAATTGGAATATTTATATGGAAAGCATGATGACTTGAGGGTTTACCAGCTCAAAAATGAACTCATGTCTCTCCAACCTTCCAATTTTGAGACTCTGAATGATTTCTTTACAAAGTTCAAGCATATTGTTTTACTCTTGAAGCAATGCAACATGGAGAAGGAGGATGATCAGCTCATCCTTACCATACTCTCCAAACTCGGGGCTGATTATTCAGTTTTTGTTTCTACATTTGTTGGGATGCGTACCCTAAGGATTATTAGTTTTGGTAACTCCGCGGTTGTTTGTAAGCGGATTTATGGGTCAAAATAGTCTTAGGGGTGTCGAGGTAAGTCAAAACCCCTTTTTGTAATGAACCCATGGTTTAAATCCAGGGTTTAGGGTTTTGGGTGCCCATGGTTTGAAACCATGGTTTTGTAATAACGCGATGTATAAATAGGCATTTTTGTAAATAAGAAAAAGTTAGGTTTTATGATGTAAGAAAGATTAAGGCAAAGCTAAGGTTGATTTTGTAAGGAAAGGTTAAGTCCCAGCTGTGTGCGTGGACGACCTCTGCAGCTGTGTGCGCAGAGGGTTTTGTAGGAAGATTGAGAAAAGATTTGTAGCTGTGTGCGCAGAGGCCTGCTGCTGTGTGTGCGGCTGTTAAGGACTGAAGGGATCTACAGCTGAGTGCGCAGATCAAATTGTGGTTTTGTAGCAAGTTGAATAAAACACAGTTTGTGGACGTAACCCCTACACTGGGGGTGAACCACGTTAAATCTGGTGTTGTGGTTTCTTGTGTTGTTTCTATTTCTGTTGTCTTTTATGCATTAATAATTGTTTACATTTGATAACTTAGATCACTGCTAATAACAAGCTTCGCTGTGAATTCCCTGTAGTGGGTTAAGAAAGTCACGGTTGTTTATCTATGCTGCAAAGTTGTATATAAGTGAATGACAGAGCTGTGTAATTGTTGATTAATAAGTTATTAAAGGCTAAGGTACAGTAATATCCCTCTCTGCTTGTAGAAACCTGATTCTGCGGCACCCCATAGCTGTTTCGGGTGAGACTGCAACCTGCGCGCAGGTTGTTACCGAAAGGGCCAACACTGTGGGTCTTTTGTTGGTGCGACATAAAAGGATTAAACCCGGGTCTGCCCTATTGCCCAACAAATTGGTTCCATTGCCGGTTGAACTCAGTATCTGCTCAAGAGGGGTTTACGTCGTACCTCGAGGGCTATGTTCTGGAGGCCCTCTGTGACAGAAATTGGTGATTGGCTTGATGAGACTTATCTAAAATTTGCTGAGAAAGAGAACACAAATCCGCATCATAGCGCATGTGACTTTTTACAGAGGTATGTTTTTTGTGATGCTTATGAAATTTTCTTTTGGTAGTATCCACATAGAGTTGCACCAGTGGCTGTCCAGGTTAGCTGAGAAGCGAGGGGCGGTTTTCTGTTTGGACCCCCGCAAGAGTTAATCTAGTACAAAGTGTGAACAACGAGATCTCCCAAGCGGTTGACTTCTGGACCACATGGACCCTTGAGGCCTTCGTGACGGAGTTCGCCATTGACACGGGCACTTCCTTTAGTGACGCCGAACGCTGATTTTTCCAAGGACCACGGGGTAAGCTTTTGAATTTATTTATCTTGAGAATTAAAATGCTATTAGTTGAAAAAGGAATATTGCTATTTGAATCAGATTGTTAGCTTTTGTGTTACTAACATATGTTTGCAAGTGACAACACTCCCGCTGCGCACACTAGTTTGCCGCAAAGTGGAAAAGGGTATAAACGAGATTTCCAGTCCTACTCCTTAGGTCAAGATACCGTACTGTCCCCTATCAATTCTGAAGACTCAGACCCGGAAGACAACCCTTCCTTTGGAAACCCTCTGGTCAACCCGCAGCGAAACTCTGTGACCCCTGAAAGTCTGTCGCAGTCCGCCAGTCCACCCAGTCTGAGTATTCCAGCCACAGGTCCATCTGCCTCTGTAAACCCCCCCCCATCGACATCCTGTCCCCCTCCCAACCCCCCCACAACCACCATGGCCCACCTAGCTGATGATATCAAGCTGCCCATCTTCAAAGGCACGGGATTAGAAGACCCCGAACAGTTCTGGTTTTTATGTGAAGCAGTATGGAACGCGAAGAACATTACAGACCTGGATGTGAGAACCGCGCAGCTCATTACTTCTTTCCGGGACCGGGCTTTGACCTGGTTCATGAAATTCTCCAGTACTCAGACCCCTACTTTAGACGATATTAAGGCAGCCATCACCAAAGAATTTAAGAAGCCTAAATCAAAATCGCAGAGCATCACTGAGCTCAAAGAGATTCAGCAGCGGCGTGGTGAATCCGTGTGGGACTTTGACCAGAGATTCAAAGTTCTACTAGACCAAGTCAGCTTTACCATTAGTCCTGCGCAGCACAAGGAATGGTTTATCGCAGCATTATTACCACATATCCAAACTCCGCTCATGCAACAAAAGGTTGCTGACCAGCAAGAAGCTCTGGAAATTACAATGAAGCTAGAAACCGCCCCCGTCGGAGATGATTCCGGTCTTGCTCAAATCCAAGCGCAGCTAGAAGCCATGGCCCTGGAGCTTCGCGATATGAAAAAGGATAAAACCAGTTGAGAGGAGGTCTGGTGTACGCAATGCCGGACAGAAGGTCACGATCGGGACCAGTGCCCTGGGGTCAGAACCTACTTAAATACGGGGGTGCCCAACCAATTCAATACCGGTGTTCTATATTGTGAGATTTGTCGAACCACTGGCCAACATCGCCCTGAAAACTGCCATCTTCTTCAGTGATATGTTCAAGTTCCCAAGAATCCCTACTGCAAGTTCTGTAAGTCAGTAGGGCATAACGAAGAGGAGTGTCGTAGCTATGACCTCATGCAAGAGCGCATCTCTGACGTCTACTGAGTGCAAAATGAAGCCCAGAATAATGACGGCTATGGTTACCGTGGCGGTGCCTCTGGAAGAGGTGCCTTTGGAGGTCGTGGCCGTGGTGGTATGCCTGGGAGAGGAAGAGGCCTGGTGGTGTGCTACAATTGTAACCAAGCTGGCCATTTGGCTCGCGACTGTCGGAACCCCACCACAACCTGTCGGTATTGCTGCGCAGTAGACCACGTGATTGAACAGTGCCCCCAGCTCATAGCGAAGATTCAGGAAAACAACAGTGGCCCTACCCAGAATATTCAGTTGATTTCTGTTGAGCAGAGACCTACTGCAGCCATCAATGTGGTCACCTGAAGTGGAGCCACAACGCACATTCAGCAGTCGCAGAAACAACCTGTCGAGGTGTGCGCGCGTAACGCCTCCGCGCAAGTCCCAGCACTTAAAACTGCACAAGACCAAGCACCAGTCAAGGCGGCCCAGTGCGATATTGTTGACCCTCGCACACCCACAGCACCTATGCGGCAACCTCTGCAGGCCTCGCAACCGCAAGATCCTTTGCCGGATAAAACCCTCAGAGAGGAGTTGATCAGGAGAAAACTGTTAGTCATGTCCGAAGAACGGGGAGGGAAATGAGATTGAATGTTCAGATAGGGGAATATGATATGACTGATGTCATTTTGGATCTTGGATTAGAAGTTAATGTCCTACCCAAGCAGACTTGGGGACAAATGGGAAAACCTTCCCTGGATTGGTCACCTATACAACTCAGATTAGCTAACCAGCAAAAGATTGTGCCCCTCGGGAGACCTCTTAGTGTTCCCATAGATCTTGATGGGGTAAGCACTCTAGCGGATTTTGAAGTTATTGAGATCATTGCTGACAGCAACCCTTATCCGGCCTTGTTGGGAATCGAGTGGGCCATGGAAAATGCTGCAATCATCAACCTTAAGAGGAGACAGATGACCTTCGAAGGCAATGGTCTGCGAGTTATCATACCCCTTGACCCATCCCAAGGAGAAATATATACAGAACTGATCAGAGACGAAGGGGAGTAGGATACTCTAGACCACCTCTACAACATTACAACCCAGGAAGCCGATTATGTCGAACCTGATGCCGACGGTGTACTAAATTGGCAATGTGATAGCTCCTGCATGTCTGATTCAGACGATGATCTAGAGAATTGGCAGAATCGACTGTACGAGCTACATGGCCATAGGTGCGCGCAACTCACTCAGTCTCTTAGATGCCTTAGTGCACAGCCGAGAGAGTTTCCTACCTATGTTGGGTTGACCGACCCTGGATGCTTTATTGTACAAGCACCTCAGTCAGTGAGAATGTAGACTCTGGAGACAGCATTAGGAGCTACAGCAGCAGGGCGGACTGATAACAACAAGTCTACTCCCAGTTGGGAAGCCAGCCAGAAATTTCTGCGTCTCAGCTTCATAACACAAGTCCAAGAGGCGCGAGGTAAGTTCATTGGGCAGAATAGCCCTCAAAAACAATTGAGGCACAGTTATGCAGCCTGGGACACCATACCTCGCGAAGAGTGGGTGCATACGTTCGTACACACCTTGGAACCTCTAGCACAAAAATGGTATATGGGGGCTGCGCTCCGACATGAATCGAATACCAAACCAAGGGGCAGCACCAAGAAGCCACCTCCTCAAACCTAACAGTCTTGTCGCCGGCATTCCTAGGACGGGTCGAAGGGAAATAATGTGCCAAGGGTGCTTGTTGTCACGAAGCTCACACCTGGATTCTGCCAAAGTCCACAAACACAGCGAGGCTTAAAATCCGACCGTTGGGAAGCAGCCAATTTGGCGGCAGTAGTGTTTTAATTGCCTTAAATGCCTGTACTAAGACCAGTATCAGAAATCGAGCTCCACTTGGACAAGATTTTCATCAGATTTGGTGCCTTCAATGCACCGTCCTGCCCGATTTGATTGATGGCGTGTATAAGAAGATTCCTAAGTTAGGGAAAATTGTATTCTGCATTTCTTCAAGATGTACAAGTGAACCCATGACAACAGAACGAGATATTGAGGATTTGGTCAGAGAATTCAAGCAAGAGGGTCTGATAAGCTGCTCTAATCGGTCGCCTGCCCTTACTCCCTGTGAAGAAGCTCCCCCAGCACCACCATGGCCGATGCAGACATGGTCTGCCAGGAAAAAGTCCAGAACTGAAATTCGCTCCAAGCGAAACCAAGACCGGTAGAGGCAAACAGGGAAAACACCAGAATATCATCTTATGGATCCCAACGGTTCAGCACAGGTCCCGGCCGGGGGTAGGGAGCATATTGCACCTCCGCGGCCACCATATCTACAACCTGTTCGCCCAGGTGCCACGTTACCCCGTCGAACAAAGCAATTCACATTAACCACACCCTCGCTGCCACAAGGAGTTCAGCTAATCAGAAGCATGACAGGGAAGATCGATCGGCTTAAGTACAGCGATCACGACACCAATGACCATGGTAAGTTTCCACAGTTTGAACCAGCAGAATACTTGCACCGCGTCAAGTACCTAGATCATAAGGTCACACTACTGGAAGTGCAACCATGGGCTGCGGGCTTGGACAAAGCTGGCCTACTCAAGATACTTGATATTCCCCATTTCGGTCGTGGCATACATGTGACCGTAGTGGCCAAACAGTTACTAACGTTAGTGCATGATGGGTATTTATGGATAGGGGACCATCAAATTCCTATTGACGCCGCACTCATCCATAAGATCACAGGTTTACCAATGGCAGGACCTGATCCGGGAACTGAATTTCCATCCAAACATGACGATACAAAGCTCACGCAAACCATGAAAGAGCGGTTTGGCCTGACAAAGGGGAAACGGGGGTATCACACTTCTGCGATTCAGGAGCATCCCATTCGCTTTGCAGCTGAACTCTTAGCCTGCAAACTCATACGGAAATGCAGGCCAACTGAAGTACCTGCTCCCAGGGATAATTTTAAGAACCCCCCCAAAATTTATATGTATAAAAAATGGGCGAATCCCCCCGATATATAGGAAAACTTGAAGGCGATTTTATCAATAATA
>LPNX010545173.1:208337-279949 GCA_001517045.1 Pseudotsuga menziesii | reverse complement strand
CCCAAACACTGATATTTTCTATTTCTATGCAATTTTACTGAAATGGCCGGGCATGCAAACTGCCATGCAAAATTTCCCTATTTTATAGCTGGAATTAGGATTATTGTCCCAAACACTGATATTTTCTATTTCTATGCAATTTTACTGAAATGGCCGGGCATGCATTATGTCCCAAACACTGATATTTTCTATTTCTATGCAATTTTACTGAAATGGCCGGGCATGCATTATGTCCCAAACACTGATATTTTCTATTTCTATGCAATTTTACTGAAATGGCCGGGCATGCAAACTGCCATGCAAAATTTCCCTATTTTATAGCTGGAATTAGGATTAGTTATCCCAAACACTGATATTTTCTATTTCTATGCAATTTTACTGAAATGGCCGGGCATGCAAACTGCCATGCAAAATTTCCCTATTTTATAGCTGGAATTAGGGTTAGTTATCCCAAACACTGATATTTTCTATTTCTATGCAATTTTACTGAAATGGCCGGGCATGCAAAATTTCCCTATTTTATCGCTGGAATTAGGGTTAGGGTTTGCACGATAGAATGAACACTTACCACTGATAAGCCGGCTGAATGTGCTCCAGAGAGAACATGCATGCATCAAGAGCTGATTTGGAGATGAACTGGTACTTTCTGCCTTCGGTGATACCCTAGCAACACGTACCCAAGATCAGCTAAGGGTGACGACGTTTTCAGTGAAGGAGGTCCCCGTTGAAGCTGAGAATTTGCAGGAGTGGTAGTCTTCCAGTGCCAGAGATGATGCCTGACACATGTGGAAGTTCCGAGGTCTCTAGGCAGGCTAGCGAATTGATCTGGATGTTTAGCTGCTCACGCCCCCCTGATCTCGAAACTGCTGATAACTGCTTCGGATGAGCAAGACCAGATCTGATAATCACCGGGTACTGGAGTATGATACTGATGATGAGAATGGTGCCTGGGTTCTGAAGGTAAACTGAGATCTGAGGACCCAGCGAATGATTTGGGGTTTTTCAGCTAAAAAACCCCTTATGGCTGCACACGTGCCCCTGCAAACAATCTCTGATGGATACTGGATAACTGTAAAGGAATGAATAAATTGAAGAGCGGATGGTGGAACCTGGATGGTTTATCCTGGATGAGACTAGGGTAGATGTCTCACTGTCGAAACCCGTTAGCTGAAGACGCCGTCTTCAAACCCAATTGCTGTGGCTGCACGCTGTGCTGCTTCTCAAGAGCTCCAAAATTATCTAATAATCAAAAGTAAAGTCTCCATTCACTTTATCTTTCTTTTATAACTTTCAACTGCGAAAACTCTAATTTTTGACCTAATTAGGTCAATTTAACTTCTAATTTGCAGTTGACTTGCATGCATGCGCATGGAGACTTAATCGGGTGCATGCATCATTAAATAATGCTTAGATGTCATGTATGTCGATGGTCCTCTTCGACCCAATGGTGATATAATATTGATGGCCTAGATTTTTTGTAGATGGCATCAGTCTTCAATTGATTACCTAACTGTCAGTACCCGCTCGAACCCACAGGAATCACATAGGTTAGCGGGTTTGTCCTCAATGCCTAAGCATAAGAGGACATTACAGTCCTCCCCTCTTGAGATTGCTTGTCCTCAAGCAACTGCAAACTGGGATGCTGCAATACCTGTTCTCCTTCCCATGTGGCATTCTCTGGAGGTAATTCTTTCCATTGGACCAAGTACTCTCTAATCATCTGGTTTCGGAGTTTTCTTTCTCGAGTTTGTATGATCTGTTCAAGAACCAGTATCAATAGTCCCTCATCATCTAAAGGAGGTAATTCTGTTGATGGAGCAATGTGTTGTCCAATGGTCTTTCTCAGGTTGGACACATGGAATACATTGTGAATTTTGCTCTCCTGTGGCAGTTCTAGTTCATATGCCACCTCTCCCACCTTCCTGATTATTCTGTAGGGTCCGTATAAGCGAGGTTTTAACTTTTCCGCTCCTTTTTTCGTAAGTGAAGATTGTCTGTAGGGTTGGAGCCGTAAGTATACCAAATCTCCTATTTCAAAGCTCCGCTCAACTCTATGTATGTCTGCATACAACTTCTGCTGATTCTGGGTTGTCTGTAAGTTCTCTTTCAGGATTTTAAGAATATCTGATTGTCCTGTATCCAATCCTTTGCCTTAGGAGCCCTGCTGTCTCCGAATGCTAAATCTGC
This sequence comes from Pseudotsuga menziesii, assembly GCA_001517045.1. NCBI lineage: Eukaryota > Viridiplantae > Streptophyta > Pinopsida > Pinales > Pinaceae > Pseudotsuga > Pseudotsuga menziesii. Next base: position 277,762 of record LPNX010545173.1, on the reverse strand, counting down.
ATAGTCCAAGGCCTCGTAGCCATATAATGCCTTAAAAGGTGTCATCCTAATAGACATGTGGTAGGTAGTATTGTAGCAGTACTCCCCTAAGTGTAGCCATTTAATCCAGGTTCGCTGCTGCCCTGTTACATAGTTCCTCAGATATCCTTCAATCCACTTGTTGACAATCTCGATTTATCCATCACTCTAGGGATGATAACTCGTGCTGGTAGCAAGCTCGGTCCCCACTAATCTGAATAGCTTTTGCCAGAAGGCACCTGTGAATCTACTGTCCCGATCACTAACAATGGTCTTAGGTAACCTGTGTTACTTGAAGACCTCCCTGAAAAATACCTCAGCTACCTGGGCTGCGGAGTAATCAGATGATATAGAAAAGAAATGTGCGAATTTGGTCAGTCGATCAACCACGACAAATAAGCAATCTCGCTCTTGGACCTTGGGTAATCCTGTAATGAAGTCCATGGAGATACTTTCCCACTTCTGTTCTAGGATCGGTAGTCGCTGAAGCAACCCTGCTGGATGGATGTGCTCAATCTTGTTCTGCTGACATATGCTACATTCCCGCACGTGCTGCATAACCTCCTCCTTGAGGCCCTTCCATGAGAACCTCTCTCGGATCTGCCTGTAGGTCTTCAAGAAACCCTGATGTCTTGATAGTGGAGAGTCATGTGCTGCCTCTGATTTTCTTTCTTAAAGCTGGTTCTGGGACGAGGTATATCCTGCTCTTGTAATAGATGATGTCATCGACAATTCTGTACTTGTCATCTTGAATCTGTCCATCCAATAATTCACAAGCGAATTTATTTTTGGAGTATTCTACTAAGAGAAGAGCCCTCCAATCTGTAGATATACTCATGAGAGATAATGAGGCGGGTCAACTGGATAATGCATCCGCTACTATATTATTCTTACCTTTTACATACTCTATCTCGAAATCGTAAACTTGTACTTTGCTGACCCATTTCTGTTGGTGCTCATTCAGTTCCTTCTGTTCCAAGAAGTACTTGAGGCTGTTATGATTTGTCTTGATTTTGAACTTGCTGCCCACCAAGTACTGTCTGAACTTCGTGAGAGCATGTAAGATGGCTAACATTTCTTTGTCATATATGGAGTAGTGGCGCTCGTAGTTCTTCAGTTTTCGGCTCTCAAATGCAATAGGGTGATGGTTTTGCATCAATACTGCTCCTAGCCCTTCATCTGAGGCATCACATTCTACTACAAATGGTTGTGAGAAGTCTGGTAATTCTAACACTGGGCAAGAACTCATAATGACTTTCATCTCCTCAAAAAGTTTTCTGTGCTAATTCTGTCCAGGTGAATGCCCCTTTCTTTGTGAGATCTGTGAGGGGTGCGGCAAATTGGGAGAACCCCTTGACATATCTTTGGTAATAAGTGCAAAGGCCTAAGAAGCCTCTCAATTCTGTGATTGTTTTTGGCGCGGGCCAATTCCTGATAGCTCGGATTTTCTCCCTGTCAACCTGTACTCCTTTTTCACTGATTATGTGCCCTAGATACAAGATTTCCTTCATGCCAAATTCACACTTGGACATTTTCGCATAAAGCGAGTGTTCTTCTAGAATGCTCAATACTTCGTCTAGGTGTTTCAGATGTTCCTCCCATGTTTTGCTGTAAATCAAGATGTCATCAAAGAATACTAGCATAAAGTTACGTAACTGAACTCTGAAAGTATGGTTCATGCATGACTGGAAAGTGGCTGGAGCATTGGTAAGTCCAAAAGGCATGACCAGGAATTCATAGTGACCATAGTGACAACGGAAAGCTATTTTAGAGATGTCTTGATCCCTTACTCGGATCTGATGGTACCCCGAGCGAAGATCAATCTTGGAAAAGTATTTGGCACCCCGCAGTTCATCCATGAGTTCATCAATCCTAGGGATGGGATACCTGTTTTTGATGGTCTTTTTGTTGAGTGCTCGATAATCGATGCACATTCGCAGTGTGCCATCCTTATTCTTGACCAAGACGACTGATGATGCGAAGGGGCTAGAACTGGGCCGAATGTATCCAAGCTCCAACAATTCTTTGATCGTCTTCTCGATTTCATCCTTGTATCTTTTGGGATGCCAATAAGGAGTGGTGATGAATGCCTGTGTCCCCTCCTCTAGTTCAGTGATGTGTTCAAAGCCTCGGTCTGGCAGTCTACCTGCTGGAAGGTCCCGAAATACCTTTTCGTGCTTCTGTAATAAATCCTGAATATCACCTGGGTGTTGTGTGCTGTTCTCTGGAGGTTTCCTAAAGGTGACAAAACATTCTGCCGCCCATTCTATGTCATCTTATCTGTGAAGAGATCGATTTTGAGGGATAAGTGTTCATGCCCCTCAAAACTACCCGTTTTCCGTCTGGCCCCTGGAATTCCATTTCCATTGCCCGGTAGTCTATAGTATATTTCCCTATTGAATAAAGCCATTAAACACCTAATACTACATGAGTATCTGCCACATCTACTACATAAAATGAATCTGTCATCTGGTAGTTGCCTAATGTGACATTCAATTTTGGAATCCAATAGTTGCACTCCATGCTGGAGTTCCTGGCTACAGCTACCATAAATCCCTCGAACTTCTCTGTCTGAATACCCCTCTTGGCTACTCAAGCGGAGTCAATAAAATTGTGGGTTGCTCCCCCATCAATTAATACTCCCACTCTGTGGCCCTGTACTACTCCTCTGACCCCGAGAGTATGGGATCTCGGTACTCCAGATAACGTAGCAATGACTCCCTCTGGTGTATCACTCTGGAGTGATTCTTCCTCTGCTGCCTGTAGTTCTTTTGTTTCCTCCTGCTCATAGTCCTCCTTGTCATTGTCCGAATACACTTCGATGTAGTGAGCCTTTGCCTTCCCTGCACACCCGTGTCCTGGCACCCATGGTTCCTGACAAGTAAAACATAATTTCTTTCCTAGTGTCCTCGTCTAATCATGTTTTCTTGGGAAAATCCTGCTGGAAAGGTTTCTTGTCCTTGTCCCTAACTGGAAAGTTGGTTTTGAGAGGGAACCTGTTCTTCGGGACTGAATCCTGGAATCTCTGGTTTTGCTAATGGTATCCTGTAGAGTGGGGGGTTTGTAGGCTTTCACCCATCCCCGTAGTGGCTTTGTTAGGGCCTCAATGAACAACATCGTCAACTTGCTCTCTGACACATCTGTTACCATGATCGCTATCCTCTGGAATTCTGAGATGAAGGCCTCTGCGCTACCTGTCTGTTTGAGTTGAGCCAACTCTCTGAAATGTATCTATGGATCCTTCCTGTCGAACCTCTCCATGAGTTTCTGAGTGAACTCACCATAGGAGTGAATGGTGTTGTGACCCAATGTCACTAATCCGTGGTACCACCACTCATGAGCCTCTCCGTCTAGGTGGAGTGTAGCCAATTTGATGGCATCTGTCTCTGTCATGGGATTGAGTTGGAAGTAGGTATCCAACTTTTGAACCCATATCCTTGCTGAACCTCTGCGAGCCCCATCAAAGTTTGGGATGGTCAACTTGCCCAAGGTTTTCTGCAACTCATAGTTATGATTGAATCCCTTGTTGAAATTCCTGGGCCTGTTCCTACTCTTCATGTTGCAAAAATCCGAAAAAGACATGGCTGCATGAAACTCATCCCCTAAGTCCTTGTATTCCTGCAAATAAGCCCCGAAGGGTTCACTAGGTTCTACCTGCATGACTGGACTTGATACTGCATCTGCCAAGAAGTGAGGCATAGTTAGCCTGTTGGAAGGTCTGTGATATATGTGGGGTGTATTCTGTATGTTGGTGTATGCAACCTTCCCACTGCTGCTTGTAAACCCTCTATCTATCGGTGAGAGAGGTGTACTGCTGTTACCTGGTTTTGGTTTCGCCGATAACCTGTTGATTGCATTAAGTACATCTTTTTGCCCTTTTGGCTAAGTCTTGCAATGCAGATACTAGGTTGCGAAACTCCATCCTGTTCTCATTTTCTCTCGTTCCTTTTCCCCTATTAGAGTGTATACCTGTCGGTTCCATGTCTGAGTTGGTATCTTCTAGCTGGATATCCTCAATTTCCGCCGTGTACCTACTCTTCCTTCTCCTATAGGTTACGAAAGTATCTTCTTCCGTATTCATTTACTTTTCATCTCTTAAGCCCACAGCTGGCCAAGAAGATAGCTCTGATACCACTGTAATATCCCAAATACTGATATTTTCTAATTCTATGCGAAGTTACTGAAATAGCCGGGCATGCAAACTGCCATGCAAAATTTCCCTATTTTATAGCTGGAATTAGGGTTAGGGTTTGTAGGATGGAATGTAACACTTACCACTGATATGCTGGCTAAAATGCTCCTGAGAGAATATGCATGCATCAAGCGCCGATCTGGAGATGAATTGGTACTTTTTGCATTCGGTGATACCCTAGTAGCACGTACCCAAAATCAGCTAAGGGTGACGTTTTCAGTGAAGGAGGTACCCGTTGAAGCTGAGAAGTTGCAGGAGTGGTAGTCTTCCAGTGCCAGAGAGGATGCCTGACACATGCGGAAGTTCTGAGGTCTCTAGGCAGGCTAGCGAATTGATCTGGATGTTTAGCTGCTCATGCCCCCCTGATCCCAAAACTGCTGATAACTGCTCCGGATGAGCAAGATTGATTCTGATAATCATCGGGTACTGGAGTATGATACCGATGATGAGAATGGTGCCTGGGTTCTGAAGGTAAACTGAGATCTGAGGACCCAGCGAATGATTTGGGGTTTTCCAGCTAAAAACCCCCTTACGGCTGCACACGTGCCCTTGCAAACAATCTCTGATGGATACTTGATAATTGTAAATGAATGAATAAATTGAAGAGCGGATTGGGAACCTGGATGGTTTACCCTGGATGAGACTAGGGCAGATATCTCACTGCCAAAACCCCGTTAGCCGAAGACGTCATCTTCAACCCCAACTGCTGTGGCCGCACGCTGTGCTGCTACTCAAGAGCTCCAAAATCATATAATAATCAAAAGTAAAGTCTCCATTCACTTTATCTTCGTTTTATAACTTTCAACTGCGAAAACTCTAATTTTTGACCTAATTAGGTCACTTTAACTTCTAATTTGTAGTTGCCTTGCATGCATGCGCATGGAGACTTAATCGGGTGCATGCATCATTAAATAATGCTTAGATGTCATGCATACCGGTGGCCTTTGGCTCCGGTGGCCCTCTTCGACCCAATGGTGATATAATATTGATGCCCTAGATTTTCTGTAGATGGCATCAGTCTTCAGTTGATTCCCTAACTGTCAGTACCTGCTCGAACCCACAGGAATCACATAGGTTAGCGGGTTGGTCCTCAATGCCTAAGCAGAAGAGGACATTACATTCAATGCCTATGGGGTGTACCATAACCTCTTTCAATATCTTTTTCTTGGCCACATTCAACTTTATGTTTTCTTTTCTATTATACAAGGACAATGTTTTCTTTTCTTTTTTTGAATGCTATATTTATATTTTCTACTTTACATCTTGCTTAGCTGTCATAGAGTAATTTAAATCCTTTTATATTCTGATCTAATTCCTTTAAAGTTTCAGGCAAAGAGTGCTCCCAGAGTAAAAAAGTCTAGAAAATAATACTATATTTTTATGTATCTGGTATGATTTAAATTGTTTGGACATGTTGAATTTTTGTTTTCTAGCAAAAGTACTATCTGCTAACTAGGATAATTGTTTCTGTTTTATATCACAGTATAAAGGGCTTTCAAATGAAGAGCTTGCTGCACGTAGTGATTTGGTCTTGGCATTGGCAGAGAAGATTGAGTCAGTACCAGATGGAATGGGGGCAGGGACAAATAAAACAGAAGGCTGGAGGACCTCAAATACTCGAATGGAGATTAAGTTTGATTCTTCAACATCAGGTGGGGGTAAAATCTTCTGGCCGGGAACATCTTTTTTATTTGGATCTAAACGGCTGTTTTGCACAAAATACAAATTACTTTCTTGTGCTTTACAAGTTGTAGTTTATGGAAACTGTATGAATAATAGACACTTATAGCACATTTTGTAGCTTTGTCTGCTTGAAAACTATGTAATGCAAAAAAAGTATTAAATTGTCTGAGTGTTTTTCCTTTTTCATCTGTATATGTTATGTAGAGGATGCAATGCGAAGTGATTTCTATGAGCACAGTGAGGAATCCAAACAATTCAGGCAAGAGTATGAGATGCGGAAAGCAAGACAGGTAACTGAAATAGCTGTTAATAATTCTTAAGTGTCATAAGTCAGGTTAATTGATTAGCAAGACAAGAGAGTTATATTCAGAATCTGAGCACAACACCAGTCTATTGAACAGAAAGGGTGGTTGGCTTTATGCATAATGAGAACATATGTGGTTTGTGATACTGAATGTTACGTGATGTATTGTGTAAAGATTTAACTACACTCATAAGTTAACTTTAAAGGACAATGATATGAAGTTGAGGCCTAACCTAGACAGAGCTGACAGAACTGAAGAAACGTTATTAAAAGTTTCTTCAAAATCCACTCTCTAGTTACCTGCCAGTTTGCTTCTTATATGTCAGTGCTAAGATTATGTAAGATTTACATTCATAGACATAATCGATCAGATTCTTTGCACCTATGTGCTGACAATAGTCCTGAAATGTAGAAAATGATGTTAGGAATCAGGATCTTCTTCATTGCCATTTTCTTTAAACTTTTTGATGGCAATCTAATTTTTTCAGGTTAGACCTATTGGCTAGGGGATGGCATTAGAATTAGTTACCCATATTTCTCACCAGCGTTAGAATTAGTTACCCATATTCTCACTTGGTCAGGTTGTAGCTTGCAATTCCACATAAAGTCACTGTTCAGCAGTAAACTTTGTTAGATCTTGTTTTGTTGCTCATACTGTTTGGACAAATAGGTTTGTTAGACTGTAAACCCATTGTTTGTGTTACTAATTGATCTTTGAGGTGCAAATGCACCCTAGGGTTTCATCTCAAAACCCTGATGTCAATTCTCCAAGTGATGAATCCCTAATCCTAGTCTTCAAGATTCTCCAAGAAGATTAAGAAATTATAAACTCCAAGAGAGAGAGACCACGTGGCATGTACAAATGAAGAAATAAGAGAGAGGTGACTAGTGCTTTCCACTTTCCACTTGATCACATCTTTAATACAAGTGTGATAGACTGTAGACATAATGAGCTATAGCCTATGATGAATATGGATAAAGAACTCTCTCCTTCCTCTAGATATATGGGAGGTAAATGAGGCCAACAATACAACGTGGGCCTATGCCCCTACAAACAACCAACAATAAATACATGCAGGCTCACACAAGTGAAGTAATTTGTTTCTTGTGTATATTTCTGTATAAAGTGGAATTATATATAATTTTATAAATAAATGATGTTATGTACTTTATTGTATTGGGTCTCAGTTAAATGATATTTAATAATTAAAGTGAGTTATTATTAAATAATGGTGCATTTAACGATGACACTAGATCTTTTAAATGAGTCTCAACCACAGATTAGGTGGTTAGAGAAGTAGTTACAAATTTTAAAGTATAAAACTAGGGTAAAGAACAAATTCAAGACACCATCAATGAGGAGAGAGAGAGAGGAGATTGAGACTGAAGGAGAGAGAAATGCCCTAGAAGATTGGCAAATTTCCCAAGACAGCAGTAGCACAAATATCGAGGCAAAGTACAACATTTAATGCAACCCGTCAAATCCATACAACATGTGTGAGGCACAAAAATCGAGGCAGATCCATACAACTGTTTGATAGGGCCGCACAACATTTATTGCTACTGTGGCACGATTCCCGAGGCAGGCAGAAAGTATAGAATCTGTACAGCATGTGTGCAGATCCGTACAGTTCCGTACAACATGTGTGAAAATACAACAAATCCGTACAACAATTCATTAGCACATAAATCGAGGTATTTGCAGTTGTTTTGGGTGAATGAATTTGTCAGTAAGGGTTGGAAGAGAAATAATTTGTGTGTTGAAAAGAAAATTTCTGAGATTCTCCTTTTAATGAAAATTTTCTCTTTCTAGGGTTTTCCCTAGGAGTTGGGGTTTTGCCCGGTGTTTGACCAAATATTTCTGTGTATTCATGTGTGAATGATTTGCTTTAGTTTTGGAAAGTTCTTGAGTTGGTGGTTTGTATTTCAAATTTAAGAAGTAAATTTTTAGTCATAAACCCTAGTTTATCAAGTGTTTGACATAATGTGTAAATGAAAAGTTCCATATTTATGTCTGTGAATTTCTTCATGGTATTAGAGCCAAGTTGAAGTAGTATTCAAAGTTGTAAATCACAGAAGAGTTGTGTTGTCTTTCCAGTTTAAGATTTGTTGTGAGTTGTTTTCCAAATGATGAGCATTAGGTATGAAGATAAGATGGATGGCATATCCAACTATTTACCTTGGAAGGTTAGATTAACTGTGGTGCTCAAGGAATGGAAGATATGGAGCTTTGCAAACACCAAAATGACGAAGCCTACTGACAAGGATGACTTAGAAGAACATGAAGTTCTTGAGCCAGAGCCCAGAGAGTGATCCTAGATGGGGTAAAGGATCATCTGATTCCACATTTGGCAGAGAAAAAAACTGCTAATGACATGTGGGACACCCTGAAGCAGTTGTTCGAGGCAAAGAACGAGAACCAGAAGATGGCATTGAAGGACAAGTTACACAATGTGAAGATGACCAAAGATGAAAGTGTAACCTCCTACCTAACTTGCGTGGCTCAGGTTAAAGATGAGTTAGTAGCAGTAGGAGAAACTGTCTCAGATTCAGAGTTGGTGAGGATAGCCCTGAAGGGCTTCACGAAGAAATGGGAAGTTTTTGTCAAATGTATTGTTGGTAGAGAGAAACTTCTGGACTGGTCCAGGCCGTGGGATGATTTTACCCAAGAGGAGATTCGAGAGGGAGCTCTGGGTAGTCAAGTCAGCGAAGAGGTGGAGCATAATGTAACCCTTGCAGCAAAGACAAACAAGAAGAAGAAAGACATTGGTTAGATCAGGTGCTACCATTGTGGGCAGATGGGGCACTATTCCTCGAAATGTCCTGAAAAAAAGAATGTGAAAGAGAAGATTGAAAGAGATATGGCAACATCTGCAGCAATAGAAGATTATGCCATGAAATTTGAGCAAGAGTTTTCTCTTTGTGAATGTATGGGTTGTTGACAGTGGTGCAACCAGACATATGACTGGAGTCTATGATTCCTTTTAGACGATCACAACGTTGGGGCCAGGACATTTCATCCAGAAAGATATTGATAGTCCTTAGATAGCCATACGAGGAGTTGGAACTATCAGGTTTCAACTAGATCTCGGAGAGATCCTGGAAATACACGGGGTATTGTTTGTACCTGGGATGAGAGTCAACAAACTCTCAGTATCATCCTTTGAGGATGAAGGCTATGGAATGATGGTTAGGTTTGGCCATGTCTTAGAGATGATCCAGTTGGGACCACTATTTTATTGGGAGATTGCAGGGACAGACTCTATGTCCTGAGAGGGCATATTGTACGACTAGGAGCAGGAGAGGAGGGTGGCTATCAGAGTCAGAATATGAGGATGGTGTTGCATCTGATAGAGATGGTTCTGAAGAGGAGAGTGACTCTCTCCAGAGCACTGGCAAGAGGCTCAACCAGTTTAGTGATGGTACATACAAGCAGTTGGATGAGACTTAGGTTGAGTCTTAGGCTTCAAAGTTTCAGTTCGAGGTAGAGTATCTATTTCCGAGATTGATTCTAGAGCAGGAGGGAGCTGTTGTAGGAGTCAGAGATGGAGATAGTGTTCGTGAACTTCCTCGTTAAGAGGGAGCGTTAGAAAATTAACTCTGAAGGTCCTCTTTATAGTTTTGGTGTGGTGTGATAAAGAGGACATGTAATTTGTTCCTTGTGTATATTTATGTATAAAGTGGAATTATATATAAATAAATGATGTTCATTGTTTTGTACTTTATTCTATTGTATTGGGTGTCACTTAAATGATATTTAATAATTAAAGGGAGTTATTATTAAATAAGGGTGCATTTAATGATGACCCTAGATCTTGTAAATGAATCTCAACCACAGATTAGGTGGTTAGAGAAGTAGTTACAATTTTTAAAGTATAAAACTAGGGTAAAGGACAAATTAAAGTCACCATCAATGAGGAGAGAGAGAGGAGATTGAGACTGATGGAGAGAGAAATGCCCTAGAAGATTAGCACATTTCCCAAGACAACAACACAAATATCAAGGCAAAGTACAACAACATTTAATGCAGCCTGCCAAATCTGTACAACATGTGTGAGGCACATAAATCGAGGTAGATCTTTACAACTATTTGACAGGGCCATACAACATTTATTATCGCTGTGGCACGATTCTCGAGGCAAGCCGAAAGTTTAGAATCAGTACAACAAGTGTGCAGATCTGTATAGTTCCATACAACACGTGTGAAGGTACATCAGATCCGTACAACAATTCATTAGCACAAAAATCGAGGTATTTACAGTTGTTTTGGGTGAATGAATTTGTTAGCAAGGGTTGGAAGAGAAATAATTTTTGTCTTGAAAAGACATTTTTTGAGATTCTTCTTTTAATGATAATTTTCTCTTTCTAGGGTTCTCCCCAGGAGTTGGGGTTTTGCCCGGTCCTTGACCAAAAATTTATGTGTATTCATGTGTGAATGATTTTCTTCAGTCTTGGAAAGTTCTTGAGTTGGCGGTTTGTATTTCAAATTTAAGAAATAAATTTTTAATCATAAACCCTAGTTTCTCAAGTGTTTGACATAATGTGTAAATGAAAAGTTTCATATTTATGTTTGTGAATTTCTTCACATCTCAGGGGGGCTATCTCTACAAAAGATTGCTAAGGCTATGGAGTGGGTGTTTTAAGGTGATATAAAGAGAGTCATCCTTAGAAAAATGAGTGTAGATGTAGTATAGTAAAATGTAGATGAATGGATTAAGAAGCAAAGGTGAGGGAAAACCCAAGGATCAATGCCTGCCAAATCATTGGCTAAATGGAATAAAAAAGGGATACATCTAAGAGGGCAGCTATATGAATGTGTAAGGCAAAAAGGGGCTGCCATACATGCCACAAATCTTCCTTAACCTCAGTGGAAATTGCTGCAGAAAATTACTTCGGAGAGATGAAGGTGCTAACTCTAAAACTATGTTAGGAAGGTGATGTTACATCAATTTCAACAGCAACTTAGTTTGTTAGATGCAAATTTAACACAACAACAATAATATACGAGGAACTATTCTCATGCATTATATTCTCTAAATGGTAGATGCTCCATTGGAAGGCCTTCATAACAAGTTGCAAGGGTTTTACTAGAATAATAAACTAGCCATGTGAAAAATAAATACAACATAAAAAGCCTCAAATGAAGGAGAATATTTATCTCCAATCTTCCATTAAGCTTCCAAATCTGATAGATAATGTAGCACAAAGGGAGAACTCCTTCAATCCCATTTTTCAACCCTCATCCAAAAAAATGAAGAGAAACTCCTTTATATCAGAATTAGATCTCTCCTACAATAAAATAGGATATTTTTCTAACCAACTCTTTGACAAGTCCAACAATATTAAAAAATGGAGTTAGTTAGGCCTTTGTCGAGTCAAAGGTTTTCATTCCCTCAAGAACTTTCTCCACGAGAAGAATTAATGAAATATTACAAGTGGATCTCCAAAAGTGAGAGCACACTTAGTAAAATTGACCCCTTTTACCTTGTCAAAGCTTCAAGAAATAATAAAATATGCTTCCCTTGTGTTCCCTTCTAGATGCTTAATTAAAATAAGTTTTCCTTCCAATAACCACCTCCATGACTTGAGTCAACAAATAATAAAATATTGAGATGGTTATAACCTCCACATGTGTGCCCTCCAGGAGAGAGAGTCCACATGTGAATCTAACTAACCTCCAACCAACTTTATAACACGCTTTACAAGTGAACCTCTTTTCACATGCGAGTTTAGGCATTGTTGTCGCCTTTCACACACCTGGGTCACGTGGCAGAAATCTTCAAGCCACTCGGTGTGTCCTTGGGGGCAAGTCTCGAGTCAAGGTTGTCACCTTGTTCTTGACTCCTCCGTTTAGGCTCAACTCCTAACAAAGCCAAGGGGGGTAGACCCTATTACGTTACTAAGGATAATTACTTAGTGTTGTGATGTTAAATGGAATGAGTTACTTAGGAGTTTGTAATTTAACTAAAGATAAACAAAGATGACAAGATGTGAAAATAAACACACGAAAGCACAATGCTGAGACACAATATATATATAAAGCAAAAATGACCAGTGCCTTAAAATGGAGTCAAATCAATAAGATCAATGTGCTTGCATGTGTTTGGAGTGAATGTTTTGCGATTGCCTCTTGGTATGTTTTAAGTTAAAATTGAAGTATGAGTTGATTAAATTAGGCAAAGGGGGGACTCTAGATATACCTGAGAGTACTTGGAGTATGTCCAAAACTAAACCTTCACGGCTACCCGCAAGGAATATATGGGCTGAAATGGAGTCTCTGGGGCTATTGTTCGTAACGCACCCGTTAGGGTGTGACAGAGATCGGCGCCCCGAGGTCACTTTTCAGAAGTTCCCGCTTCCTTTGGGTATTTTGCCACCGTAAGAGGTTTGATCTAGGTGTTGGATTTTCACTTGATGGTTTGTCAGTTGGGGAGAGTGAGTACTAATTATACTAGTCACCCAAGTGCTTTTGATACAGCTTGACTGATCGGACGAACCGCAGCCAAGTGTAGAGCATACACACTGGAGTCTTGTCAATTTTAGTAAGTTTTAAACTGGGTGTTCTTGTTTAAAAGAAAACCCTCCAGGAACCTCTTTCGATCCAAGTGGATCTCAATCGGGGAATCGAGGAGGGTTTTCTCCAGGAACCTCTTTCGATCCAAGTGGATCTCAATCGGGGAATCGAGGAGGGGTTAATTTTATAATTGCTGATAACAAAACGATCAAAAGGAAATAGATACACAATTCTAGTTTTCTAATTAATCCTACCACGAATCTCTTTCCCCTTTCGGGTCAATCGGGAAATCGTGGGGTAAGTATTATGATTACTTTGAAAAACAAAAAGTAGAATATGAAATTAATAATAAAAGTAAGTATACTACCCTGCAAATTAGATCAATGCTAGTTTAAAAAAACAGAAATAAGCAGAAAGCGACGAAAAGGACACCGACGCAAATCCCCCCAGGGGGGATGGGGAATGGGCTCGAAAGAGCCTATTCCAAAAAATAATTTTATTTATTATTGGTTATAATATCAGTGAACTAAAAAATCAGAAACTTCTTGGTCCTTATACAGGCTGAAACCAAGATTTTACAACTTTGCAAAAATTTTAAGATTTTAGTGAAAAGGGAGACCCCTGGGGGGATTTGAACGCTCCTGAGACCACTTCGGACAGCAGCTTCCTTTCCTTTCTGTCAGACCTGCTAAAAGACAGTGAACATGTTAGAATAACATACGCCCAAAAGCACTTTAAGAATACCTTTGGATCAGCCTACCTTATCTCACAAAAAATGAAGTTAAACTAGCTAAACAGGCAGAAAAGGAACCAAGGAAAGCAAGCTTTCCTTGGGATCTTGGCTTGCTGTTTGTGTAGCCAACAAATATGCACTGATATTGCAGAATATTAAATTTTATAACAGCGAAAGGAAATTTAATGCATGCGATCTACAAGTTTTCTTTAAATTTTCATGCAAAAAGACGATTTCCCTAAAGCTAGATCTAGAATGCTTATGAAACTTTTTTAACTGCAAGATCTAGACTATAGGCTTTCATAAGATAGATCTATGTTGGAAATACTTTTAATATGATAGATCTAAGCAAAATCAAAGCTACGAATAGAGTAATTGGGTAAAGAAGTTGATTTTAAGGGAGGAAGAGGAGGAGAGAAATGCTGGTTTCCTTGAAGATCCACAGTGGAGCTTTCAGGTGGAATGTCGAGGGACTAAGCCTTTGAAATGTTTCGAAGAGAATGAAGAAGCAAACTAGATCAGCATCCTCTCCAAAGTAGGAACTTGCAACTCAGCTGAAATCAAAGAATTTGCCAAGAAACTTGTGAGATCCGATTAGTATATACATAGAGATTCAAGATAACATGCATATAAGCTTGTAGGACATGTTAAATCTAGATCTCTAAACATGCATCAAAGAAAAGAGACAGTCAATAAACTTATTGAAAAGCACCTTTCCTATGAAGATTGTAATAAGCTTATTATCAATCTTAACAACAGATCTACAAGCAAATAGCAAAAAATGAACACAGATACAGGTTACCTTAGTAAAACAATGGCAATAATCATCCACACATGCAATGGCACCACACTGTTTTGCCTCCAAAGCTTTTCTTTATTTCAAATAAAGAATAACAATAGTACAATAGCAGCAACACCTCAATCCCAATTCTAACTAGCTTGGAAGAGGAGGCTGTGCCTGGATATATACAAAATACAGGCCATCTAGCCCAGGGGGGGCGCAATTCCTCATGGAATCAAGTGAAATCAACTGATGGAGAGTTCATCAATGCCTAACTGAAGCTGAACTGAGCCTACTTGTCAACTGGGGGCTTGATTGAGCTGACACATCAACCCATACATCGACACATCAGCCCACAGAGCATCCATGAGAGTCCACACGTGTGGAGGAGAGAGAGAGGGCGCAATTCCCCATGAAGACAGCTGTAGATCAACTCTGGATCTGATTTGATCACCTCCTTCAGTCAAGGATTTGTCATATCCAGTCAATCTGCTTCAGATCTGATTGATTTCAATCGAATCGGTTGAGAATCCACTGATTTATGATTTTGGATTTGCTCCATTATTCATCAATTTATTAATTAAAATAATCAATAATTGATTTTTGGGGCTTTCTGACCTAAGTGATGGAAGATCACTCAAAACTTAGGAAAAAGTGGGTCCATGGGTTTACATGGTGCTCTTAGCTTGAAAATGAGCACCTACATGACTGAAACCGATTATTTGGCCCACTGTTATTACAAAATCAATTTTTCCAATTAAACTATTGAAAAATAGCGTAAGTTTTGGAAAAATTAAATTTTAATAAAAAACACTGAAAAAACTAAAAAATTTAAAAATTGAAAATTACCTAGGGGGACTTAGACATGTTCATATGACTCGAAAATGATGTCTAGCATGTTTATACATTGACACATAGACTCTAATAACCTCAATAGGCCTAAATGCCAAGCTGACCACCCCAACTTTGGAGGTATGCAGTGAAAAACTCAGAAATTATTAGTCGTTTGTTCAACAACCAATAATAACCAAGGGAAAAAACACCCTGGGCTGATCGGATTGACAAATAAAGTCTAAGAGACCGATTCTTTTACAGACACTATCATGCTAGAACATTTATTACAATTCCCCCATGGGGTATGAACATGTGATATGATACAACAAGCACTTCCCAGAAGTACTTCCAAAGGTCTTTTGAAGTCCGAACAAGTTAAACCTGTCCGGTTCACCAGGCTCACTTGATAAAAAACCACGAAGTACAACTTAGGTGGTAACATTCTGGCTCCATCTGGGACACATTCTCTGATTGATCTTCTGTTCAAAGGAGAGGATGTGAGAACTCTGGAATCTCTGGTTCCTGCAAGGCAATTAGAGTTTGTCAGTAACATGTATATATAAGAAAAAATTAGCTATAAAAGCAAACTAATGTACAAAGGAAAATTTTCGACATGGTACAACATAACTATAATACAACAATATCTATGATACAACAATATGATATATACAATTTAGAAATACATGCAGGGCAAGGTTTTAGAAATTGGCCCTGAAACCACCGATGCCACTAAAGGCATCAAACTGTCTTGGCGAAAAACAGCTTGAGGAGGAAACCATTCACTGGTAAGCTCAATCTTTCTCCTTCCAAGTCATTTAGATAGAAGGAGTTCGTTCCTGCTATTTCATCGATGATGTACGGTCCCAACCACAGGCTGTCGAGCTTCCCATGTTTCCCAGGTTTTTCTCGTCGTTTGTCCCAACGTAGAACTGTGTCACCTATTTGGAAGGAACCTGGCCGGGTAGACTTATCAAAGGCTCTCTTGATCTTGTCTGAATTTCCGATACTATGGTCAAGAGAGTTTCTTCTGCTCTCATCTAGCTCGATCAACTGGTTTATTCTATTCTGGATGGCCTCTTGATCTGAGCTGAATGTCTGGAGGAGCTGATAAACTGGAAGCTTTAGATGGATTGGTAGGGTGACATCAAGGCCATAGACTGGTTCGAAAGGGCTCCTCCCGGTTGAATTTTTCTTAGTGATCCTGTCGGCCCATAATGCTAATTTGATTTTGCTATCCCAAGCCTTCTTATTGTCACCCACAATTTTTTTGATTATGGTCATTAAGTTCTTGTTACTTGATTCTGCTAGACCATTTCCTTGGGGATAGTAATTAGATGAGTGAGATAGGATAATGCCGTACTTGAAACAGAAAGACGACATCTCGGAAGAGACAAAGCAAGGGCCATTATCCGTGATTATTCTAGCTGGCACACCGAATCTTGTGATAATCTTATCCTCTAAGAAATCCATGACCACAGCATTGGTTGCCTTCTTGGTGGGTATTGCCTCTACCCACTTGGTAAAATAATCCATGGCGGTAAGAATCCAAGAGTAACCATTGCTCGAGTTATCCTTGAACTTACCGATGAAGTCAAGCCCCCACTGCTGAAAAGGGGCTTGGACTACTATTGGATTTAGAGGCAAGGCTTTCATTTGTTGCTTTCCGGTGAATAACTGACATTGGGGGCAAACTCTGACAGCCTTGTGCACATCTGAAAATAGGTTTGGCCAATAGTAGCCTACTCTAAGGATTTTGTGGGCAGTTGTTTTTGCTGCAAAATGTCCACCACAAAATCCTGAATGGAACTCAACCATGAGTTTCTTGGACTCAGGTTCATCGACACATCTAAGTATCAAACCATCGGGGTTTCTCCAACCCAAACCATCTTTGGTCAAACAATACTTAGTTGCCTTTAACCTTAATGCCCTTCTTTTATGGCCAAGTAAGTGATCGGGGCATGTAAGGTTGCGGAGGAAAAATATGATGTCGGTGCACCAGGGGTGCTGTTCCAATCTTTGAAGCTCGTCTGATACCCTTTGCTCTGAATTGCTGCTCTGGCAGATTATTCCTAAAGCCTTCTCATTTCCTTGGGTCAACATCATTGCAAGACCCTGCCCCTTAATTAATTTAGTAGGTTTTATCTCCAAATCATATTCTTGAATCTTTGAAACCCACTTACCCCTGACTCCTAGACAATCCTGCTGAGACATGATATCTTTGACAACTGCATGGGGTACATATCCAATGATCTTGGAGTAACCTATATAAGTTCTGAAATGTTTAAGGGACTTGACAAGAGCATAGTCTTGTTTCTCCATCATGGTATACTTTAATTCTGAATTTTGTAAGGCTCTACTCATAAAGGCTATGGGTTGCTCTTGTCCCTCCTTATTCTTTTGAAGTAAAACACCGGCAATGGTGTCTTCTGAGGCAAAGGAGAATATCTGGAACTCTTTGGAATAATCTGGACTAGTCAAGACCGGGGACATGGATATGGCATTTTTTATGGACTTGAATGCAACTTTCCCTTCATCCGTCCACTCAAACTTAGCTCTTTCTTTAATAGCTTTTGTAGAGGTTTCATTAATTCTGCTAAGTTTGGGATGAATCTTCTTATGAAATTGATTTGACCATTAAAGGACTGGAGAGCTTTTAGATTGTGAGGCAAGGGGACTTTCTTAATAGCTTCAACTCTCTCAGGATCAACCTTGACACCATCTTTAGAAATGATTTGCCCCAACAACTTGCCTTCATCAACTCCAAAGATTGACTTGGCGGGATTCAAGGAAATACCATATTTCCGACATCTTATAAAAACCTGCCTAAGATGACTTATGTGGTCAGATCTTTCTTTTGAAAAAACAGTTAAGTCATCCTGATATATTTCAATTATTTTGCCTATAAGTTCTTTGAAGGCAAAATCCATGGCTCTTTGGAAAGTGGCACCAACATTCAATAATCCAAAAGGCATTCTTAGAAATTTATAGGTACCCCAAGGTGTGGTGAATGTAGTCTTGTGTTGATCTCCTTTATTTACCAACACCTTGTTATAACCGGAAAAGCCATCCAACATGGACATCATTCCTGATCCTGTTACTCTTTGAAGCAAAGTTTCCATGTCGGGTAATGGGTAATTATCTTTGAGGCATGATGTATTCAGATTTCTAAAATCTATACATATTCTAATTGACCCATTCTTCTTTTTGACAACAACTAAGTTGGAGCACCAAGATGAATGCCTCGTAGGTGCTATGATCCTTGCTGCTAACATCTTCTGAAGTTCCTTCTGCACAATGGGGGCCAACTTAGGATTTATTCGCCTAAGTTTTTGTTGGAAAGGTTTGGCCTCCTTAGCTTCTTCTATGAGGGGAATAGTGTGTTGAAACACATCCTCCCTATAGGCTTTAAGCTCATCATAACTAAAGGCCAACACATCTCTATACTCTTTAATTAGGTTGATCAAGTTGTTCCTTTCCTTTTCCGAAGTACCCTTTCCAATTTTTATTAACTTGGGATCCTTGTCAGTTCCTATGTTTATTTCCATATAATTCCCAATTTTTATTTCTTCTTTTTGTTTTTTATGATGATCCTGTCGATCGAAAAGATTCTCGAAAGCTATAAGGCTACTGGGGATGTGATTCCTTTCATTATCCTCGCACTCCTGATACTCTTTACCTTCCTGCTGATAACTGATCTTGCAACCTTCGAACTCTTGTAGATTGTGGATGAATCTCAAGAGTTGCTCATCATCTTTGAACACGTGCCGGTGGTCTATATTATCTGGAATTGAAGGTCTGAAGTTGATTTCCATCTTTCCATTCCCATTAATCATTTCATCTGATGGCTGGAGGGTGGATGCTGCCACTGCCAATCTATCTGTTAACCCATTCATTTCCCTATGGACCTTTTGAATGTTAAGTGCATCAAACCATTCCATAGTGTCCCATGTGGCATTCCTATACCTCCTTAGTCTGTCATTTTTGCATTGATACTGATTCTTAATTTGGAGGACAACTAAGTCTGAATCACCCTTTATGTCCAACATCTTTATCCCCATATCTTTAGTTGTTTCTAACCTTAGGAGCAATGCCTCATACTCGGCTACATCGTTTGATGCTTCGAACTCTAACCTGAACGCAAAGTTGTAGATTTTATCTGAAGGAGAGATGATCACGATGCCCGCACCCTTTCCGGTTTTGGAATACGCCTCGTCAAAGTACATTTGCCAAACTTCATTGATCTTTTCATTTTTAATATTTTCCTTAATGGGGGCCATGAAATTTGACAAAATAGCATAGTTTCCAAAATTATCAGTGAAATGAACAAATTCATTTTCGGGCTTCTTAGGGTTTTCTTCATGCCGTTTCCTTAGTTTTTCTTTGTGGAGAATCACCCTAGTGTTCTCTGATGCAAGTATAGTAGCATATGTCCAATCCATTTGAATGTGCCCACCAAGAGTTGCGGCCCATTTTCTAGATAACAACATACCCCAATTATCTGGAACATCTATCACCACCACATCCATCGACATGTCGATATCAAGATACTTAGCCAACTTAACTTGTAAATTTAAGATTATCCCTACCAGTTCAACTTCTCTTGCATCCATGGCACAAACATTGTGCTAGGGTCGGGTGACCCTTAGATTTAGCTGCTCCATTACTTTTCTTGTCATGACATTTGATGAAGCACCTGAATCTAACATACAGTTATGAAGGAGAAGTTTATCAACTAAGAGGGAGACATAAAAAGGTGGGTGATCTTCTCTTCTCGGATCAACACTGTCGAGGACTATGGGCATGTCTATGGGTTCAATATGTTCAGCTTCAAATATAGCATTATTATTAGGAAGAGGATCCTCTTCGATAATATTATGAGCTTTACTTTGACTATCCTCTAAGGCTTTCAACAATTTTTCTTTTTGACTGGGAATTTTAAGGACATCAGTTGCATAAACATGAATCTTAGCACAACTTATCCATTCTCCCATATCAATATTTGACTCAGGGACAATAGGGGGATCTGGGAGGGGAGGAGTGGTTACCTTTGGCTTGTACTGTTTAGATGGTGATGGCTTCTCTCTTCTTTGATACATAGGTCCCTTGAACCTGGACTCCTTCATTTCCTTAATTGCTTCCGGAGGAGGCATTACACCATAAAAGTTAGACAAGAGATCCTTCTCGAAACCATAATCCGTGGCCTGCTGCCAATACTGGTTTGATAGAGGATAGGTTCGGCCTACCATGTACACATGATCAGACTCGCCTGATGTTGTTTCCTGATTACTGACCTTTGCCATCCCATGTTCTATAACCTGGTTTGCTATGTAGCAAGTGCTTTCTGGGTGGAATTGCTCACAAGGTCTACACCATGGAATTACTTCATCTACCAGGTTAGTTGAGTCTAACTGGTTTGGAATCCTAGGCTCTTGCTGAGGAAACTTCTTTTGATACACTTGGTTCTGTTTTCGCTGAAAATTGCTAGGTCCATTATTTCTCTCCAGTGTGACTATTCTGTTCTGGATATTATTCAATTGCACAGATTGGTTTGTCATAAATTGGTTCTGACTAGTCATCACTTTTTCAAACATGCTAGTTACCTTTTCCATGGGGTCTTTAGAGGTTGCCTTTTCCTCTAATTCAACGGCCTTTCCCTTCTCTTTGTTGTACGAAGTGTTTCCCCTAGTGTAACCTGGAATGTTGGATTTGCCCGAAGATTGCATATTCTTTTCTATTTTCTCGGCCAGATCTTGAGCAGTTTTTAGATTGATCGGATCTTTGTCCCTTAATTGATATCTCAAATCACCAGTGAAAGCTTCGATGTAGGATATCAAGATGGAGGCATCCCTTGGCTTGATGTCTCTAGGGAGGTCCGCAACCACACGCCTGAACTTAGTATTAAATTCATCCATGGTTTCATTCTCCATCTTCTTTATGTTATGAAGGGCAGCAAGCAGATGTCTTGGTTCTTTCTTTTCCCCCCATTTCTTCTTAAAACCTTCTAGGAATTCAGTAAGGGTTTTATATGAATCATCACCAAGGTCACCATACCACTCCGCAGCGTCATCCTCTAAGGATAAAGCAAAGAGCTTCATTTTGACATCTTCATGGTCAGAGGCAACACTATTGCAGTAGCTGACTAGGTGCTTTTCAAACTTTCGGAGATGAGTCTTGGCAGTGGTGGCATTATTTCCCTCAAATATGGGGAGTTTCTTGATAGCATCATTCAGAATGTCATGAGGAGCACCTGCTATCTGAGAAAAGTCAAGGGGTTTGTAAAATTCCGTCATTTCTTGAGATTGGAAGGTATGACTCTCTACAAATATGTGATGGATATCTGAGAGGGATTGGTCTCCTAAATCTTCAAGGTTTCTACGAGAAGTCTGCCTATTCAATCTTTCCCTAATAAACCTTTCGGGATCAAGGAGAGGATTGAATAACTATCGGCGGTTTCTTCGGGTAGAAATTCTTGAAGGGATGTTAGACAGTGGAGTTGCCAGATGGATCGAGTTTTAATTTTTATGTTTTTTAAAGACTAGATCAATCAAAAGTTTTTATCTTTTTAGTTGTTTAGAAAAAAGTTAAGCTAAGTCATACTCGGGAATAAAAAGATTTATCCCTGGCAACGGCGCCAAAAAGTGTTGCCGCCTTTCACACACCTGGGTCACGTTGCAGCAATCTTCAAGCCACTCGGTGTGTCCTTGGGGGCAAGTCTCAAGTCAAGGCTGTCACCTTGTTCTTGACTCCTCTGTTTAGGCTCAACTCCTAACGAAGCCAAGGGGGGTAGACCCTATTACGTTACTAAGGATAATTACTTAGTGTTGTGATGTTAAACTGAATGAGTTACTTAGGAGTTTGTAATTTAACTAAAGATAAACAAAGATGACAAGATGTGAAAATAAACACACGAAAGCACAATGCTGAGACACAATATATATATAAAGCAAAAATGACCAGTGCCTTAAAATGGAGTCAAATCGATAAGATCAATGTGCTTGCATGTGCTTGGAGTGAATGTTTTGCGATTGCCTTTTGGTATGTTTTAAGTTAAAATTGAAGTATGAGTTGATTAAATTAGGAAAAGGGGGGACTCCAGATATACCCGAGAGTACTTGGAGTATGTCCAAAACTAAACCTTCACGGCTACCTGCAAGGAATATGTGGGCTGAAATGGAGTCTCTGGGGGTATTGTTCGTAACGCACCCGTTAGGGTGTGACAGAGATCGGCGCCACGAGGTCACTTTTCAGAAGTTCCCGCTTCCTTAGGGTATTTTGCCACCGTAAAAGGTTTGATCTAGGTGTTGGATTTTCACCTGATGGTTTGTCAGTTGGAGAGAGTGAGTCCTAATTATACTAGTCACCCATGTGCTTTTGATACAGCTTGACTGATCGGACGAACCGCAGCCAAGTGCAGAGCATACACACTGGAGTCTTGTCAATTTTAGTAAGTTTTAAACTGGGTGTTCTTGTTTAAAAGAACACCCTCCAGGACCCTCTTTCGATCCAAGTGGATCTCAATCGGGGAATCGAGGAGGGGTTAATTTTATAATTGCTGATAACAAAACGATCAAAAGGAAATAGATACACAGTTCTAGTTTTCTAATTAATCCTACCACAAATCTCTTTCCCCTTTCGGGTCAATCGGGAAATCGTGGGGTAAGTATTATGATTACTTTGAAAAACAAAAAGTAGAATATGAAATTAATAATAAAATCAAGTATACTACCTTGCAAATTAGATCAATGCTAGTTTAAAAAAATAGAAATAAGCAGAAAGCGACGAAAAGGACACGGACGCAAATCTCCCCAGGGGGGATGGGGAATGGGCTCGAAAGAGCCTATTCCAAAAAATAATTTTATTTATTATTGGTTACAATATCAATGAACTAAAAAATCAGAAACTTCTTGGTCCTTATACAGGCTGAAACCAAGATTTTACAACTTTGCAAAATTTTTAAGATTTTAGTGAAAAGGGAGACCCCTGGGGGGATTTGAACGCTCCTGAGACCACTTCGGACAGCAGCTTCCTTTCCTTTCTGTCAGACCTGCTAAAAGACAACGAGCATGTTAGAATAACATACGCCCAAAAGCACTTTAAGAGTACCTTTGGATCAGCCTACCTTATCTCACAAAAAATGAAGTTAAAACTAGCTAAACAGGCAGAAAAGGAACCAAGGAAAGCAAGCTTTCCTTGGGATCTTGGCTTGCTGTGTGTGCAACCAACAAATATGCATTGATATTGCAGAATATTAAATTTTATAACAGCGAAAGGAAATCTAATGCATGCGATTTACAAGTTTTCTTTAAATTTTCATGCAAAAAGACGATTTCCCTAAAGCTAGATCTAGAATTCTTATGAAACTTTTTTAACTGCAAGATCTAGACTATAGGCTTTGATAAGATAGATCTATGTTGGAAATACTTTTAATATGATAGATCTAAGCAAAATCAAAGCTACGAACAGAGTAACTGGGTAAAGAAGTTGATTTTAAGGGAGGAAGAGGAGGAGAGAAATGCTGGTTTCCTTGAAGATCCACAGTGGAGCTTTCAGGTGGAATGTCGAGGGACTAAGCCTTTGAAATGTTTTGAAGAGAATGAAGAAGCAAACTAGATCAACATCCTCTCCAAAGTAGGAACCTGCAACTTAGCTGAAATCAAAGAACTTGCCATGAAACTTGTGAGATCCGATTAGTACATACACAGAGATTCAAGATAACATGCATATAAGTTTATAGGACATGTTAAATATAGATCTCTAAACATGCATCAAAGGAAAGAGACAGTCAATAAACTTATTGAAAAGCACCTTTCCTATGAAGATTGTAATAAGCTTATTATCAATCTTAACAACAGATCTACAAGCAAATAGCAAAAAATTAACACAGATACAGGTTAACGCAGTAAAACAATGGCAATAATCATCCACACATGCAATGGCACCACATTGTCTTGCCTCCAAAGCTTTTCTTTATTTCAAATGAAGAATAACAACAGTACAATAGCAGCAGCACCTCAATCCCAATTCTAACTAGCTTGGAAGAGGAGGTTGTGCCTGGATATATACAAAATACAGGCCATCTAGCCCAGGGGGGGTGCAATTCCTCATGGAATCAAATGAAATCAACTAATGGAGAGTTCATCAATGCCTAACTGAGGCTGAACTGAGCCTACTTGTCAACCGGGGGCTTGATTGAGCTGACACATCAACCCATACACTGACACATCGGCCCACAGAACATCCAGGAGAGTCCACACGTGTGGAGGAGAGAGAGAGGGCGCAATTCCCCATGAAGACAATTGTAGATCAACTCTGGATCTGATTTGATCACCTCCTTCAGTCAAGGATTTGTTAGATCTAGTCAATCTGCTCCAGATCTGATTGATTTCAATCAAATTGGCTGAGAATCCACTGATTTATGATTTTGGATTTGCTCCATTATTCATCAATTTATTAATTAAAATAATCAATAATTGATTTTTGGGGCTTTCTGACCTGAGTGATGGAAGATCACTCAACACTTAGGAAAAAGTGGGTCCATGGGTTTACATGGTGCTCTTAGCTTGAAAATGAGCACCTACATGACTGAAACCGATTATTTGGCGCACTTTTATTACAAAATCAATTTTTCCAATTAAACTATTAAAAAATAGCGTAAGTTTTGGAAAAATTAAATTTTAATAAAAACCACTGAAAAAACTAAAAAATTTAAAAATTGAAAAACACCTAGGGGGACTTAGACATGTTCATATGACTCGAAAATGATGTCTAGCATGTTTATACATTGACACATAGACTCTAATAACCTCAATAGGCCTAAATGCCAAGCTGACCACCCCAACTTTGGAGGGATGGAGTGAAAAAGTCAGAAATTATCAGTCGTTTGTTCAACAACCAATAATAACCAAGGTAAAAAACACCCTGGGCTGATCGGATTGACAAATAAAGTCTAAGAGACCGAGTCTTTTACAGACACTATCATGCTAGAACATTTATTACAATTCCCCCATGGGGTATGAACATGTGATATGATGCAACAAGCACTTCTTAGAAGTACTTCCAAAGGTCTTTTGAAGTCCGAACAAGTTAACCCTGTCCGGTTCACCAAGCTCACTTGATAAAAAACCACTAAGTACAACTTAGGTGGTAACAGGCATAATGAGTCAACAAACCTTTGAAGCATGTGCATGAGTAACTACCTTGACCAAGCCGACTATGAGATAATATTTGATTAAGAGAGGCACCCTTGATAAATGTGCAATGCTAACCACCTTGACCAACAAAAGATAAAATACTACCCCCATGCCTTAGAATTTGTGCCATATGAGAGTGCTCCATAGAATAGTAATGCAAAGCCTTCAAATAATCATTCTCACATGTGAAAAGAGGCCAATGAAGAAGGGCACTCAAGTATTAGCTTTATAAATGATTAAAATAACCATTAAATGGTTAACTCAACCTCAACATGTGTGCAATGAGGCTAAACTTTTAATTAAACCATATTCCAATCTTCAATTAGTCACCAATTGTTTAGAACATTATGAACATGTGTGCAAATGAAGGGGGTGATGCTCTACCAAGTGTTGTTCCATGTGTATAAGTTGTTCTCCCTAGTGAAACCCCACATAATGAAAAAGTCAAAGCTCCCCCTAGGTTTGAACCTAGGGCACTGCAACAAAGGACTAATGCATGAATGCTATCACATCAAATCTTAGGAAACAACTTGATCCTCAAAGATGTGTAGTACCCCCTTTTCTAGCTCATACTTAGGAAAGAGTACATCGCAAGGTTATTGACATCAGAGTTACACCTTCCACTTAGGTGATCTCTAGCGAATGTCACAATGTAAAGTCATATCACATAGGGAAATCCCACCAAGGAAAAATGCACCACCACTACACATCAAAACCACTATCCACCCACATCAAGCATGTCTCCAACATACATCCAACCATCAAGAACATCTTCTCCTAGACCATCCACCATAGAGAAGTGAGTATCCTCCACCAAAGATCTTCATCGAACATCCATCCCATGAAGAGAAGAAGTTGCATGAAGATGTAGATCTGCCAAGTCCATCAAGATGCTCCAAGGTACAAGCTAAAAACCTCAATGTGAAGCCTCATACAATATGAGGTGTAACACACTCCACTCCAAGGGTACACTTCTCAAGATCCAAGGTGATGTCGTACACAAGGGCTCTAACATGATGTAGTCACACAAGGCATGTCCACACCCCTCTGTCACAAGTCCACATGGACTCCATCACTTCTCCTAAACCATGCACATCACTAGGTCCACTCCCCTTTTATGAACATTACCGAACCCAAGCGTCGTCGAGCCAACTCCAAGCCTCTATACAAGAATCCAAGCTACACCATGTTGTCTTTGTTGAAGAATGTTGCTCAAATAAGAACTTCTCCATAGGTTTAGTGTGAATGTGCTGAACCTAGTTCGAGTCAAATCTATTTTGTCATTCACTTTAGTAATAAAGTGAAAGTCTTATTTTTAGCCGTTGAGTCTAATAAAGTGTATTTTTATACATTAGTGATTTAGACTAATCTCAATCATGCATCTTACTGAGAAATTAGGGTTTTTCTAGATTTGGGTTTATCTCAAGTATAAAAGTGGGTCAATATAGAGGGTTTAAAGTTTAAACATACATACACTCAAAGACAAGTTTTGGTAGGATGTGATTTAGTTCATAAATTGACAAGGTCTAGAGCGTAGGGGAGGAGCTGTAGTCAAGGAGCCAGTAGGAAAACAACAGGCTGATATGTATAGGCTTTTTTGCATAGTCATACGAATTTCGTATAGATAGGTTCGTGTAGTCGTATGGATAGGGCTGTACAGTAGCCTAGTAGGAAACAGGTAGTTTGCAAGTAGTTTTTCTAGTTTTTAGCAAGTAGAGTTTCTCAGTGGGTGTGTACTATTTTTTGGGTGTACTATACAATCATTAGTTTCAAAGCTTGTGGAGGTTTACTTGTAAGCTTTGATTTGTTAATGAAAAATTGATTTGAAGGAGTAATTACCTATGTATTGTGTTTATGTTTTTGCTATTTACTTTCCAGCTATATTTGTGATTTTTGCTATGTGAAAAATTTAATATTTGCAATTAAATATCAATATTTGTTATTTGAGAACATAAGGACAACGATCACCTAGGGTTTGGAATTTTCACATGCTATCAGAGTTCTTTTCATTGAGAGGATATGAAGAGTTTACAGTATGTCAAATGCTTCAAACAATTGTTAGAACTAATTGCTGGAAACTAGGACCAACAATTTGAGAGTTTCAAAGGTAGTGCTTATAAGATTTGGGACTCTGTGTGTTAAAGCTTAGAGATGGCATCAACTAGCCTCAGGTTTGAGGATAGATTGGAAGGTGCCTCAAATTTCCAATTATGGAAAGTTAAGCTAATTCTTCTATTGGAAGAGAATGATCTCTGAGATATCATCAAGGATGTATTGACCTCGTCGATAGATTCGTAGCCTTTGGCAGTTCAAAATAAGTAAGAATTGAAAACCAAGTAGATCACGGTTTCTATAAAGGATCATTTAATACCTCATTTATCCGAGAAGAAGACGACAAAGGAGATGTTCGGTGCCCTAGTTAGCCTTACCAGAGCGAGAATACAAATAGGAAAATGATATTGCATAATAGATTCATATTTATAGAGATGACCATAATAGACACATTAGTTACTTGATGAAGGTCGCACAGATTTTTCATCAACTTGTGGTAGTTGGGGAGAAGGTCAAAGATAAAGAGCTAGTGAATTGGGCATTGAATGGGTCCCCAACTCAATGGGAAACATTTGTCCAGGGTGTTTGTGCTTGGAATAATCTTTTCTCCTGGGAAATACCATGGGATGACTATATCCAAGAGGAGACTTAGATGGAGTCAAAGGTCAACAGGAAAGGAGGCGATAACGACCATGTCTTATTTGGTCAAACAAAGAACGATAGAGGTAAAGGACCCCCAACAAGGGTGAGGTTAAGAATGAGGAGGCAACCTCACAGCCAAGGAAGAAAGACTTGAGTGAAATCAAGTGCTTCATATGTCAAAAGCATGATCATTAGGCATCTTAGTGTCTAAAGAAGGGTAAAGGGAAAGCCTCAACTGAAACTCAAGGGAATGTAACAAATAAAGTAATGAAAAATAATAAAAATAATAAAAATAATAAAAATAAAACATAATATTAATTTTATTTAAGTAAGGGACATAACCCATTGGTGAATAGTCACCTTATAAGCCCTATATATGCGGCTACATCCTCATTGTACATTATCATCTTTTATCATCAATTATCTTATTTGTCCATTCATGGATTATAGTTCTCTGGCTTATTTGTGTTGGTTATTGTAAATTTTCCTTTAATATTCAAACTAGGGCTAAACAGTGCATGCAAATCTCTACTGATAACCACACATGAATATCTTTTACAGTATGCGGCGGAATATAAAACTGAGAAATAAATCACAACATCACATCACAATATTGACACTATTATTTTGGGTATGGAAACCCTCGGAAAAACCCAAGATGGGAAAAGCGATGCAACAGTCAGATATAGATTTTATTATGAGAAAATATGGAACTTCTACAATCACTGCAAATTCACCCAAACTTGGCGAATGCAGTACCCGGTAGAATCATTGGGCAAATCCCAGCTAAACCTCAACACCCTCCTGTGTGAGTGTACGACCCAGTTGTACGAAGCTCGGTGATCCTGCTGCTCGCCCCTTCGTCTTCTCAGCTAAATCCTCTGTCTGACTTTCTCTCCGTGTCTATATCCTGTCTCTATCAGAATACAAGTGTGTGTCCTCTCCACCAATTGATCTCTATTTTATAACTTTAGGTAAAGCGAAAACCCTAATTTCACTTTCACTTTAGCTAGTGGTAAAGCAAAAACCCTAATTTCACTTTCACTTTAACTAGTGTTTCACTAAAGTTAATTTAGATCACTTTAATTTATTTTCCAAAGTAAACTTAGGAAAAGTATATTAAAAACAACTGGTTTTCTAATTCAAGTCTTCTGCATGCATGAAGACTTTCCTTGTTGCTACTAGTTTAACACTCCCTCTCAATGAGGAAGGGATTCGGTAGCAACCCCAACTTATCACTGAACTTCACAAAACTCTGTCTGCAAAGTGCCTTGGTGAAAATGTCTGCCACCTGATCATTTGTCTGTATGTATTCCAACCAAATGGTTCCTCTCTGAACACAATCTCTCAAGAAGTGGCATCTGATGTCTATGTGTTTGGTCCAGTCATGGAACACTGGATTCTCAGATAGCCTGAAGCCACTCTGATTGTCACAGTGAACTACTGTAGCCTCTAGCTCACACTCTAACAACTCTGCAAGTAACTTCCTTAGCCACATACCCTCACAAGCAGCCATGCTGGATGCCATGTACTCAGCCTCTGCTGAGCTCAATGCAACTGACTTTTCCTGCTAAACCAAGAGACAACCCTTGATCCAATGCTGAAACAACAACCTGAAGTACTCTTTCGGTCCTTTACACATCCTGCCCAGTCAACATCTGTGAAACCTACTAACTGTACACTCCCCCTGCGCTCATAAACGAATCCATACTCCACTGTACCTCTGATGTAGCGAAGTATGTGCTTCGCAGCCGTCCAATGCACTCTCCGAGGGTCCACCGTGAACCGACTCAAAGAGTTGACTGCAAAGCTGATGTCTGGTCGAGTATTGACCAGATACATAAGCGATTCGATAAGCTGACGATACAAGGTAGGATCAAATCCATCTGACCCTAATGCATCAATCTTCCTTCAGTTGGAAACTAGAGGTATGACCATAGGTTTGCAGTCCTCCATCCTGAATCTTTTAAGGATCTCTACTGCATACTTCCCTTGTTCGATGAAGTTCCATCTCTCTGCCAAACTTCCAAGCCCAGAAAGTAATGCATCAACCCAAGGTCCTTCATCTCAAACTCCACTGCAAGGTTGGACTTGCAGTCTCCAATTAGCCTCTCATCTCCTATCAAAAAAAGATCATCCACATTTAAGACCAGTATGAGAGGCGCCTCACCTGTCAAGAAGTATAGGTTGTGGTCAGCCTCACTCCGCTGAAATCCCATATCCCGTAGATAGCTGTCAATCCTCGAGTACCATGCTCGAGGTGCCTGCTTGAGCTCGATACAGTCTGCATACATGTGTCTCCTTGTCCTCCACATCAAACCCCTCTGGTTGCTCAATATATATCCTCCTCTATCACTCCGTTGAGCAAGGCAGTCTTGATGTCCATCTGATGGACACGCCAACCCATCTCAACTGCTAGTGAGATAATGGTTCGAATGGAAGAATACTTGGCAACAAGGGCGAAGGTCTCCTCATAATCAATACCCTCCTTCTGTGAAAATCCCTTTACCACAAAGCGTGCCTTATACTTTTCCACACTTCCGTCTGTTGCATGCTTCACCTTGTAGATCCATCTGGATCCCACCACCTTTTTCCCTTATGGCCTCGACACAACCTCCCATACCTGGTTTTTCATAATGGAGTCATACTCCTCAACCATAGCCTCCTGCCACACATCATGTTGTGCAACCTCCCCGAAGTTGGAAGGTTCAGAGTTAATCAACTCTGTCATCAGTGCCATGTAACTAAGCCTCTCTGGTGGTACACTCCGTCTAAAAGATGTCTGTGGAGGATCTACTTGCCTGGAATCCTGCACTGTGGACCTAAACCCCTTAGGCCTTGGCCTAGTGTCAACCTGCTGCGATTGCTGGATATCTGTCTCCTGTTGCAGCTCATCCTTCAAGTCAATGACTGAAGGATCCTGTCCACCTGACTCCCTCTGACCTCCAGAACCTGTGCTATGTGTCTGTACCTGTACTTGCACATCTGGCTCCTCCAACTTGACCTTCGACTTCGATGCTGGTTGCTACTATGCTGGTAAGTCCAAAGATCTCCTCAAGGCCCTGTCCTCATTGAACTGGACATTCCTGCTCATAATAATCTTCCTGCGAGCTAGAATGTAAACTCTATATGCCTTCGAAATCTCGTTGTACCCAACAAGTAGCCCCTTCTCTCCAGAAGGATCCAGCTTCTTCCTATTGTCAGCATGAACATTACAATAGCAGACACTGCCGAATATGTGATAATGACTCACATCTGGCCTGGTGCCTGTGAAGACCTCTTCTAGTGTCTTCCTCCCTAAACCTGTGTGGGGACACCTGTTCTGAATGTATACTACAGTCCTGTATGCCTCGGACCAGAAGAATAGTGGTAATCCCTAATCAAATAGCATGGCCTTGGATGCTCCAATCATAGTCCTGTTCTTTTGCTCTGCAACTCCATTTTGTTGTGGGGTATGGGGCACAGTGTGCTCCTTCTTGATCCCCTCAGCAGAACAATACTCCATGGACTCATTGGAATTGTACTCACCCCCGTTATCTGTCCTCAACACCTAAATCTTCTTTCCCGTTTGGTTCTCCACGAGAGTCTTGAAGTCTCAGAACCTCTCAAAAACCTTTGACTTGGCCTTCAGGAAATAGATCCAGGTCTTCCTGGAATAGTCATCAATGAAGGTTACGCAGTAACTGTAACCACTGAACAAATGGACACTCATAGATCCGCATACATCAGAATGCACCAAGTCCAAGGGCTCCTTAGACTTGTGCTCACTCTGTGGGAAAGGCTTCCTGATGTTCTTCCCCAAAGCACAACCCTTGCAGTGGTTATGCTTCTCCTCCTGTACCTGAGGAACTCCAATGACAACTTGTCTCAAATGATTCAATGCTCCATGGTGTAAGTGTGCCATCCTCCTATGCCACAACTCACCCTGACTGCTGCTACTATTGCTGACTAGAGCCTTTGCAGGCTCAAAGTGTAGTCTGTACACTTTCCCACTCCTCCTGCCAATCACCCGATCCAATCTCCTATTTGACCCCTTGGCCCTGATATATACTCTGTGGTCATGAAACTTCACTTGATATCCCTTGTCTTCTAGAGTGGAGACTGATATAAGGTTCTTGGTCAGTCCTGGAACATATAACACATCGACAAAATTGAGGGGTTTTCCAGACTCCCTCTCAAATGAAATAGTGCCAACTCCCTGCGCTTGATACCGCGCATCATCACCCAGCTCAACGTGGATCCCTGTTGCACCCTCCTGCAAGTCTCTGAAGAATCTCTTCTGTCCAGTCATGTGACTAGATGCTCCACTGTCGATGTACCATATGTTGCTCCCTGTGGTGCTTGCCATGCAAGCTATCTCCTCATCGAAGCTCCTGCTGAACTCATCCACCTCTGTAGATCCAGCCATCTGAGTGTTACTTTTCTTCTTCCTGTCTGGGCATCGGGAGGCAAAGTGTCCCTACTTGTGGCAGATAAAACACTTGACCTTTGACACGTCAAGGTTCTTCTTACCATCCTTCTTCCTCTTTTCCTTCCCCTTGCTCTTCCCTGTAAGGGCTAGAGCCTCCTCATCCACAATCTGTGGGGCACTGCTAGATGAGCCTGATCCTTGACCCATGCGGGTCTCCTCCTGCACAAAGTCATCCCATGGTCTTTGCCAATCAGGGAGCTTCTCCCTAGCCACAACACCTTTGACAAAGGTGTCCCATGGCTTAGATAAGCTATTGAGGGCTATCTAAACTAGCTGCTCATCCACTGTCTTAGAGCCAACAGCTCCAAGCTCGTCCCTGATCTGTGTGAGCCTCGTGAGATAAGGAACCACTCCTTCTCCCTTAGCCATCTTGGTGCTGTGCATCCTCTCTTGTAACGCCATCTTTCGGTTCTCGTTCTTGCTTTGGTACAGACTCTCCAAAGTTGTCCACATCTCTGCTGCGATCTTCTTACCAGAAAGGTGAGGGACTATATGGTCCTTCACTCCATCCTTGATAATCAACATGGCTCTGGAATCAATCTTCTTCCAAGCTGCTAAATCTGCCGGATTTGTGGGTGCAACCTTCGTGGAGTCAATGTGCTCCTCTGCATCACTAACATCCATGATCCTTGTGATCCTTTCTTTCCATGTAGAAAGTTTTGAGCACCTTGGAGTCTATCCTCAACTCTCAACTGCACGGCCATAGTGAAGTGTACATGTCAAACCCTAGATCTAGAAGTCTAGGTTTGTGTCCTCATATAGATCTGCCCCTAATCTATCACTGTTGCTGCAAATCTCTCAACTTTAGTTCACCAGAGCTCTGATCCCATGTAAATTTTCCATTAATATTCAAACTAGGGCTAAACAGTGCATGCAAATCTCTACTGATAACCACACATGAATATCTTTTACATTATGCAGCGGAATATAAAACTGAGAAATAAATAACAACATCACATCCCAATATTGACACTATTATTTTGGGTATGGAAACCCCCTTAAAAACCCAAGATGGGAAAACCGGTGCAGCAGTCAGTTATAGATTTTATTATGAGAAAATATGGAACTTTTACAATCACTGCAAATTCACCCAAACCTGGCGAATGCAGTACCCAGATTCACTGGGCAAATCCCAGCTAAACCTCAATACCCTCATGTGTGAGTGTATGGCCCAGCTGTACGTAGCTCGGTGATCTTGCTGCTCGCTCCTCCGTCTTCTCAACTAAATCCTCCGTCTAACTTTCTCTCCTTGTCTGTATCCGGTCTCTATCAGAATACAAGTGTGTGTGTCCTCTCTACCAATTGATCTCTCTTTTATAACTTTCGGTAAAGTGAAAACCCTAATTTCACTTTCACTTTAACTAGTGGTAAAGCAAAAACCCTAATTTCACTTTAACTTTAACTAGTGTTTCACTAAAGTTAATTTAGATCACTTTAATTTATTTTCCAAAGTAAACTTAGGAAAAGTAAATTAAATACAACTGGTTTCTTAATTTAAGTCTTCTGCATGCAAGAACACATGCATGTAGGAAGACCTTCCTTGTTGCTACTAGTTTAACACTCCCTCTCAACGAGGAAGGGATTCGGTAGCAACCCCAACATATCCCTGAACTTCACAAAACTCTGTCTGCAAAGTGCCTTGGTGAAAATGTCCGCCACCTGCTCATTTGTCTATATGTACTCCAACCGAATGGTTCCTCTCTGAACACAATCTCTCA
This sequence comes from Pseudotsuga menziesii, assembly GCA_001517045.1. Taxonomy (NCBI): domain Eukaryota; kingdom Viridiplantae; phylum Streptophyta; class Pinopsida; order Pinales; family Pinaceae; genus Pseudotsuga; species Pseudotsuga menziesii. The sequence continues at coordinate 243,630 of LPNX010545173.1, read as the reverse complement.
AGAAGTGGTTTCTGATGTCTATGAGTTTGGTCCGGTCATGGAACACTGGATTCTCAGATAGCCTGATGCCACTCTGATTGTCACAGTGAACTACTGTAGCCTCTAGCTCACACTCGAACAACCCTGCAAATAACTTCCTCGGCCACATACCCTCACAAGGAGCCATGTTGGCTGCCATGTACTCGGCGTCTGCTGAGCTCAATGCAACTGACTTTTGCTTCCTGCTGAACCAAGAGACAACCCTGATCTAATGTTGAAACAACAACCTGAAGTACTCTTCCGGTTCTCTACACATCCTGCCTAGTCAACATTTGTGAAACCTGCTAACTGTACACTCCCCCTGCGCTCATAAACCAATCCATACTCCACTGTACCTCTGATGTAGCAAAGTATGTGCTTCGCAGCCGTCCAATACACTCTCCGAGGGTCCACCATGAACTGACTCAAAGAGTTGACTGCAAAGCTGATGTTTGGTCAAGTGTTAACCAGATACATAAGCAATTCGATAAGCTGACGATACAAGGTAGCATCAAATCAGTCTGAGCCTGATGCATCAATCTTCCTCCAGTTGGAAACTAGAGGTATGACCATAGGCTTGCAGTCCTCCATCCTGAATCTCTTTAGGATCTCTACTGCATACTTCCCCTGTTCGATGAAGAAGCATCCATCTCTCTGCCAAACCTCCAAGCCCAGAAAGTAATGCATCAACCCAAGATCCTTCATCTCAAACTCCACTGCAAGGTTGGACTTGCAGTCTCCAAACAGCCTCTCATGTCCTGTCAAAAAAAGATCATCCACATATAAGACTAGTATGAGAGGCACCTCACTTGTCAAGAAGTACATGTTATGGTCAGCCTCACTCCGTTGAAATCCCATATCCCGTAGATAGCTTCCAATCCTCAAGTACCATGCTCGAGGTGCCTGCTTGAGCCTGTAAAGAGCTCGATATAGTCTGCATACATACGTCTCCTTGTCCTCCACATCAAACCCCTCTGGCTGCTCGATATATACCTCCTCCTTTATCACTCCGTTGAGGAAGGAAGTCTTGACGTCCTTCTGGTGGACACGCCAACCCATCTCAACTTCTAGTGAGATAATGGTCCGAATGGAAGAATACCTGGCAACAGGGGCGAAGGTCTCCTCATAATCAATACCCCCTTCTGTGAAAATCCCTTTGCCACGAAGCGTGCCTTTTACTTTTCCATGCTTCCGTCTGAAGAGTATCTGGATGGCCAATGCTGAGAGTGTGACATCTTACCTTACTAGGATCACATAGGTGAGAGATAAGCTTGATGCAGTTGGAGAGAAGGTTGAGGGAAGTGGGCTAATGCGGACACACTTGAATGGTGTGGCCAAGCCATGGGTTGTTTTCGTGGAGGCCATTGTAGCCAGAGAGAACGTTCCTTCTTGGGAGCATCTCTGGGATGACTTTGTTTAGGAGGAGACCTAGAGAGGATATGTGCAATGGAGATCTTCAAATAGTGAGGAGGATGAGAAGAATGTGGCTTAGACAACCAAAGGGAAGAAGAAGTCCAAGAAGGGTCCCAAGCAGGGTGGGGCCAAGCAACAAGGTGGATAGAAGAAAGATTTGAGCAAAGTCAAGTGCTTTGCTTGCTAAAAGTTTGAGCACTATTACTGGATGAACTAGCAGGCTAGTGTCTGATAAGCACATATGAGAAAAGCAACCCAATGTCACCTCGGTCACATTCCTCGAACTACTTTGGAGAGTCGTAACCTCCAAGGGGAAAGCCCTTTAATGATCTGCAAGACACTTATAACAAAGAAAACTATGCCTTTTAGATGCCCTAGTTAGTGACCAATGCCTTATACAAATGAAGAAGACACGTGAATTTAGTCAAGTGCTTGTAGATGTGATATAACGATGTATCAAATTAGTATGGCATTCCAAATATTCAATTCAAGATGTAAGTAACTAACAACAAGGACATTCAATGTTGCATTTATGACGGCAGTAAATGTTCAATGATTGTAACCAAACCAAAGACAAACCTATGAATGCTATTCATTAACTGTAACCAGCAGTGCTTATGACAGTTTGGCAATATTAAACAGTTGATAGAAGCAGTAATGGAAAAAGAAATAGGCAAGGTGAGTAGTGTATTCAAACAATAATTCAATGAACTAAATGTATGCCAAATCAACGCCAACTTTAACCTTACCCTTTAACCGTATAGGACAGTCAATTAAGTCTGATTTTTGTGCAATAAATGTATGTTTCAGACCTTTTTTATCCTCTTCCAACAGTTGTAAACTTCAACAAGCGACTAACTTTTAAATGTTGTTTTTGTGTAGGTTTTGCAGCAGCTGTCTTGGACTGTCCGATGATGACAGTCTGCAAATTATTGCAGACTTAGGGCAGCAGTATAAGGACTGCTACGGGATTCTTACGACCTGTTTTGGGCAGCCAATTAAGGGTGGAGGTTTGGGCAAACCCAAAGGGAGAGGGCCGAGGGGCAGGTTGAGGAAGAAAGGGGAAGAGAAAGGGGTAGCTGAGGGAGAAAGGAGGGAGGAATAGGGAGGCCGAGGCTGGGAAAGAGGAAAGACTACGAAGCCACTAGGCCTTTTTAGGGCAGTTTAGGACTGGTTAGTTTTAGGTCTGATTTTTTGGCAATTTTTTAGGGTTTTTTAAGATTTTATATTTTTTAGGGTTTTTTGGGCTTCCTAAAATTTCTCCCTAGGGTTTTTAGTGATAAAGAAGGCAGCCCAAAATTGTAGGAGAGGGCTGAAATCTTAGGGAGGCAAAAAATTCGAAATGTTTATTTTTTATTTTTTAGGGTTTTTGAGATAAAATTGCATACCTAATTAAATGGCCTAATTTATCATGAAATGCAATATTTACACATGAAAATGCAAGATTAATTTGGCAAAATATGACAACTTAGGGTTTTAATGGTGATACCCTTAAACCCTAGCCTTAAAGGAAGGTGACCAACCTTCCTCTTGGAGGTATTTCTCCTTGCCTGTTAGATTAGGGCTTCTTGAAACAACATATAGGGTTCGTTTCAAGGGCCTAAACTACGGCAAAGTTGGAGATCCAAGGCTAAACTTTGTAAAAACCTCCTCTTATGAGAGTTTTTACTATGCTAAGGGGATAGAAAGTAGATAAAAGACCCTATTCAAAGAGATTGCAGCCCTAGGGCAACCGTTCAATCATTCAAGAAGCAAAATTTACCTACCATTCACCAAGCAAGACTTAAAAAATGGAGCAAACTTACTTGAGCATGAGTTCTTCTAACCAAGGTTATAAGAATCGTGGGTGTGGTCGGAATTGACTGAAGAATTCGGTGTGGATTTGACACTCATCCCGAAAATATGAATCAGGGAATCAAAACTCTAACTCTTTTTTTTTATATAAATATATATTTTATATTTATATTTTGCATTGCAAGGCCTATAGAACATTATCAATAACACCTTTGGGATCAAGTTCATAGTAGATGGAAAAACAAGTAGTTTTTGACAAAAGAACCAGATAAGATAGTACTAATAGGGATCGCTAGTTAACATGCAATTTCAATTTTGATTCTGGTACAGAATCTTAGTAGGGGGCCAATTCTTGTAACTCAACTTCTAACTATTCTAGCATCCACAAAGCATGAGCAAACTAAAAAGAGCATCCAACTTCATCCACGAGAGCAAGAGAAAAACCTCTAAGAGGTGTGCATCACTCCAAGAGACTATCTTGGGTAAAAATGTAATATAATGAAGTTTTGTCCCATAAGTCGTGTTTTGAAAATGAAGTGACAAGATCTATTTATATGTTCTCACACTTACTTTTTACAAATAAACCAGGTCGACATTCCTTAAAATGTCAAATTGAAATTATAAAATGTCAACTTAAAATTATAACATAAAATAATATAAAATAATCAAATCTGTGGGTAAATTGGGGCATTTTCCCCAAAGTTTAACAAAGAATGACTAAAATAGCTAAAAATGAGTAAATTACTTTGAACTGGAGGATGGATTAAGCAAGGGGCGTCATGCCCATCTAACCCCAACAATGCTGATAATCCTTCAATGCCCCCCTGGTGGAGATGATGATGTCATCAGTGGAAGAGGCCCAAGGAGAGAGGGCGCTAGTCTGTAGAGGGACTAGGAGGCTTCCTAAGGTGACCTGAAAGAGAGACAAAGGCCTCACAACTGAAAGAAATGTCATCGGAGTAATGAAACAAGTGGTGGGTCATGTGACCAAGTGGTCTTCCCCTAGGAGCCCCGGGCACCAACCCCAGGGTTAAAAACCCCAACAAAGGGTAGTCAACAATGGCACTAAGCCATAGTACTTTTAAAGACAAAACCAAAGGGTTCGACCATAACCATCCCTCAGAAAATGCTGAATAACACCTCTATTGGTCTGAAAAAAATGACCCTCTCTCCTTGGAGACACATCTAAAGGTACGCTGGTACTGGTACCAGTAACATGCACTATGTTAGACATTGCTTGAACAAGAAGAAGAAGAAACAGATAACAGTTTCAGCGGAGATTGAGGAGTATGTAGCTAGATTTGAGAGAGAGTTTTCTCTTTGTGTTGGTCATTTAAAGAGAGCATCCATCACGAGCGCAGATATTGAGGATGAGAGAGTATTCCTTGTTGACTGGCCATTCTCTGGGTGCATCCACCACCATTGGCACTTGGTACATTGATAGTGGTGCTTTGAGCCATATGACAGGTGCACAAGAGATGTTTTCAGGGTTCACACAAACAGGCTTGGGTGTGGAGGTAGTGTTGGGGGATGACACAGTTGTCAGAGGAGTTGGATGTGGGACCGTTACCTTTTAGAGGGAGTTTTACCGGATGAACTAGCAGGGCTAGTATCCCATGACAAATGCACAGAGAAAGTGACCACTGTCACCTTAGTCACTCCTCCAAACTACTTTGGAGTGTCGTAACCTCCAAGGGGAGAGCCCTTTTAATGATCTGCAAGACACTTAGACAAAAGAAACTATATCTTCTACGACAATATTAGTGACCAATGCCTTCAATAAACCAACTAGGTGAATAAAGTACTTATAGAAGCTAATGTAGATTACAGTATTCTTCCAAGTGTTCAATATCAACATTCAATACAATAGTAGGTATTTTAAGAATAGCAACCATTCACTCTTTAATAACCAACAAGAAAAGGTAACAGTCTTAGTTAAAACAGTTCTCTAGAAAGGATGTACAATCAATTCAATATAATCACACCACTCAAACCTTAGCAATATCTGGCATTGATCAAATGTATGTTTCAGACCTTGTATATCAACAACAAAATAAATGTGATTCAATGTGAGTGATGGACAAAGCCAAAGGGGTTTTTAAGATCTTACCCTAAACCCTAGGGCATCAAGGGAGGTGACCAACCTCCCTCTTAATATGTCTCTTCAAAATTTTGGCAAGCTAGGGCATCCCCATCTAACCCCAACAGTGCTTTTAATCCCTCAATCCCCCCCGCAAACAAGCAGTACGCCTGGCGAGGATGATGACGTTATCTATGGAAGAGGCCCAAGGAAGGGAGGTGCTGTGCTGAAAGGGGACCGAGATGGGTTGCTCAGATGATTTGGAAGGGAGGCAAAATCCTCAAAGCGGAAACACTGTCACTGGAGTAGTAAAGAAGGAAGGGGTCATGTGACCAGTGACCTGCTCTTAGGAGTCCTAGACACCAACGCTAGGGTTGAAGAACCCTAAAAAGAGCAGTCAACAGTGCCATTAAGCCATAGTACTCTAAAGGAAGGACCAAAGGGTCCGACCATAACCATCTCTCAAAAGTGCTGACAACAACCCAATCCTGGCCTTGAAGAAAAATGTGACACGCCTTTCTTGGGCAATCAATTGAAGGTGCGCTAGTATTGGTACCACATAACATTGGCTCCAACTACTGGACAAGTACTCTTCTTGGGAGTGCTTGAGAACCTGTGAATTTTCTGGGTACCTGTAGACCTACTACACACATCAAATAACCGAGGACATTAAAAGCATCATGAGGTAGACACTTTCGTTTTTCCTTGTTCAATATCCTTAAAAGATAAAAGAAGCATACTAAATGCAGACATGAAAAAAACTAACTAATCAAAACAGAATAAACTAAGAAACAACTAACTAACTAACTAACTAACACAAAGATAACAAATGTCAGATGTCACCTGTGAAATACCTCTTCAGTGCTTGCCCATTGACAGGAAGAGGGATCTTCTCACCATCCAAGTGACTCAAGTGGAATGCATTGGGACCTGCAATGTCAGTAATCTGATATGGACCTAGCCAAATATTGTCGAACTTACCATGCTTACCTGGTTCTTCCTCCCTTTTGTTCCACAGGAGGACAAGGTCATCTATCTGGAGGTTGCGCTGACGAGCTTTCTTGTCAAATTTACCTTAAACTTTGTCTTGATGTTTTGTTAGGTGATCGAAGGCCTTTCTTCGGTTCTCATCAAGTTCTATCAGGCTATTGATTCATCTCTGGAATATATCCAGATCATTTACATTCTGCTCGGGGATCTTATATACAGGCAACTTCAAATTTATTGGTAAGGTGACATCCACACCATACATCAATAGCTAGGTGAAATGGGCTTTTTCCGGTTGATTCCTTCGTAGTAATTCTATTTTCCCATACTGCATACTTCAATTTAATATCCCAACATCTCTTGTTGTCGTCGACAATCTTCTTTATAATACTCATCAAATTCTTATTACTTGATTCAGTGAGTCCATTTCCCTAAGGATAATAATTTGAAGAATGTGATAGTATGATACCACACTAAAAAAAAAGTAGATAGCTCATCCCGACTGAAAGCTGGTGCATTGTCTGTTAAAATCTTAGCCTATAATCACCTTTGCTGTAGCACGCTTCGTCGAGATAACTCAACCATTTGCTGAAGTAGTCTGTAGCTGTCAGTATCCATTTGTGGCCATTACTTGAATTTTCTTTAAACTCATCAATGAAGTCAAGACCCCACTGCTGGAATGGTGCTTCAATTATGATTTGCTGAAGCGGTAAGGCTGCAAGTTTCTGTCTTCCTGTGAAAAGCTGGCAAGGTTGACAACTCTGCACATATTTGTACAAATCTTGGAAAATGCTGGGCCAATAGTATCCTGATCTCAAAACCTTATGGGTCGTAGTGGAAGCTGGATGATGGCCACCACAAAGTCCTTGGTAAAATTCCTTCATTAATTCTTCTTCTCTGGAAGGTTCAACACAGGTAAGAATAATGCTGTCTGGGTTTCTCCATCCCAGACTGTGAACCGGCTGTCTGACTAGATCCACGAAGCAAGATTTGGAAGCTTTTAATTTCAAGGCCATTTTCTTGTGATCTGGCAAGTTACTGGGGCAGGAAAGATTCGTCAGATAGTACACGATGTCTTTATACTAGTCGCACTAAGCTATTCCTTCCATAACTGTCAAGATCATAGAAGGCACATCTTCTTTTAAGCTAAGATCTTTGTTCCCTTCTGCTAATAGTCGAGCCAAACCTCTGCCTTTGACTAACTTGGTCAGTTGAATTTCCAAGTCATATTCTTGAATCTTTGTAATCCACTTGGCTCTAACATCCAAACCATCCTGTTGCTTCAATATTTCTTTGACTGTTGGATGTGGGACATAAGCCATGATCTTTGAATATCCAACGTATACCCTGAAGTGCTTTAATAACATCACCAATGCATATGCGTGCTTTTCCATGTTGTGATACTTCATTTCTGTACTGCTCAGGGCTTTGCTCATGAATGCAATATGTTGTTCTTCATCCTTGTCGTTCTTTTATAGTAGGACTCCTGCAATAGTGTCAGTAGAAGTAAAAGAAAATATTTGAAAATGTTTGGAGTAGTCAGGACTAACCAATACCAGAGCTCGGGTGATAACATCCTTGACATCTTCAAATGCTTTCTTGGCTTCATCGGTCCACTTGAAATCTGCATCATTTTTTAGCAACTTATTCAACCGTTTAGTAATCTCAGCAAAATTCGGAATAAACCTATGAATAAAATTGATTTTCCCAAAGAATGATCTTAAAGCTTTTAAGTGTTTAGGCAATGAAATTTCTTTAAAAGCTTTAACTCTTTCTGGATCAATTTTGACACCTTTAGTAACAACATGGCCAAGTAACTTACCTTCAGCAACTCCCAAAATAGACTTTTTAGGGTTCAAAGAAATGCCATACCTGCGACACCATTGAAAATTGAAATACCTGTTGAAGATGTTTGATTTGATCTTTCCTTCTTTTGGAATAGATAGTGAGATCATCCTGATATATTTCCAAGATCTTCTGCACAATATCTTTGAAGGCATAATCCACGGCTCTCTGAAATGTGGCCTTGACATTCATTAGACCAAAAGGCATACACAAGTACTAATTAGTGCCCCATGGAGTTGGAAGGTTGTCTTTGCTCAATCTTCTTTCTTTACTGCCACTTGATTGAACCCTGAGTAGCCATCTAAGAAAGACATCATCTGTGACCTTGTAACCCTTCGTAACAAGAGCTCCATATTCGGGAGTGGATAGTTGTCTTTTCTTGGACACTGCTTTGAGATTTCAAGGCCATCTAAGAAAGACGTCATCTGTGACCTTGTAACCCTTCGTAACAAGAGCTCCATATTTGGGAGTGGATAGTTGTCTTTTCTTGGACACTGCATTGAGATTTTTGAAATCCACACATACTTTGACATCTCTTGTCTTCTTTCTGGACGGTACCGGATTCAAAAGCCATTTTGAATACCTTATCGGGACTATGATCTTGGCCTCAACTATTTTCTGTACCTTTTTCACCAATGGAGCTAGTTTCGGACTTATCTTCCTTAACTTCTGTCGATGAGGCTTCGCATTTTCTTCCAAAGGTATGGCATGCTGAATGATATTCTTATCATAAGTTTTGAGCTCGTCATATGACTAGGCGAACACATCTTTCCTAAGAGTCCATTGCTTTACCAATCTTGATCGGACGAGGATCTTCCAGTAAGCCAATATTTACTTCTTCATGTTCGGAATCCTGAGCTGTTTCTTCTTTAGGTTTGCACCTGTCATTTCTGTCAAATCTCTTTTCCAAGGAGACCTTTTCCATTGGAATAGGATTGTAGTTCTTCCATGGATCCTTCTTCTCTCCAGTCATTCTGACTGCCTGAATATTCTTCCACATTAGCCATGAATCCGCAGATATGTTTGTCATCATTGAACACTTCCCAGTTATCAAAGTTGTTGGGAACTGAACACCACTTGCACTTTCCCCGTATCTTGGACTGCATCAGCTGGATCGAAAGTAGAAGCAAAAACTGCAAGCGCATCTGCTGTTTGATTTTGTTCTCTTGACACTGCCTGTAAAGATAGAGCCTGGAAGTCTTCTGTGGCTATTCTGACCGCATCCCTGTACCTTTTTAGTCGCATCTTTTTACAAGAGTGGCTTTTACTTGACTTACAATAAGGTGAGAATCGCCTATAACATGCAACAATTGTAATACCATAATCCTTTGCAATATTTAAACCAAGCAGAAGACCTTCATATTCAACAATATTGTTAGTACCATTAAATTCTAATCAAAATGAAAAACAATGCTCTTATGCTTAGGGGAGATCAATACAATGCCTGCACCCATACCTGCTTGGGACTTAGCCTCGTCGAAATGCATGGTCCAAAATTTGTTGGTGTCCGTCTGGGCAGCAAGATCTGTAGCGAACACCGCATAAGACCCAATGTCATTCTGGCAGATATACATATTCTTTGGCTCTGCAGGATCTTCATCATGGTGCTTCCTCTTCGTCTCCCTTTGCAAAGTAATGGCAATGAAAAATATTTATATTTGTTTTTGAGCAAGATAGTGAATTGTCGTTTTCCATTGCTTGTAATCTCTATTGAGGAAACACCAGCATCGTATGATCCCTAATTTTAGAGGTACATTGAGGCAGCATTGGGAAATGCTGCTTACCATTTCTTTAACATGACCTAAAGCTACAAAGTGCATTTGTTGAAGTGGAAGTCAGGGTGCTGTTGGAGCGTACACTGTTTCAAAAGCATGGGACACTGATCTTTTAGTTGCTGTTGATTTCAAATGTAGCCCAACTAGTCCATTATATGATTTCTTGTCCAAATCTGAGTTGGATATTTTTGATCTAGTATGGAATCTAATCATAGGACAACAAGCTAGCAAGCCAAATTTCAGGCCACATCTTGAGAGGGGGGGGGACCTTGGGATTTACAATGTGGGATCCTCGAAGAACCCCTCGTGACTGAACTTATCACATGCCCAGCATGCCTCCTACATATCAATGCTCCCGTTCTAATGTGTCCACCGATCATACTGTGTAATGACCAAACAATTTTACACTGAAAGCAAGATTTGTGAGGATATTGAAATGAACAAGGCAGGTTGTTCTTTTGTGCATTATCCTTCTTCGAGTTTTATGGAATTTATTTACAAATAGACATTGTATTTGCATTTCACCTGTCCATGGCAAGGGTTCCATATCTACATTTTGAACTGAAGGCTGAGTAGAAGTTCTATATTGTGCATGTTATTCCAGCAAGCTAACATCTTCTCTTTGGCAATAATCAGTTATGTTATTTTTTATTTGGAGGAAAATCCACCGTCAAGATGAAACACATGCCTTTCTTCAATTGTACTATGGCATTGTTGCTTTGGTAGTGATTTGTTTGCTGGGTTTTCCTTTTCTTCTTTTGCTTACAGATCAGTTTGTTCTTCAAAACTGTATGTATTGCATGTTGTAAACTGGGAGGATATCAGGGATGCTTTACGTGTAAACTAGGAGAAATTATAAGAATAGAGTAGATTAGTGGTTGAGCATTTATGAGTATAATGATTAGTTAGCCGTTTAAACATTTATTAATATAAGTTAGCATTCATTAATTAGTTAGCCATCTTTTGTGAGGGTTTGATAGTTGTGGACATTGTCAACTTGATCACCGAATGTAATAGTTATTTACAGGATTAAGGACATAAGGAATGACTGGAATATTCTTCACCAAATTATTTGTTCTTGTTATTGATCTTGTTTGTTTGATAGGCACTCCTAATTGTGGCACATCAGATTATAGCCCATTTCATGGAATTCGGAATTTCCTAAAAAATGGAGTTAACCTTTAGTGACAGTGATAGAAGATGGCCCTATGCTTGGGGGCAAAGATTATCTGGAGACCCTGTTGACTGAGGTCCGAAGTCTACTCGATGATGATAATGCAGTGACAGAGAACATGGATCCTTGACTTCTAGTACTGAGCAAAGTTGGTTTTTCATTGTGTGGAATGCTATTCGATCATTTTTGTATGTACTTGGTTTAAAATTAAGATTCAACACTACTAGTTTACTATTTTTCTATTTAATTATGAGGATGATTAATCATGAAGTTTTCCATTTTACTGATTTTGGATGCATTGTTCAATGTTGAATGGATTGCTGGAGATTCGAATGATTTAAATCTTAAAATCAATTTGAATTATTGTTGATTTACAGTTTTGCATTTATTTTGGTTGGTTTTTTTCTCATATATATAAAATTTGATACGTGTACCCTGACCTACCCTTGTCCCCTTTTCAACAAGTGTCATACTCGTACCAATACCCCAGCAACTTGCCTGCAACCTAACCTTTGGTGCCAACCATGTATCAGATCTTTTCACATGCTGTGATTGTCATACATCCACAACTTATGCACTTTAACTTTCCTGCCCACAACTTATCCTTGCATTTCAATTTTGCCTACAACAGAGTCTAGTCTATGCATATGAGTAGATGCAAGGGACCATGACGCGGTGTTAGCTTTCCTACCATCTGCATAATCTGACAACAGATCTCATGGGCCTACAAGGATACAGGTATCTCTACTTGTCAATGTCATGGCCTGTTAGTTTAGTAGACTTCAACCTTGATGAGAGTGTTGCCTTTTCTATAATACTCATAGTATTTGTAAAATGGTGATTCTAGATGTGCAAGTTGTGATTTGTGACAACCTGAATAATAAAACAAAAAATTTCTATAATGCTGAAAGGAGAGCAATAGCACTATAGAATTACTTTAGTTGTTGTAACTTGTGATTAGTCAATTATGTGGACCTCTAGAAAGAAGCAACTGGTGTTTGGCTGCTTGCTGTCTTTAGTACCCTCTGAGGATTTCCAGTAGCTTAAACTGGTACTTCAAGAAATTTTCAAGTTCATTAAAGTATGGCAGGAACCAGGGACTATAAATTTGTGAAGTCTTGCCAGCATTGGAGCACATATCATAATTATTCTCTATACCACCTTATATTTTATCGTATGGATACTATAGCTGTTTGGGGATACAGTTCCATATCCCTGACCCTTCCCTAAAAATATCCCATGAATATACTACTGAGGAACTTTGGGAAACCGATTTTCTCAACAGAATAGTATGCCCTATGGATGCCCTCTCCTGTAATTTGACCCTTTTAAACCCATTCTTTTGGTTGTCAAAGTTGTTGAATTCAATAAAGGCTCCTTGATTTTTTTGGTTGTTTGAGATGATGTTTGTACATTCCATTGGTTTTCTTTCATGCTTTAGGGAAATATTCTTGAATCTTAAAACATTCTCCACTTTAGGAGTTTACAAACATTCATTATTTTCAAATGGCTTGATAGGAAACTTCCATTCACATGGATTTGCACGTGTATGGCTTTGCATTATGGTTCTGCGTTTTCGGCTTAAAAATTGTGCAAAACTCCTGAGAAATTGAAGGGTTTTCCTGTACACTCCACCATGGTCTCAATTAGATTATTTTCTCTAGCCAAAATACCCAATTCTCTATTTTTGTATTAGTTTTAAGAAAAACTTCATTTAAACTGGCTATTTGTTGTAATTTCGTGTCATGAAATATGCACAGAGATATTCTTATGTGAGCAATGTGAAAGAGAATGCTGTATATAAGGTATATACCACGGTGACACAAACTTAGGAAGTTTAATTATAATGCTGGTGGCCGCAGGATCAAGGCCTGGACGTAATTGCGGAGGGACTTGAAACCTTGAAAAATATGGCGGGAGATATAAATGAGGTCAGACTTCTTTGGTTGTAAGTATGTCAGTGAAGTGGATTTTGGAAATCCTCTTATTCTTGTTAATATTTCTTTAATGTTGTTTGCAGGAACTGGACAGGCAGGTTCCCTTGGCAGATGAAATTGATACAAAAGTAAGAGACGTTCTCTGTTATCTTTCATTTGAAGCAGGATGTAGAATCTGCTTCCTTTATTGACTTGTCACCCATTCAAATTGTTTCCTTCTATTTATAATTCAGGTGGGCCTAGCAAGCGCTAACCTGAAGAACACAAATGTTAGGTTGAAAGAAACACTTACAAAGGTAATCTACACATCATTTTCAATTATGGCTCGTAGATTCATATTTTTTAAATATTATCTTCTAAACTGCCTTTCCTTTGTCTGTTTAAAGTGGAGTGAATAAGATGATTAGGATCTGTCCTTCCTATTGTCTAGAAAGACAATGACCATGAGAGAATGACAAAATAAGGCAGGCAACATGAAAAACATTGACTCTTAAAGTTAGCGTTTGTCAAGTTTTGTGTAATAGGCAATGCGGGTGAATCAGATTTTCTAATGCAACTCTGCTCTTTGATTACTATTGCAGTTGCGTTCCAGTCGCAATTTTTGTATTGATATTATTCTTCTTTGCATAATATTGGGGATTGCTGCATATCTGTACAAGTAAGCATCTTCATTTTTCTAGTTATTCGATTAAAGCTTTTGATTTTTCTATATTGAGATAAACATAGGATTGCTGCATATCTGTACAAGTAAGCATCTTTATTTTTCTAGTTATTCGATTAAAGCTTTTGATTTTTTGATATTGAAATAAACATACATTCAGAAACTATCTTCTGGTGTTTCTGTTAATTGCAACCAATCATTGGTTGGTTATAGTGTAAATGTAATAGAGATAGGGCCGCAGGCACACTTGGTTTATTGTTGTCTTACTAAACTTTAGAAACATATGGGATTTTCTTATTGTTACAACTCACTAGGGCGATTTCTCCAAGCATTGGTACCAGTTGAGATTTCATTGTGATTGATCTCATTACAATCTAGACTTTTTTTGTTAACTACAATTCATGGTTTTCCAGTCTCGATGAATATTGAGATAGTGGACTTAGTAGAGTAGACCGATGTTACAAATATGATGTTGGCAAATATATTTCCAAGGATCTAAAAACAAATTATCGGATTTATCGGTGAATATGTTGGCAAACATCGGCAATATATTGACAAACTTAAAAAAATACAAAAATATTCATTTTTAAAATTTTTTTATAAACATCTAAAGCAACAAGAACATGAAATAAACAATTTGCCACATGAATATGGAAAGAAAACCAATATATAAGATGTGTAAGACATCTAGTGATACATCACACATAAAAAATAAATTGCGTCTTGAATCCTGAGTCCCCGACTCATGAATCACCAAAAAATACAATCAATGTATCTCATATACAATGAAATCAAGTAAATAAACTATCGATTCCCTCTATCCCTTTTACGGGCAAAGGTAATCGCTTTGGTAATGGCATTGTCTCTAGAGCTAGAAGACCCTAGCAGTCGTCGTGGACTCTATGCATATTTTAAATTGCTATGTATGTATATGTATATTTTAAATTAATAGATGAGCAAGGCCATTTAAAAAGATGAATATGAAACATAAATCATAAATCATACATGTCAATGAATCGTTTCCTATATTGGGATATTCATCAATAGCACCCTATGCCTCCCTCCTATAGGCTTTACCCCTTGCCTCTACCTCGAATCTCAAAGTTGATCCTTCCAGGACATTGGTCAACGGCTCAACACCTTACAATTTTGATGAAACTTCCTAATCCAATTGCTAAAATATGGTAGAAAAAACTTCCCATGCTTAATAAGTGATTTTGCTTGAGTGAAGAGTACATTTTTATTAAGGTCTTAACAGAGGAGTTCAACAATCAACACGATCAACATCAAGGTACATAGAGGGGTTAGATGTGCTTGACTATATGCCAATTCCACACCCTCATACATGATAGAATCCAATAGAAACTTTGTGATCTTGAAATCCTAAAAACTGTTAAGTCTGTTGAATTCTGAATGGGATATAAATTCTACTTTTTGCATATGAAGTCTGATGAGGTTGGAACCACTATCAAACATCTTGAAACAGTTAATGGTAATGTTAAAAATTTAAGTAAAAGTGACATTCTCCTTACCTTTCATTTTACTTTAGGAATTTAATATTACCATTTAACACTACCAATTACTACTAAACAAGGCGACCTTTTTTTATGGGCACAACGAAATTCTGTTCCGAACTGTAATGTCCCCATTTAAATAATTGCATAGTAGGACAATTCCATCACCCTACTAGTTCCTAGGTTGGATGGATACATTTGGAATTTTAATAAGGGAGCTATAAATGATGTTGAGACATTAGAATGGGATAAATATTTAATAATGTATCTTATTAAATGAATACAAGAGAAAATTGAAGTGGCAATGGAGCATGGAGACACATGGAGACTATGAGGCCCACACAAGTTAGAAATTTTGTGCCACATGGCATCCTCCTCTTACAATTTCAAATCCATGGGAAGTCTAAAGGTTCTTGGATGAGTTAGAAAGCTAATACACTTGGCCATATGCATCATAGGTCGAATTTTGGAGGAAATGTAACTTACATGGGAAAGAAAGAGTAATTTTGGAGCTAGTGAGACACTTGGACTAGATTCCTAGCTCTATGACAACAATGAAGGCTGACATCTGACATATCTAACATGTCAGGTCGAAATGGAGCATCTAAGAGAGCTCTCATGTGAGTTGAGGAAGCTCAATGGGCTCCAAATCGAATTTGGGGAAGGTGGAAGGCTAGGAAAGGGAGGACACATGGCAAATCATGAGCACACACCCAAATTTGAACTGGCTTGAGTTTGTGGATGGATTGGGAACCTTAGAAGGATAAGGATTTTTATAAAATACAGGAAGCAACCAAGAGAATGGCTTTTGATCATTTGAGAAATTGTCATTAGTGAATTGTGAGAGCTAGTGGATGACTAGTTTTTTTGCCTTAGCCAATTTTGAGGGTGAAAGATTCCCATCCAAGTTGGTGTTTGGAGAGGCCACTCAGGTCTTTCAAGGAGCTTTAATGGAGTCTTATTTGTAGGTGTCAGCTATAGGAAAGCATGTGGATTCTTCAATTGCAACACTCTCTATCAACCATTTCCAGTTTTCTTTGCATATTCATGCTCATGGAGGGATTGCGCCTTGGGTGAGCTTATGTACTCTTTGGGAGAGCTCTTCCTGATATATTTATGATTGTAATTAGTTAAATATGCTCTGTTATTCATTCTCAGAAAGTTTCAAGTCGAAATATCCAAGAGTTGTATGTCAAAATGACTTTTAATGAGCAAACAATGACCATTTCGACTCTATTTTGATATATGCTATGGTAATGCTTATCATTTCAAATGGAGGAATGTATCTCTAATAAATGTATGATGAATGGACTGTCATTAATGTGTATTTCAATTCTCATGTTCAGTACTTAAGCATTGGAAGCCATTTTATTCATTTTTATTGCATTGGGAGAAGATTTGGTGCATTTTCCCCACGTGTCGAAATTGTGATTTGGGAGCTGTTTTGGAAAGAGTCATAACAACCTGTATAAATTGAACCATGATGCATATGAGACTTTTGAAATG
Source organism: Pseudotsuga menziesii (assembly GCA_001517045.1). NCBI lineage: Eukaryota > Viridiplantae > Streptophyta > Pinopsida > Pinales > Pinaceae > Pseudotsuga > Pseudotsuga menziesii. The sequence goes on along the minus strand of LPNX010545173.1, from coordinate 226,926 downwards.
TCCCTTACACATCCCCTGCCTTTGTTTTGAAATTCGAGTGACTTTGGGACCATTTGAGAATCCATTTTCGGCAATTACCCAGGGGGAATTGGAGCCCCAATTTGCTAGTAAAGACTCCTACTTTGAACAGAACATTAAACAAGTTTGCAGAAGTAATTGGGGGGTCATAAAACATCCATGAACTTCATATTTAAGTTCTAATATCAGTCATGTACCTTCTAAGAAAATTTGGGAGCATTTGGGCCAATTTGGAGGTCTAGACATGAAAACTAGTTAAGGTCAAAATTGGGGAAAAAGTGAAAACATTGGTCATTTAATAAAATTTCAAAAAGGGACATTACACGAACTGTGGCACATGAGCAAAAAGAGGGCAATAAATCGTGATATTTTTGAAGAAATTGCCGAAAAATCGAGATAATATCAGGTAAAAATCACCAAAAAATCGGGAATATATCGGGCGATATATTGTCGAGGGGTTAGGATTGTGATGTATTGCGATGTTGCCGATATATCAATGATTTTTGTAACACTGGAGTAAACATTGACAATATGGCTAGCCTCTTTAGAATTTCAAACCTTTGGATGTATCAAATCCCACATAAGAATAATCTTCTTTTACATAAAATAGTGTTATTAAATGAAAACTATGTTAAACATAAATGATTGTCTTTATCCTGCAATTGTAGTTGAGTTTTTCAAATACTTGGGGGTAAATGACTCACTGCAGTAGATTGTCTGAAGCATGCCCTTCTGGATATACCAGAGTGAAGGGGTCTTTTGCCATTGTAAAAGGCCAACTCTGGTCTTTCTTATGTAAAAGTGTTGGTCTAGCAAGGCTCAAGACCCTTGGTTTGGTCATGGCAAGTCCTCTTGGTTCTCATTTCAAGGAGTGCCCGCCTTGTGGCCTTATTGACTACCCCTGGTTACCAACTAAGTTGCACTAAGTTGGGTTTAAAAATAAGCTGCCAAAGATGAACACTTGTTCAAATTTTGAAGTTCAGAAGTCCATGCAGGCTTTTTAGGCCATTTTTTAATTTTTTTTTTACATGTTCATACCCCATGGGGAATTGTAATAAAATGAGTTAGCATGATGACTTTATGTAAAATGTTTGGTTTCCTAGGACTTAATCATTAATGCATTATTCCAGGGTGTTTTTTCGTTGTTAATTATTTATTGTTTTTAAGCAATAAATAGTTTCCGAGTTTTTCACCCAACCCTCCAAAGCTGGAATAATTGCCTTAGTGGTTAAGCCTTAGGAGGTTATTAAAACCTACGTGTCAATGTATATTACCGTGCTAATCATTATTTTGTCATTATGAACATGTCCCAAGTCCCCCATAGTTTTTTTTAATTTCTGGAAATATATATATATATATATATATTTCCGTTTTTACAGGATTATTTTTAAGAAGTTAATTGTAAAACTCTAAAAAGTCATAAAAGTGTGGCTAAGAGATTGTTTTTGTCATGGGGGTGCTCATTTTCTAACTCAGAGCACCCACTTAACCCTTAGACTCACTCTCCTAAGTTTTCGAGTAATTATTTAACTCCAAAATTAATAATTACTCAAAAAACCCATGAAGACCAAAAAATGAGATATTAAAAAAATTTGGCAAATAAAAAAATAAAAGAAAATTGCCAAAAGTGAATTTTATGACTTGGCAAGGTAAAGAGGCAAGTACTCGAAGCATTTTGGCAAGTCAGATTTTTCCATTTCCCACTGAGCAAGAGTTCGGATGTTTCCTCATGAAGAGGGAGGCACACTTCTCCAAGTGGGGGCACAAATCCCATGGAAAGATATAAGGTTTGTGAGGTGGCTGAGCTTGGGGTGATGTGGCTTTCAAACTTTTGGAAGTTGCTACCCCCCCTGCCTTCATCCAACTCATGCCAACCCTTATCCAACCCACATCCAACTCACTGGGAGCTAGCGCATCCTTGAGGAGATGCGTCCCCCTTTGCTTGTGGGTTTTTCTATTTAAGCAAGCATTTTTGCTTCATTCTAGACGGATGAAAGAGTGTTGAACCTCTGCTGGCATACTGTGTAATTTTGATTATTAATTAATAAAAGGCTTTGGAGGCTGATGCAAGTGTGGTCTATGGTGTTTGGCTGTGTGTGTTCATTGATGCAATATTGAGGTAATCTGTAGATTTTTGCAAGCTTGTATGTGTTTGGGATTGCGGGCTTTTGAAGGGAACTGTGTTCTAGTAAGATAGGAAGTAACACTCTCGTGATTACTTATTATTTTTATTTGTAGTAGAATGCTTATGAGTTTATGACTATTGTTGTTTGAATTCATATTTTCATTAAGTATTTGTTATTGGATAACATCGACATTTAATCCCTATTTGCAAGTTTTGTAGATCTTTTTATAGGTTGCTTAAGCTGGAGTTTTGGATGAGCATGTTAGCTCTACTTCTGCTCCAGTAACTCTTGAAGAAAGGACTTCATCCCACTGGCAACACTTTGTGGACACCTTTTTCGCTTTTATGTGCTTATTGTTCAAGCTTGGTGATACCCTTTCGTCATAAAAAATTTAATCTTTCTGTGCGGTTACTTTTCGTATTGCATAGTTAAATTTCTTTAATATATCATAAAATATCTTATAATATTTATTTATGCACTTAAAAGGTTTAGATCTGATTATAAAAGTAACATTTTACAAGATCTAACTATCAACAAGTACTAGTTTAGAATTTAAATTTTTTCCATCTTTAAAGTACTTGAAATTTTTTGTCAAAATTTTTAATTTTTTTATATGATTATCTAGCATATGACTCATATTTGTTCGTTGTTTTGCAGCAGAAGTTGATCGAACAAGGAGGCATTCTAGTGAATTTTTGAAGATCTAAGTCAATTTAGAGATCCCTCTTCTCTTTCTTTCTTTTTTGGCCATTCTTTCTAAGGCCATAATACTTGTAAATTTGTGTTTCCTATCCTATAAAGGAACACAAATATTCTTCATAATATTCATTGTAAAAAGAGAGAAGCAAGTGGGCAGCCAAGTGCCCACACCCCATCCCCCTAGGGGGGATTTGCACTTTTTATTTTTTATTTTTACAGTTTTTATTTATTTATTTTTAATTTCTTTAATTTTCTTCAGTAAAATTAACTAATCCGTCTGTGTTCTCGGTAACGAGAGTATCGACATTGTGATTTAACTAACTCAAATCTAGTCTAAAATTCTTAAAATAAACCAAACTTCAATTCCTGTATGCTCTTGTGACCAATGCAGGCCATTGGATGGATCGATGGGACAATAAAAAAGGGATTGTAGTGACTAGTAATTAGTTGAACATTTCAATCAATCGCTACAAGTGAAAATCCAACACTTTTTCGATATTACTAAGTTGTGGGGAAATTCTGCAAGTGAAGCGGGAACCACTAGAAAGTGACCGTGGGGCACCGTTAGGCTACACCCTTGTTGGTGTAGTGTTGAACACAACCCCACGACTCCATCTATCCCACATGTCACTATGAGAGCCACTTCTTAGTAAATTCAGACACATTCCTCGTACCCCTTCGGTATATCAGGAATACCATTCCCCTTTAATAATTAGATCATTACCACAATTGTAATAAAATTGATCAACAATATACCCACTCCCTAATTACTCATTTAATAATTATAAAACTGACCAACTGAGACAACTGCAATACTTCTCGAGACTTCACTAGCAACCCCCTTACACAAGTACTCCATTAGCACTGGTCTATCTAGCATTCTTATTTGTTGTTGATATTTAAGTTAATCAATGTGTTGTATGGAATGTTATTTTATATGCTAGTTATTTAAGTTATTTGAAGTTCACCTTAGTTTTAGTAATTATTGTTTTCATCTCCCATAATAGCTGCTTTATTTTCATAGATTAAAACAACCTTAGATTATTTTACTAGAGACCAACCCCCTTGGCTTCACTAGGAGAGATCCTAGACAGAGGAGTCAAGATCAAGTGACAACACTTTACTCTTGCATTCCCCCAAGGTCGCACCCAGTGGCTTGAAGATTTCTGCCACGTAACTCGATATGTGAATTAGGCGGCAACACCCCTTGATGGGCGAAAGTCCCCCATCATGTTGGGCATTTATGCCATCATGGATGGATGCTACAGTGTACCTTGGGATGAACCCAATAGGACACATGGCTCAGGGGCTCCTAGCCACAGTTGCGTTTATGCTATGTAGAGGAGATTGCTCTAGTAAGGGTTGTCATACCCGCTTTAGCACACATCATCTATGCCCACTTGGACCTCTTTTTTGATGTATTTCTCCTCTTGGTCTCCATGTGCAAAAATCACGATGACAACATCCTTTGAAGAAGGCCTTACCTTGCTAAAAAGGAGGATGTTGAGAGACAAACACATCATTGGGGTTAGTTGTGGCATGGCATCCTCTTTTAGGCTCAACATCTCACTTGATTGAAGCCAATTGCATCATTTAATTTTTAATTTATGTCATTTTGTGGTTTAGTCCTTGACTTGTGAGTGACAAACCCTAATTTTGAAATATTTTATCTTTTTGTAAGGTAAGCTCTAACGTTAAAGAGGCTAGGTTACTCCATATAAATAAAAAGCACCTCCCTCTCATTTAAAACAAGACGAGGGTTCAAATATGATCTATTCTCTTTTTCTCTTGTATACTTTAGTCTTCAAGGCTAGCACACTTCTCTTTTTGGCATGTTTCTCTTGTGATCAAGGATGAATGGTGAATTTTAAGGGTTTTGCTATATCTCTCAAGGTTGATTCATGTGAATGGTTGTGATAACTCAAGGCTAAGGAAGGACTTAAGATTTCCTCTTGCTCTTTTCTTGGTGGATGTTGGTAAGATCTTTCAATTTTTGTGTTTGGCATTGCCCTTATGCACCTAACTAAGGTGAATTAGGGTTTTTGCTAGCATCTTGTCAATCTTGTTTGAGGAGACTTTTCTCTTGTAGGAGCTCTTCGTAAGTGGGCCTTGGAATTCATTATTTTCCCTAATTAGGCTAAGATTACTTTGACCTATCTAGGGTTATGTAATGAACAAAATATATAATAAATATTAATAATTAAATAACTAATACCTAATCAAGAGAGATGAAAGGTTATGCCTCTTTCCGAAAGGGCACCCATCATGGGTATTACTATTTATACAAGCATCATTCTCATTGTAATATCATCTCTTATCTTATAAATCATCTATTTTATTTTATTCATGGATTATTGTAATCTAACTTATCTACACTGGTTATTTATGTAAGAAATGAAGTATTTTTGTTTTAGTGGTATCAGAGCAAGAAATTTGATCTGTCTTTTAGCCATCATCTCAGAGTATCTTTGAAACCGAGGACCTTGTCCATTGTCCAAAGTCAGGCTTTTGGCCATTCAATTCATTTACCTAAGGAGTCAAGAAATCCATTTTACGTGAAGGAAATAACCAGAAGCAGTGGTCATAACAAGGAAAAAGAAAGGAAAAGACAGTCACGACCTGCTCCCACTCGCCTCTCCAATTTCTCACGCATTTGCAATCGGGACCTGCTCATAGTCCTCATCCCCGTTTCCCACAACTGCTGCGCCTCCATTCGTCCACCTCCTTCCCCCAATCTCCTCCTTCTCTGCCCTTGAAATCCCACATGCATTCCTTTCCTTTGCCCACACCCCTCTCCACAGTTCCCATCCACGTCGGCACCCCATCTTTGCCCCATCTCTTCTTGGTCCAACCCTCCGCCTTCCTCTTCTAGCGCCTCCTCTTCCCCACAACCCCTTCGCGTCCTCTTCTCCATTGTTTGCGTCCCCAACTCCCAGCTTCCTCCCCGTTTGCTTTGTGCTCCATTCTCCTGCCAGTCGTTTCTACCCACTTCTCCAGTCTGCGTTATCCCACACTCACACAGCTCCTTACCTCCATGCTTCCATAAACCTCTTTTCCAAACACCAGCCCACGCTCTGGCCATCATACGCCTCTCCCTCTCTACCCTTTACACATCTCGCACTTCTATCCACACCATCTTCGCGACCTTTACTGTAGAAGCAACTCCATCTCACCACATGCCCAAAACATACTCAGCTCCATCACCCCCACGCGACCATTCACTACTGCACCAACGCTTGCAACGCTCCTTTCCCCAACATGCTGCGTTTCCATACGTGAGACTCCTCCTCTAGGATGCATAGATTGCTCACCTTCAACTTACGACCCTATCATTTCTTGCTACACGCCAACACCCACACCATCGCCCTTCCGATTGCCATTACTCTCTCCATTTATCCACGTCAACTCCCATTTCCATAATCTGCACCATTTAAAACCCTAATTCAAAGCATTAAAAAAATTTATAATAATTATATTATTATTAAATAATAGTTATTATAATATTTTCACCGTCCATCCAAAAAAGTTCATAATATATTATTATTATATTATAATTATTAATAGTAATATCGAAATTATTATTATAATTCAATAATAATCATGATTATATCAATTCAATAATTGTGCAAATAATTACAATTATTTATTAAAAAAAAATCAAGAGTCAAAGAAGATTTTAAAAGAACTACATTTAGCTTATTACACCTTTCGTATCTACCTCTATCGAAGAAAAGAATCAAAGAAAAAAATCAAGCCAAGGAAGACCAAGCTATCATTAAAAAGTCAAAGATTATTTATCGCCAAATAAGTCAAGTCAAGGAAGACCATCTCTAAAAAAAAGAGACAAATTGTCGACGAAGAAGCATAATCAAAGGAGAATCTAACCTTTTTCATAAAAATACAAGTCCATTCATAACCACGGATTATTCTTTCTTTCTCGAATGGTTCCTTCTAGGGCACCATGTCTTTTTGCTTCTTTGATTACTTCATAAGCCTAGGCAGGTTTTCTCTTTTGAGAAATCATTTCACTGGGTAATTCTTCAGGTAACTAAGGCTCTGTCATATTATGATCTTCAGGCATCGAAACTTCTTCTTCGTTCTTAACTGGTTTAGGACTTTCAACAGCTTTGGGAGTTTCATGCTCCTCTTCATCTTCCTTACGTTTCTTTGACTTCTGAAGGCTGTATCTTTGTCAAACGTGACATCTCTGCTAAGTTCAATTTGACGGTATCCTGGGATATAGATTCGATAAGCTTTTGATTGCTCACTATATCCTATGAACAATCCTTTCTTTCCTGAAGGATCTAACTTTGTTCTTTTCTCTTTGGGACTTACTTCAGGTTTTTCTCTGGAAAACATTTCTTCTGGAGTTTTGTTCCCAAGGGCACCGTGGGAGATTCTATTTTGTACATATACTGTTATTTTGGCTGCTTCTGCCCATAGGTGCATCGGTAGATCTCGATCATGTATCATAGCTTTCATAGATTCCATGATAGATCTATTCTTTCTTTCTGCCACACCATTTTGTTGTGGATTATAGGGAACGATGAGCTCCCTCTTAATCCCGTCTTCCTTGCAGTAATCATTGAATTCATTTGCTGTGAACTCTCATTTATTATCTAACCTCAAAATCTTTATTTTCTTTTCAAAGAGGTTTTCTACTAGGGCCTTAAATTCCTTAAACCTTTCAAACACTTCATCCTTCTTTTTCAAGAAGTATATCCAAGTCTTACGAGAGTAGTCATCAATAAAAGAAGCATAGTAGACATACCCGCTTAATGAAGTGGTTTGCATTGGTTCACATATGTCTGAGTGGATAATATCTAAGATCCCTTTTGCTTTACTGTCGCTTTTTGGATAAGGATTCTTAGTATTCTTTCTTTATGCACATCCTTTGCACACTCCTTCATGTTTTATCTGAATTTCTGGTAGACCAGTCACAACCTTGCTTACAATTGGTAGAGCTTTGTAGTGAATACGAGCAAGCCTTCTGTGCCATAACTCACATAGGTTTATGGTACTGGTTGCTAATGTTGAATCTGCATGTCCCTTCAGTTTGTAGAGTCCTCCTTCTTCAACTCAATTTCTACTGCATCATTTATGGTTTTACCTTTTGTCCACATGAGAACTTTTCCATCCACAAAAGCAACTCTGAAGCCTTTCTTGTCTAAGGATGAAATGGAAAGAACATTCTTCTTTAGTCCCGGGACATACATGACATCTTTCATCTTCATAGGCTTTCCAGAATCCAACTTATAGGATGCTTCTCCTATTCCTTTAATGGGGTATTGGGAATCATCTCCAAGCATTACTTTGTGTGGGGATTCCTTTTGTATAAGGCATGAGAGAGAGTCCTTGAAACCTGTCATGTGCTTGGAGGCACCACTATCAACTAGCTCTAGGTGTCATTTCCTGGTGAGACTGATTCTGTTAGAGCAGAGATTAATACATATTCTTAACTGGAGTCTTCATCCTTCTTTGCTTCTTCAACTTCTTCATCACTATCTTCAGCAGCATGGGCCTTAAATCTTCTCATTTTTACTCTCCCTGCTTTCATGGGATAGTTGATGGCAATGTGTCCCAACTTGTGGCAAGTGAAGCATTCAAAATTTGAGAAGTCTCCCTTGGGTCTCTTAAACCCTTGAGTCTTATGAGGACGGTCACGACTCTTCCTTTTTCCTTTGGTATGAGCTATCAAGGCTTGATCCTCATTGTCATTTAGCTTTTCTTCTCTAGCTGCTATCCTTTCTTCTTCTTGAACACATTCTCCCCTTAACTTCTGGAATTTGGTTAGTTTCCTCTTGAACAGATTCCTCGGATAAAGGCTTCCCAATCTCTTGGAAGACCATTTAAGGTTGTCATCACAACTTCTGCTTCTTCAACCATATCATCAATGGCTTCTAACTAATCCTTGATTTGAGCTACTCTTGTAAAGTAGGACTACATGGTCTCTGACTTTTGAGCTCTTACACTTTTGAGTTGATTCCTCAGGGTCATCTTCCTATTAATGTTTCTTCCTTCAAATAGACCAGATAGAGCATCAAACATTTCTTTTGGAGTCTCCCTTGAGGATACCTGAGGAATCAAGTTATCTTTGATGGAGTCAACTATGATCCTTTTAGCAATGATCATATCCTTCTTATACTTGGACTTGGCTTCAACTTCTTCTGGTTCTTTCACTTCCTCCTTTACAAATTTGTCTAAATCATTCTCTTGTAGGATGAGCATGATCCTATACTTCCATGCTCTGAAGTTTTCATCACCTTCAAGCTTTTCATCTAGCTTGGTATTCTTTGTCATCTTCAATAGACTGAGAACTTTAAATGGAATAAAGAGGAATAGTACTTACTTGAAGAAAACAACTCTTGACTGACCTCCTTGTGGATGATCTAGGGTTTGATGCAAAAACCCTAATTTTTCAGTTGGGATCACTGGTAGAGCTGAGTGATGGAGAAGATGCGCCTCCCTAGGGCGAGGTAGACTAAATCTTCCTTTTTTTGAGATTGATGATGGAGTCTCAGGCAAAATGAAGCCCTAGTTTGTCTCAGTAGCAGTAATTGGTCAAAAATTGAAATCTCTCGGAATTTAGTTCTGTCTTCACAAAAAGATGTGCTCTTCAGGGCCGAGTAAACAAAGCCCTCTTTCTTGGTTGACCTGTCGAGAGATTTGTTCAGAGTAACAAAACCCTAACTGTGCAAGGCTTCCTTTCAGGGTGGCTCTGATACCATGTTAAATTTTCTTAATCTGCTTAGATGATATTTTAAAACAAATTGTTACAATCACTGAAAGAACAACAAGCACCGAAACATAAGAACACAATAACACAATGATTTTCCTCGGGGAAACCACAAGGGAGAAACCCCCGCAAAACTTCCTCAGTATAGAACTCAACTAGAGTAGTGTAAAACCCATACCACTGCTTCTCTCTTCTTTCTGGCGCACTAATCTTTCTCTCTCTTGCAAAACAACTTGAGTGAGTGAGTACGAATGAAGGGGAGCGACTCCCTAATTATATTCTTCAGTTGACTTGACCTCTAACCTAACAGGGCTGACTTGTCTAGCAAGACACAAAAAATAACATTTATTATATCGACACTTGGGTACTATTGACCCAACTTACATTCAAAGGTTTACATTGATTCTTTCAATGACTTTGACAAGACCAAACTCATCTCCTCAAGGAGAAACACAATCAATACATCTGGAATATCTTCCGACGTTACAATACTTTAACAGACCTTGGGACATTTTGCAGACTTAGATAACAAACTTGTGAATAAGAGATGACCACCAACACTTTCAAACCGAAAGAGAGGCTTGAGGGATCAACCAACTACAACTCTTGTAAAGATAGGCTCATGGCCACCCTGGAAGAAAATGACCTTGATGACTTGGTTTTGAATGCCATAGAAGAATCAACATCTAATGCTGGCAGAATTGACTTCAAGAAGAAGCAAGCAAAGGCAAGGAGGATCATCTATGACTCGGTCAAGGAAACCTTGATGCCCACCATCACACCATTGAAGATCGCCAAAGAATGCTTTGACACCTTGACGAATTTATATGAAAAGAAGGCACCTAGCCAGAAGAGAGTACTGAAGAAAAGGCTTCGTACATTGAAGATGAACAGGGATGAAGGAGTTTCCCCCTTCTTCACAAAGATTGCACAGGTAAGAGATCAACTTACTGCTATTGGTATACCCATGGATGATGATGATCTTGTACAGATTGTATTTAATGGTCTTCCCAATTCTTGGGAAACCTTTATGATAGCTATAAGTGGACGTGAAACTCAACCAAACTTTGATAGACTTTGGCATGATTGTTTGGAAGAGGAAGGAATAGTTCAAAGCAAAGCAATTGGTGCCAAGGAAGGGAACCTTGCTCTTACAGCTAAGACAAGAAAGTTCAAGAAGCCCTTTACTCAAAAAAAGAAGGAAAAGAAACCACAAGGTAAATTTTCAAGTGCTCTAAGTTTAGAATGTTTTAATTGTCATAAGATTGGACATTTTGCCAATGATTGTAGGCAACCAAAGAGAAAGTTCAAAAGAAGGTTTCAAGCTTCTGCTGCAGAAGAAGAAGAATGCTAAGGCTACCAAAGAAGATGAACCTAGAAGGGAATACTACCTGATCTCTGCTTTTTCTGGATCCTTCAGTAACAATGACAACTCTTGGTTAGTAGATAGTGGTGCTTCCAGACATATGACAAGTCTGCGTGAAGCGCTCACCAGCTATAGAAAGAAGAAGTTCACTACTCAAGTAGAACTTGGGGATGACACCACTTACAAGATTGAAGGAGTTGGCTCAACCTCACTTCAACTTGAATCAGACACTGTTTTGCATATTGATGAAATTTTATATGTCCTTGGGTTAAAGAAGTACCTCCTCTCTGTTGCTGGCTTAGAAGACAAAGGCTACAGAGTTCTCTTCATGGACAAGAAAGTCCTACTATGGAAAAAGAATGAGAAGCTAAGCTCAGCTGAATCGATTGGAGTTCGAGAGGGAGGCCTTTACAAAGCTTTCAAAAACTCCTCACAAGCTTTGGTTCATAGCACAGTTGACCCATGTGAGCTGTGGCATCAGAGGTTTGGTCACCTTCACTATACATCTCTTCCTGGCCTTCAAAAGATGGTTACAGGTATGCTAGAGATATCTCCTAAACATGATGGTGTTTGCAAGGGTTGTGCCTAGGTAAGAACACTAAGAAATCCTTCTCCAGAAGCAAAAATAGATCTAAAGGAATCTTGGATTTGATTCACCCTAACATATGTGGGCCTATGTCTTCATCCTCCTTGAGTGGGTGTTTGTACTATGTTTTATTCATAGATGATCACTCTCGAAAGTCCTGGATTTACTTTCTCAAAGTCAAGAGTGAAACTTTTGACAAGTTCAAAGAGTTCAAGGCTCCGATTGAAAACCAGACAAGAAGACACATTCGTATCCTAAGGTCAGATAATAGAGGTGAGTATGAGTCTAATGAGTTTGATGATTAGGCCGAGAAGCAGGAATCAAGAGGGAGCTGACAGTGCCTTACAACCATCAACAAAATGGGGTTGTAGAAAGGAAGAATATAATGATTTGTGAAGCTGCTAAAGCTATGTTGTCTGACCTTGATCTTCCTTTATCTCTATGGGCTGAAGATGCATGTACTGCTGTGTACATTCAAAACAAAATCCCTCATGCCATCCTGGGGGAAAAGACTCTAGAAGAAGTCTTTACCAACAAGAAACCTACAGTTGACCATATGAGGATTTTTGGCACTCCTGTGTATATTCATGTACCAAAAGAAAAGAGTGCTAAGCTAGAGCCTTCCAGAAAGAAAGACATATTTGTTGGGTACAGTGAAAGTTCAAAAGCTTACCGCATCTGTTCCTATACAATGGTACATTGAAGTCAGTAGAGACGTAATATTCCATGAGGAAGCTTTGTTTCGTCAAACACAAGAGCTTCCAAAGGATGATAAAGAATCTCCTTCCGAGATCCCAGATTCAGAAGTTCATAGGGAGGAAGAAGAATTTGAGCCTCAAATTCCAGATATGCCTGAAGAATCAGAAAGTCCGACTAAAGAACTACTTGAGGTCCCTCCTTCCAAAATGAGACTTGCCTGGTACCGAGAAACGATACAAGAAGCTGAGAAGTATAGAGCTACTCCCAAAACTTTAAGAGAAAGCACAAGGCCACATAAGTACTCAGGCCTTATGAGAAAGCTTATAAATGCAAAACCCTCCACATACAAAGAAGCAACAATCCAACAGGTATGGAATGATGCTATGATTGAAGAATACAGTTCAATCATGAAAAATGAGGTGTGGGAAGTTGTTCCTAGACCAACAGGAAAGTCAGTGGTAACTTCGAGATGGCTCTACAAAATCAAGCATGCTGCCGATGGCAGCATTGAGAAGTACAAAGCCAGATTTGTAGCTCGTGGATTTACTCAAAAGGAAGGTATAGACTATGATGATACTTTTGCTCCTGTCGCTAGATATACCACTATCAAAACCATCATCTCTCTTGCTGCTGTGTTCGGATGGAAACTCCATCAGATGGATGTGAAAACAACCTTTCTCAATGGAAAAATCGATGAGGAAGTCTACATTGAACAACCGGAAGGCTTTGTGACCCATGGGGATAAGTCCCATGTGTGTAAACTGAAGAAAGCCTTGTATGGGCTCAAACAGGCCTCGAGAGTTTGGTATGCAAGGATTGATGGCTACCTTCATAGCTTGGGGTTGTCCAAAAGTATTGCCGACTCCAATCTGTATTTTAATGTTGTTCATATCCTTATCTTGATCCTAGTCTTGTATGTGGATGACTTGTTCCTTACTGGAGAGGAACAACGGATAACTCAGTGTAAGAGGGAGATTACCTCTGAATTTGAAATGAAGGATCTTGGCTTGATGCACTATTTTCTTGGGATGGAGGTTTGGCAAAAGTCGAGCGAGATATTCCTAACACAAGGGAAGTATGTAATTGATATCTTACAGAGATTTGGGATGCAAGACTGCAAGTCCATGAGCATGCCCATGACAACAAACTTGAAGAAGTTGCGTGACTCAACCACCAGTTCACAGGATGTGGACTCTACTCTGTATCGACAACTCATTGGATCCTTACTGGAGAGGAACACTTGATAGCTTAGTGCAAGAGGGAGATTACCTCTGAATTTGAAATGAAGGATCTTGGGTTGATGCACTAGTTTCTTAGGATGGAGGTTTCGCAAAAGTCGAGCGAGATATTCCTAACACAAGGGAAGTATGCAGTTGATATCTTACAGAGATTTGGGATGCAGGACTGCAAGTCCTTGATCGTGCCCATGACAACAAACTTGAAGAAGTTGCGTGACTCAACCACCAGTTCACAGGATGTGGACTCTACTCTATACTGACAACTCATTGGATCCCTGATGTATCTCGTGCACACGAGACCAGATATCTCTTACACAGTAAATGCTCCGAGTCAGGTCATGTCCGACTTGAAGCACATACACTAGGTAGCTGCTAAACATGTACACAGATATGTGCGAGGTACTATCACTTATGGGCTCAAGTATACTTCCAACAGTGGAGTAATGTTAGTCGGATATGCCGACTCCGATTGGGCTGGTAGTGCAGTAGAACGGAAAAGTACTTCAGGTTATTGCTTCAGAATTGGATCTGTAATGATCTCTTGGTCCAGCAGGAAACAGAGTTCCATAGCTCAGAGTACAGCTGAAGCCGAGTATACTGCTACAAGTGATGCCTGGAAGGAAGCTGTTTGGCTTAGGAAACTCCTCTCTGATCTGTTCGGTGGAAAGCTTGACTCAACGATTATTCATTGTGATAATCAGAGTTGCATTAAGCTTTCGGAAAATCTTGTGTTTCACAATAGATTGAAACACATTGAAATGAAGTACCATTTCATCAGAGACCTAGTACATAGAGGCACTTTGAAGCTGCAATACATCTGTACAAATGAACATATTGTAGATATTTTGACCAAGCCTTTGACAACAACGAAGTTTGTGTACTTTCGTGACAAGCTTGGCATGGCAAAGAATACCTCTCTCATTGAGAGGGAGTGTTGATTTTTCCCAAGCAACATTGAGAGCCATTCTCTTGGAGAATGGAGGCACTTGATCAGTTACCAAGAATATTGAACCACTCTAGGATTGGGGGACTCAGCCTAGAGCTGAGTGGCCATTGTTTGAATGGAGGCACCTTGTCAGTTACTAGGAATATTGAACGAGTCTAGGACCGGGGGACTCAGCCTAGAGCTGAGTGGCCATTGTTTGAATGGATGCACCTTGTCAGTTACTAGGAATATTGAACCAGTCTAGGACTGGGGGACTTAGCCTAGAGCTAAGAGGCCATTCTTTGAATGGAGGCACAAGGTCAGTTACCAGAAACTTGAACCAGTCTAGTATTGGGGGACTCAGCCTAGAGCTAAGGGACCATTCTTTGAATGGAGACACCTAGTTAGTTACCAGGAATTTGAACCAGTGTAGGATTGAGGGCTATTCTCTGGAAGAATGGAGGCGCTTGGTCAGTTACCAAGTATTTGACATTGAGTCCATTGATGCAGCCTAGGACTGTGGCACCTGGTCAATTACCAGGTTATCACTATAAGCCCTAGACCGGTTCTAGGCATGTGGTGCACTCCTATCCTTGATCTATTGGATGTGTGATCTTCTCCAGGGATTAGCTACCCTTGGTTAAGACACCTAGTACCCGATCTTGGTGGCACAAGGAGTTCAAATTAAAAGCATTTGTATTTCACCCTATTTATGATGGTGTACTTTGAGTGGGCATGAAGGACCCTTATGACCACTTGCCTTGACCACAAAACACATGAAGGAACCTCTTGCCTTAAGCCTTGGTCCATGAGGAAGACCAAGAGGCTAAAGTCAAAATACACGAAGACTTATTGTACCACAAGAAGTCAAAGTAAAAAAATACTAGAAGGTCTCTAGTACCAGTAAAAGTTAAAGTCAAGGGTAAACATGAGAAATAACAAAACCCTATTATTATATTCCCATTTGTAAGGGACCACTTCAAGTGATTGGAAGACTATAAATAAAGTTCACTTGAATAAACATTTGACATACATTCAACACAAAACATAAGTTCACTTGACTGTTCCCACGTCGAGGCAAAATCCGCTGAAGGTTTTCATGGCTGAGATTTTCTTGCAACTATTGAAGACGAAGTGTGACTGATAGTTTTTCTTCTTTGTTGTGGATCTTGCCCTAGTGTGGCAGCCTAGCCAACTAGGGAACCTTCCTTCACATCCAAGGTAGTGAGTGTGTTGCTATCCTCTTCATGGTAACCAACAGTTGCAACAACAGACCCTAGGGATGCCATAGGAAGGGTAACAACAAACCCTAGGGCAGCCATTACTGGCTGCTCCTCTACACAGACAACCCTTATTTACTCACGGGAAACAATCCACTTTATCCTGGAAGCTCATGAACAATCTGGCAGCAGTCTTGGGCAAGAACAGAAATCCGGGCGGCTCACAGGCAGCCACCAGAGACCCCTCCTACCCTCGGGCAGCAGACTGAGAATCTCAGGCAGCGATAACAGAAGTTCGGGCAGCTGCTATAGGTTTTGGGAAGACAGTCTATTGAGATTTGGGCAGAAACTGAAAATTCCGGGCAGCAGAGGAAAATTTTCGGGCAACAGACCCTAGTCTGCACTTTTTTTGTAGAGAAGAATTTTTCCGGGTAGTTGATCTTCTTCCTCCACGTGGCAAGTTTTGGTCAAGCCTGCTAGGGTTTGACAATTTTGTGAAAAACATTCATCTCAGAATTCTGATATTTTTCTTGTTGATGCTACAAACTCAGTCATCTCATTTAAGGGATGAATTACTAATGCTTTGGGGGTTTTTGTCCTTTAAAGGTTTCCCTATGAAAAAATCTGGTGTTCATTTATGTTCATTTGTTCATTGGTATCTATTTTATAGTATGCAAAATTAAAGAATATATGCACATGCTAAAATTTAACATACTCAAGGTCTTGTGCTTTAGGAATGTCATTACAACCCATCTCATGATGTACTGGACCTTGGTATTGAAGACATTAATCCCTTCCATAGGATCTTCATTATATAATCAATAAGTTACATGCCCTCCTCGTCATAGGTTAGATTTTTTGCAGTCACCATCGCTGTAATATCCCAAATCCTGATATTTTCTATTTCTATGCAAATTTACTGAAACAGCCGGGCATGCAAACTGCCATGCAAAATTTCCCTATTTTGTTGTTGAAATTAGGGTTAGGGTTTGCAGGATAGAATGAACACTTACCACTAATAAGCCGGTTGAATATGCTCCAGAGAGGATACACATGCAAGATGAGCTGAGCTGATGAAGAAATGACCTTGTTTTCTGCTGCAATACCCTAGATGGATGAATCAAGCAAGTGTGATGTTTTTGCTGAAGGGATGGTCAATTTCAGCTGGAAATAAGTCGAAAGGAAGGTGTTCCTGTGCCAGAGAGGATGGCCGGAGCATGCGAGAGTTTTGACCTCTCTAGATGCCCTAGCGAATTGATCTCCTAGTCTGCTGCTTACGCCCCCACAACCCTGTAAACTGCTGCTAGCTGCCCCGGATGGACAATCTGATAGATGATAATCACCCAATGTAGTAGAGTGATCCTATCAGTGAGGATGCAGGCTGCATGCGAAAGAAATATGGTGATCCAGAGTCCTGGTGAATGACTAGGGTTTCCCAGCTAAATGTCCCTAGCTGTACGGATGAATCTGCAATAACCTTCGTACTTATACTGGAATACTGGATAATGATGAATGCAATAGATACGGTGACAAACCTGGATGGTTTATCCTGAAGGAGATTAGGGCAGATGTCTCACTACCGAAATCCCTTTAGCTGAAGACGTTGTCTCCAACCCCAACTGCTGTGGCTACATGTTGTGCTGCTTCTCAAGAGCTCCAAAATAATAATAATCCAAAAGTAAAGTCTCCATTCACTTTATCTTTCTTTTATAACTTTCAACTGTGAAAACCTAACTTTTGACCTAATTAGGTCACTTTAACTTCTAATTTGCAGTTGACTTGCATGCATGTTGTCACGTCCCCATGCCTCCGACCGGCAAGGAGGACGCGACTACAAGCTTCAAGCACACGGGCAAAGAGCCCCATGAACATATGCATACACAAAAATTGCTGAAACAGAATGCTTAAACTTGTATATTGAACTAGAATATGCTTACATGAATATTTATCATGCACAGATGCAATCATCTATCAGACACAGCTGAATCAACATGCATTCACGCAAGCATTCATTTAACATGTTCATTACATTCATTAACAGAGCGGAAACATCATACATTCAAACAAGCATTCATGCAACATGTTCATCATATCATTAACAGAAATTAAGGTTGCAGAAGTAAAATGAACAAGTTCACTTATCTTATGAAAACTCCACTACGCAACCAGCTACGTCGCTGCAACGTTCCACCCAACCATAGGCCAGCGTGCTCCTTAATCTCTCAGCAGCGCTGCCACCCCCGAGCTGGGCATGATTCTCCAAGGAATAAGGGAACTAGTAGGCTTAGACATAGCCAGGGATATACAAAACATAGCCAAGCCAACACAGTTGGGTTTACCAGGCCATTAAGGAGCTGGAGAAGGAAAATTGCTAAGCTGGTGAGCTCATTACAGAGCAAAGAACACCTACACCAGAACTAGTCTAACCTCTAAAACACCCAAACACAGCCAACACAAGGAATCAGTCCCTTCTCTGCTACACAGTCCCTCAGGCCCTGCATTCCCTTCCAGTGCTATTCAGGGGTGATGGAGAAGAAGGCCAGCCCTCTAGCTCTGTCTGTGTGGTTTCCAGCCACCAGGTTTATCAAGCAAAACTAAGCCAACATCCCTGCTCCTCTCACAGTCCAAAGACCAACCATTGCACCTAAGTTGCAGGAAATGTCATAAACCCCCCCGTACCAGGCTCGTTTCCGGTATGAAACGCTGAAACCCGTGTGATACTCCTTTGAAACGCGTTTCAAAATGAAGGAAGCCGTACCACGATGCTGAAACGCGTCTCAAACAAATGGAAACTCGTTTCACCCGCGTATCACCTCCCTCACGCCGCGTTTCACTTTCGGATTAGGGCAAAACCAGGCCTAGTTGACATTTAATTTGTTAATTTATATAATTTCGTGGTCTAATACACATTTTACCACTGTTTCATCCTCCTAGTCATACTGGCAGTGTTATACTCCTTTTTGTATTCAAATCCTT
>LPNX010545173.1:138156-207818 GCA_001517045.1 Pseudotsuga menziesii | reverse complement strand
GTTTTGCCATGTTATAGTTATCATTTATGTATTGACAGTTCACATTTTCATATATGTAGCACTGTAGTCTGTACTCTGTAGCCTCATATATGAAGGCTGATTTCGGATATTACTATTTGGCATTTGCCATTTGGAAACTTGCATTTTATAATAGAAATGGACTCTGGAGTGATGGACTTATGAATGAAATGTGATGACTCATGAGTAAAAATGTGATGTTATAGTTAAATCAAAATGTTTGATGTTTGAAATTATCATTAATGATTTATCACTTGTAAGTTGTCATTTATGTTTCACATCTAATTTGTTAATATATATATATATATCGCGTTTCCCCGTTTCCTAAATTTTGGGGGGTCGCGTTTCCATCGCGTTCCTGTATCAGATACACGTTTTCGTTTCCCCGTATCATGCAACTTAGCATTGCACTCAAGCAATTAATTCAGTTGTCACAGCTTGAACAGGGAAAACGAATTCTGAGTCATTCTTGGCCTTATCGTGGCCAAAATGACTCTCAGGCGAATTTACAACAGTCCCCAACATGTAAGGAAGACCACAACAACCACCGCCAACAATGTGGGAAAACACAGCTCGTCCTGGGCAACGAGATCACCAAGAAAACATATACAGACCACGTTGGGGAAGAAATTACAGTCTCCCAGCCTGTGGGTGAGCGTGAGCAACAATGCAGAGCCCGCAATCAGCCCGTGAGGGAAGAATACAGCCAAACCCTTCGCAAATCCGTGGAGGAAAATGGCGTGAGTAAAACCAGGAAAACTCCTGTGCGTCAGAATGAACCACCATTCCCTGCGTGAAGATGAACATCCCCAATCGTGAGGTCGCAAATTGGAGAGTGTCTGAAGGTTTTCCTGCCCTAGTGAAGTCAACAGTGGGTGGAGTGTGTGTGTGGGTGAGGACTGACAATGCTGCCACCCCACTCCCAAGATCATAACTGCCTCAACCACCAGCAACCTTTCTTAATGAAAGTGGTTGGAATAAAACAAGGTAAGAAGATACATGGATTTTCACCCCATTGGCCAAGGTTTGACAAATTCCCCCACATCCTTATCCTTGGGAAAAAATCATGCCCCTTTCGATTTAGTTGCCGTGATCGTAGCTGGTCGGGTTCATTTTTAATTATATATGCATATTTACATGATGACCAACATAATATATGCCGCATGCCCCGATATACCATCGGTGACAAATTTAAATCCAAAACATAGCATAACCGATCAATGATGGGGCCTTGGCCTTTAGCTCCGCACCATGACCATTTACAATATATACATCATGTACTTTTAATGCAACGGGGTCAAAACCGGGGTGTTACACATGTGCATGGAGACTTAATTGGGTGCATGCATCATTAAATAATGCTTAGATGTCATGCATGTCACTTTTAGGGTTTGCATGCATATCACTTTTAGGGTTTTCCTGCATGTCACTTTTAGGGTTTGCCTGCATCTCACTTTTAGGGTTTGCATGCATGTCACTTTTGGGAACATTACAGTCCTCCCTCGCCAAAGATTGCTTGTCCTCAAGCAATGCCAGCACAAATCCACAATCAATCAACTGAACCAACTAAATCCGGGGATGATCCCAGGGTCCCAAATTATCCTAGGAGATCTGTAGCACCCTCTGCTCAAAACATTGCACTGTACAGTACCATCACCAGAGACCTCCTGAAACCACCCTCTAGCAATAACTAAGTTGTCATTCACTGTAATCCCAGGGTCCCAAATCAATCTTAGAATTGCAGAGGTCAAAATGCATCCACCGCTACCCTGTGTAGTATCGACACAAGGAGCATCATGTAGACTCCCAAGTAACACCATCAGTAAACACTATATCCATCCCTCATAAGGTCTTCCACTTGGATCCCAATGCAAACTTGTGTGTATTTCATCCCAAATATCTGAAGGCTCTTGTGGGACTATACCCTTGGCTAGGAATGTCTTCCCAAGAATCGCCCACTCAATAGGACACCAACTTTTAATCTCTCTCCAATCCAACCCCTGAAAAGTACCTTGTCCATAAGCACCATCACAAGGAATAATCCTACCAAGCTGACATTCTACCCTTCGGATTTCAACTGAAATGCTCATATACTGCTGGTTAATTTCTCGATCTTGGCCAACCTGTAAAAACCATCCACCATTATGCAAATGTGGAGTCAAGCTACTGCAAGCCCTGTCTATGTACTCCTTAAGAGGACTGCTTTGAAATGCAATAGTATGTTTCTCCTGCTGCCCCATCAAGGAATCTAACTGTTGTTCAATACTAGAAATCCTGGCCGCTGACTCGGTACATACAACTCGAAGAACTGTAAGCTCAACATCTCGTTGTACTATGGTGTCTCGGAGTATCTCGGTCCTCTCTTTCATCGCTAGAATGCTTTCTTTAACACATTCAATCTTCTTTCAGTGACTATCATTTGGAAGCTCTATCTCATGTATGTATAAACTCTCCCTAACTTTCATGTGTGATTGCTCACTGTCTCGACTGTTATGCTCATTGCCTTGCACCTCATGTATTTCGCCTGTCATAACTGTCTTGATTCCTATTGTAGGTGATGAAGAGTGTACCAACTCCAACTCATCACACGGTTTGTCCACAATCTGACTAGCGAATGTGCTTGTGTCGCTAGACTCACAGGATGGCTCATCACATGGCTCATCATGTACTGTTAACTCCAAATGAAGCTCACCAACTACTTGTACTTCATGCTCATATTTCTTCACTCCCCCAACTATGCCTTTAAGGAGATCCTCATCCAAATGCAAAGTAGCCAATTTAATGGCATCTGTCTCAATCATGGGGTTGAGCTGGAAGTATGTATCCAACTTCTGCACCCAATTCCTGGCTAGGCCACCCCGGGTGCCCTCAAAGGTAGGGATAGTCAGTTTCCCTACGGTGCGTTGTAACTCATAGTTCTGGGTGAATGGCCTATTGTAAGCTTTGGGTTTGTTCTTACTTTTAAAGTGGCAGAAGTCGGTGAAGGTCATGACTGAATGGAAGTCCTCTCCTAAAGCTCTATATTCTCTTAGATAGGCACTCATGGATTCTTCTGGTTTTGCTTGTGCTAGAGGCACTGCAGCTGGACTATCTAAGAATTGAGGCATGGTAGGTTGTATGGGCCTTCTGAATTCATTTATATTTTTGCATGCCCACAGCTAGCAAGGAAAATAGCTCTGGTACCACTGTAATATCCCAAATCTTGATATTTTCTATTTCTATGCAAATTTATTGAAACGGACGGACATGCAAACTGCCTTTGAAAATTTCCCAATTTTATAGCTGAAATGAGGGTTAGGGTTTGCAGGATAGAATGAACACTTACCACTGATAAGCCGGATGAATATGCTCTAGAGAGGATACGCATGAAAGATGAGCTGAGCTGATGAAGAAATGACCTTGTTTTTTGCTGCAATATCCCAGATGGATGAATCAAACAAGTGTGACGTTTTTGCTGAAGGGATGGTCAGTTTCAGTTGGAAATAAGTCGGAAGGAAGGTGTGCCCGTGTCAGAGAGGATGGCCGGAGCATGCAAGAGTTTTGACCTCTCCAGATGCCCTAGCGAATTGATCTCCCAGTGTGCTGCTTACGCTCCACAACCCTGTAAACTGCTGCTAGCTGCCCCGGATGGACAATCTGATAGATGATAATCACCTAATGCAGTAGAGTGATCCTATCAGTGAGGATGCAGGCTGCATGCGGAAGAAATATGGTGATCCAGAGTACTGGTGAATGACTAGGGTTTCCCAGCTAAATGCCCCCAGTTGTACGGATGAATCTGGAATAACCTTCGTACTTATACTGGAATACTAGATAATGATGAATGCAATAGATACGGTGACAAACTTGGATGGTTTATCCTGAAGGAGACTAGGGTAGATGTCTCACTGCTGAAATCCCGTTAGCTGAAGACGCCGTTTCCAACCCCAACTGCTGTGGCCGCACGCTGTGCTGCTTCTCAAGAGCTCCAAAATAATAATAATCCAAAAGTAAAGTCTCCATTCACTTTATCTTTCTTTTATAACTTTCAACTGCGAAAACCCTAACTTTTGACCTAATTAGGCCACTTTAACTTCTAATTTGCAGTTGACTTGCATGCATGCGCATGGAGACTTAATTGGGTGCATGCATCATTAAATAATGCTTAGATGTCATGCATGTCATTTTTAGGGTTTGCATGCATGTCATTTTTAGGGTTTGCATGCATGTCACTTTTGGGAACATTACAATTGCATTCCATTTCCTCCAGTTCCCATCCTAGGTCTATGTTTTGAGGCTCAGGCTAAATGATTGGCTTGCTAGAAAGGCACCCTGAGTGTGTTCTTCACATTGCTAGCTAGCCATGTGATCTGGTTGAGGTGAGCGATGTCTTGTGTCAGATGGATTTGAGATCATCCTTGATGTAGCTAGAGGAGGGAAACAAAACAAATGATTTTATAGCTCGCAAAGAGGTCGGATTCTGTAGATCTATAGTTGTTTATAGTTTCAATTTGATGATATTAGTGCACCAAGAAAAATCTGTTACTATTGATAGTAGAGAGAAAGGGCATCACGTCGTCTAAGATCTCAAAATTCATGAGTGTGTTGGAATGAGTTGGAGTTATCGACACATGTCCATGGATGATCGAGGGAATCAAGCCTTGGTAGTTAGGCTTGTGCAATCTAAGCATTGTTTGGCTTCTGATGGATGGCTGCGTGCATAATGTGGATAAACCTTAGAAACCCCATATATATAAAGTCAATATCATAACTATAAAAAAATAAAAAAATGGGTGCTGCAAAGAAGAAGACCACCGCCAAAATGGCTAGGAATAAAACGTTACAAATAGAGGTTCGTTACAATGAAGATGAAGCCAATATTATGATGCAACTTTTGGATAAGATTGAGTAGTCGCAAGAATTAGGGGACTAAATTGACAAGCCATTAGTATCTTTTGAAAGGCGATGGCTAGGCTAGAATTAATAAAGAAGGAAAACAATTGTTACAGATGTGGTAAGAGAAGGATTCTTGGACATTGATGTGAAGGCAAATCACTGCACAATTTGAAAATAGTGGACAGAAAGGAAGTAGAAATCTCAAACCCAGGGAATAGAATCTCTATTGGGTACAATTCAGAATCTAACAATAACGAAGTCATGTCAAAAGTATCATTAGCATCAATCTCAGGCATCCAACAAAATAAAAATGAAGATAGCGTCCCCCAAAGAAACTACTACTTGAAAAGAACAAATACAAGAACTAACCACAAAATAATAAAATATATTCCACCTCATCTAAGGAAGGTTGATAAGACCCAAGAACCAATAAAAGACGAAAGGAAACCTATAATTTCATTTGCAACCATGACAGGGAAATGAAAACCTAAGACCCTCTTCCAGTTGCCTATATTTCTGAGCTTTTTGACTCCAAGTTTATGCTTGCCAATACTTTCCCGAATATCTCTGATAAGTTTCTTTTTGTGCTGTCCAATATATTCTCAAAACCATATTTGCAACAGCTTTTATATAGTGTACATTACTACAATCTTCTTTTCTACTTGTATACTTTTTATTAGGTTTTCCTTTTTGTGTGAGTGGATTTTGCATTGCTATTGTCAAATTT
The DNA here is from genome assembly GCA_001517045.1 of Pseudotsuga menziesii. NCBI lineage: Eukaryota > Viridiplantae > Streptophyta > Pinopsida > Pinales > Pinaceae > Pseudotsuga > Pseudotsuga menziesii. The sequence goes on along the minus strand of LPNX010545173.1, from coordinate 202,198 downwards.
TGTGCTCATATCACTCAGTTTTCATAAGATTCACCCCTGTGGTTCCATGTTTGGGACAACCCTTGTTATCATAGTTGGGCCACACTGTCTACCGGATAATCGATTGCTTACTTGGCTGGTATTGGTGCAGTTTTTGGCAAGCGCCAATATTAATTACATTTCCTATACTTCCCATACTATAATATTATTTTCTGGTTACCTATCGCTTGTTTCCTAATCGACAGTTATTAATTTCCCATTGGTTCCTTCTTGTCAGTTTCTTCTCATATTCTTGGGTTAAAATACTTTCTTTTTGCTTCTTCTGTTTTGTAGCCTTCATATTGCAAGCACATTCTTGATGAGAGTGGTCTTTCACTTTAGAAATGTCCCCATGTTTTAATTTTGTGGACGGCAACTGATAGAATGATTTTTTTTTCAACAATCCAACCACCATACCTTTTTTTATTGTTACTGTCACCAATAGTGGTTGGAATTTTTCATGTGAATTGTAAATCAACAACTGTTTTGGATATAATTTTATGCCTAACAACCTTTAGAAGTTATAATGTATGTAGTGTGAATACTCTATCTAGGAGTAACATAATTTTATATCATGACGTTACTCAGTTTATTTTTATCCTTAAAATTTAATAAAAACAATTCGTCAGTATTTTTATTTTTTATCTATTTTTTAAGAGAGCTTCGTCTTTTAAATTGAATAAAAGTTGCCATTTATTTTCCCTCTTTTATTGTCAACTTTTGTCAGTTTCTCTCTAGTTGGTTTTATGTATTTTCTATGTTACCAAGCTGATTATGCACAATGAATTCTTTAATGATCAGTTCCTAGCCTTTTTTTTATAGCTTTCATTATATTGTTAATCTCACAAGCATTTACAATGCATGTTACAGCAATGGTAACATGTTTTTCCCAATTATTAGTTCTAAGATTATAGAACTTAGTGGAGTGGGATTTTCAGTAACTCTTGAAGAGGCTGACAAATTTTGAGACTATCTCTAGCGAGGATGTTCTGTTGATTTCCATAATATCTACTTTAGTGGTTACTATTCCTTTAACATTCATTCATGAATCATAATGTCTACTTTTCCATTGGTTTTTTCAATGCAAGTTCACAAATATTGATTATTTGGTTAACTGACGATCAATTTAAAGAAGTTCTTCAACCTTTATTGTTTGGGATTTTTGTTCCCAGGATCCAACTTGTGGCAACTCCCAAGTCGTTCATTGTTTGCAGTTTGACTGCTTATTTGTAGTTGTAGATTTCCACAGCTCTGCAATGAAATATTTTGTGTGTTTTATAGGATAAATGATGAGGCAGGTTTCTACTTGTAAATTTCCATAGCACAAGCATGCTCCAAAAGTTTTCAGTATGTTAGCAATTTAGATCAATGATGAGTAAGTAATACACTCTTTCGTTGCTGCAGTGCCTTAAAGTAAAAGAAGAATGCAGTCCACTTAATACTGGAGAGGACAGAGCTATTGGCCATTGACAGTGTTTGTCTGATCTAATGTTGTTTCGATACTTTTGCCAGTTGTCAGATAAAATTTTGGACGCTACACTGGAGTTCCTATCTGTATATGTATCAAAGATGTACTGCTATTTTTTTGGTGTTCTGCTTTGAGTGGTCTTTGTTACAAATCGCATCTTGAGATGGACATAGATAGACATTATTGTTGCTTCTGTGATATGTAATATTTACTGGTAATCCTAAGGTTTCGATTTGGAGCTGGGTAATTTTTACTCAAATTTCCACTGAAATCAGAATGATTTGGACTTGTCTTTTCGTTGATCAATACTGAATAAATTTTGAAGATTATCTCTGAATTTCTAGCAGATTTTTCAAAGATGATCGCTGAATGATCTCAGATAGGGGCCACGAAAAACATATGTTTGGATAGCTTGAATCAAGAATGCATATGGTTTTCGTTTAGTAACTAATTTACCAGGGTTCTTACTTTCCAGTAAGAAGATCCTAACCATAAAACAAAATAAATGACAGCTTAATTGGCATGTAAATCCAACTGCTGAAAGTGGCACACCATGGTAGAGTGTTCTGTATGTTTCCAAATGTATAGGATAACATGTAAATGTGAATTTTCTAGAACTAATTTTACCGAAATCAGTAAATTTGATGTATTTGGAGTATGCTTATTTCACAATTATAGTAGCCTTTGGATCCAGCGTTGACTACATCCAATATAGTTAGTTAATGTTGAAGGCCATGCGAGCTTGCTTTTTCTTTCAAAGGGTTTAAGGATAAGCAAAACGAACAATACAAGAATTATATCACAATTATGCTATATAAGGGCAACTGATGCTTGTATTTAAAACGTTTGAGTTCATTAGAGTTTGCTTAAGCTTGTGCTGGTGTTAAAATTTCAATTGGTCGTCGCTTTAAATTTCAAAATAATTTTCTCAACCATGATTGCACTTTGGGTCAAGTAGGTTGTGGTTAAATGGTTAATCAAGTGAGCTTTCTTCACAACATTCTTCATACATTGAAACTCAATGGATGAGGCCAAAGTCAATGTCAGGTCCTCTCTGTTTTTGAATAATAGATACCTTTCAGCGGTGGAATCTTAGCCGAGCCCACTTTGTTAAGAAAGGGTCATCTTCCAAGAAAAAAAAAGGTTATTGTGCTTTGCAACTCGCATAGTTTGGGTAAATATGATGGGGAAAGTGCAATTTTAACTTTCCATGTACATGAAATCTTTTAAACAATAATCTTCAATTGGACAAAGAGAAAACACTGTTTAAATTAAACATTGAATAATATTATTTATAAATGATATGAATATATCTCTTGGATTAAAAGAGTAGCCCGAATATATGACAGTCTTGGTCTATTTTGGTGTCTTTTTATAAAAAGATGTGACCTTTCATAATGTCGAATAGGTTTATGATTGTGTTTATTCTTTATATNTTTTATATATATATATATATATATATATATTAAATAACATCGCTCTCTCCTTTTAAGATGCTTTGTTCTCAAAGCAAGGTAATGAAGGATATTGTTGAATGAATCTTTCGGCCTCCCATGAAGCATCTTCTTTTGGACAATTCTTCTACTTAATAAGGTATTCTTTAATTATTCGAGAGCGTCATTTTCTTTTCTGATGTCGATGACGACTTCTGGTTCTAAGACGAGTTTCCCTTCTTCATCAAAGGTGGGAAGTATTGTCTAAACTGAATGATGTTGAACCAACATTTTTTTGAAATTTGAAACATGAAAAACGTTGTGAATATGACTCTCCTTTAGTAACTTTAATTCATAGGCTACTAGGCCGATCTTCCTACTAATATGATATGGACCATAGAATTTAGGTGCCAACTGATTCTTTCCTTGTTGCTTAAGCGATAACTACTTGTAGGGTTGGAGTCTTATGTACACCTAATTAGCTACTTCAAACTCTCTGTCCTGTGATGATCTGCTTGCTGCTTCATACGGTTTTGCGCCATTGCTAGGTTATCCTTGAGTAATTGTATTACCCTTTGATTATTCTTTAGTTGACTTCTTACTACTGGCACCTTTGTATCACCTTGAGCAAATTCTTTCCATTGGGCGGTTCATAGCCATATAACGCTTGAAAATGAGTCATTTTGGCCGAAGTGTGGTAAGTAGAGTTATATCGCCATTCTGCAAGATGTAACCATTGTAGCCATTTTCTATGCTTGTCCTTGACGAAACTACGAAGATAGGATTCCAAACATTTGTTGACAATGTTTGTCTATCCACTTGTTTGGGGATGGTAAGCTAAACTCGTGTAGAGTTATCCCAATTTGTTTGCAAAATTCCTTCCAAAAGTTGCTTGTGAACTTGGCATCTCTATCACTAACAATGTTGGGAAGACCATGTAATTTGTAAATATTTTTACAAAATACTTCAACAATTTGTAAATAGTTTTACAAAATACTTCAGCAATTTGTTTGGCAATCAGTCTTCTTCATGCCCATAAAATGTGCATATTTAGTTAGTCGGTCCACAACCACTAAAATTTTATCTTTCCCTTTGAACAATGGTAATCCTTCAATGAAATTCATGTAGATTTCTTCCCATTTTTGGTTTGGAATGTGTCAGGGGTGGAGTAACCTGGGAGTCTTGAAATTTTCACTTTGTTTCTTTGACATATGTCACACTCTGCTACATAGTTTTGAATGTCTTTATACACTCCTCTCCAAAAGGACTGCTTGGCATTGTATCAAGTTTTGAAAAAACCCACATGTCTTGCAGATGATGAGTCATAGGATTCCTTCATGATCTTAGCTTTAAACTTTGATATTGAACTTAAGTAAATTCTTCCCTTATACCAAAGGATTTCATTCCTCCATTTGAATTTTGCATTTTGGTCTGGGTTATCAATCAAGGCGCATGTTTCTGGGTCCTTGGCGTACTCACCTTAGATTTCATCTAACCATTTTGGGACTGTTACGAATATGGCGTAACACTTGCCTTCATCATCTTTTCGAGAAAGGGCAACAACAACCACATTATCCTTTCCCCTTTTATGTAGTATATCCATGTTGAAGGTTGCAATTTTTTTTCTATCCATTTTTGTTGTTTGATTGAAAATGTTTTTTTGTTGTAGAAGATACTAAAGACTATTTTGGTCTGTTCGTATCAAATTTTTGCTTCCTAGTAGGTATTGTCGCCATTTTGCTAGAGCATGTATAATGGTGAGCATCTCTTTATTGTATGTGGACTTCAAGCTTTCTCTCTTGCTGAACTTCCGACTTTCAAAAGCCATTGGATGGCCTACTTGCTCAATACAGATCCTATTCGGAATCCTGAAGCATCACATTCAACTACAAAGGGTTTTGTGAAATCTGGCGTCACTAATACTGGAGTTGATGACATAATTTTTTTTAATGCTTCAAAACATATTTCGGCTTCATCGTTCCATTGAAAATAATTTTTCTTTAAGAGATTTGTCAGAGGAGCAGTCTTATGGGCATAATTTTTCACAAAATATTCATTAGTATCCTATTAAGCCTAGGAATCCTCTTAGCTTAGAGATGTTATTTGGTTTTGGCCACTCCATGATTTCCTTTTGATCAACTTTGATCCCTTTTGATATTATATGACTAAGATAGTCCACTTCTTTTCCAAAAGTGCATTTTGATATCTTTACATAGAATTGATGTTCTTCCAAAATGGTGAGTGCTCGATCTAAGTGTTGGAGGTGCTCTCTCCAAGTTTTGCTGTATATAAAAATATCATCAAAAAACACTAATATAGACTTCCTCAAATACAACTAGAATAATTCATTCATTGTAGCTTGAAGTGTAGCTAGAGCATTAGTTACTCCAAAGGGCATTACCTTGAACTCATAATGTCCCTAATGAGTTCGGAAGGCAATTTTTGACACATCCTCTATTTTAACCCTGATTTGATAACGCCTTGATCTCAAATCTAAATTTGAGAAATACTTAGCTCCATGAAGTTTGTCCAATATCTCATCGACCAAGGGGATAGGGAATTTATTCTTAATTGTTATCTTGTTCAACCCTCTGTAATCTATGCACAACCTGAAGGATCCATCCTTCTTTCGAACTAACACTACTGAAGCTGCATAAAGGCTTCTGCTCTTTGAAATGACATCACATCTTAATAGATCTTGGGTCAGTATCCCAATCTCAGTTTTATGATGATGTGGATATCTGTAAGATTTGATATTAACAGGTTTTGCCCCTGGTTCTAACTCAGTTATGTGTTCAATCTCCCTGTTTGGCGGTAACTCCATCGAGAGATCTTCGAACACCTTATTTTGTTTTTTAATTAGATCTTGGTTTTCTATTGATTTGGAATCTTCTATTTTGCATGCTAATAACTCCATCTCTTGGCATTGTATTGCATAACTGGTCGTTGCGTTTCAAATCAATCTTTCCATTTGATGCGATGAAACAATTTGTGTTTGGGGTGGTTGGAAATCGTACAATTTGTACTATCCCCCTAGCCACTTGAACTTGATAAAGTGTTTTTGATGGTTAGCGAAGTAAGTTCCTAATATTTGCAGCCATTGAATTCCCAACACCACATCTACTCCTCCAGGAGGCACTGCAAAGAAATCAGATAATAGGTTATACTCTTCCATTTGCAGCTTAACGCTGTGACATCTTCCCACATTTTCAATATTTTTCCCATTTGTCACCATCACCTTCATGTTAGGAACTAGGTATACAAACAGGTTCAACCTCCTTCTGGGAGTAACATTGATAAAATTATGGGTGCTCCCTGTATCTATGAGGACCATGACATTGTTATTCTTGACATGACCTTTCAATTTTAAGGTTTGAGGTTGAGATATTCTGGTAATGGCAGCGAGTGATATCTTTGGAGTGTTATCGTCTAATTTTGAGCAATAGTCTTGATGATTTCCTTGGTCATCCTCACTTGATCGTTCACTGTTAGAGTCAACTTCTTCTGCCTCAAACGTATATAGCTTTTGGTTCCCACTTTTTTCTGTAGAAATATTGACAAAAATTTCAGACTTTTGTCAAACACTTAGTTTACCCAAATTTCAGACCTAAAACTTGTCATTAATAAAACACTTATCATGCATTTAAATCAATAACCCAATAAGTTGAAATACTGAAACTAAGTCTGTAACAGCGGAAAAAATCACATAAAAAACAACATACTGATAAAGCCATAAAAAAACAGAAATTTGGTCAATGTGACCCTGGAAAACCCCCCTTGGGGAAAACCAGTCCAAGAGAAATTTTATTGCAACATTATCAAGTAGAAAATTAATTTACAACAACATTGATATCAACATTAAATGACGGTACTAGTGCCTCAATTTCTGTGTCCACCTCAATTTCTATGCCCAGTTGACTGTACGGCCTGTATGACCTCCATACCTCGAAAATCGTGCCCAACAATCCGTACATTGTTCGACCCTCGAAATGCATGCCCAACAGTCCATACTCTATACGCCTTCTCCTTGGGATTTGTGTCCACTTAAAAAAAATGCAGCTCGCTCTCTCTCTAAAAAATAACCTAGCCAAAATGCTCACTCTTAGAAATACTTTCCTTCACCTTGTCTTGCATACTACCCTAGGCTCTCTCTTATAACTTGAGAGTGACTTTTCACCTTCTCCATTCCCTAAATCCAAAGGGCAAGATTAAATCTCGCATTTTCAAGATCAAGGATTGAAAAACTTTCCCCCAAAAGCAGTTACATTTAATTTTAATAAAGTCGCCTTTACTTTATGAAATAAGTGTACTTTATCTCATAAAGTCACTTTATAAAATTAAAACAATATAATAATTTATAAAAAGCCTCATTACATAAAAGTCATTTTAAAACTTTATAAAACACCATTACAAAGTAAAGTAGCCTAGCTAGTGCATGGTCACTTCTGCATACAAGACAAAACATGCGGATTGCCTTCAGAGCTAAATCACTAACACTCCCTCTTAGCGAGTGAGCTACTCACTGCCATCATCAATAGGTCCCATCATCAAATTTGTAACACCCTGGTTTTGACCCCGTTTGTATTAAAATGTATATGATGTAAATAACGTTATTTAATCATGGTGTGGAGCTTAATGAAAAATCTCCACAATCGATTTAGCATTTTATGTTTCGGCAATTAAAATCGATGTTGATGGTGTTTCGTGCTAGCCATGCACATTATAATTTTGGACATCATGTAAATATGCAATTAATAAAATTACCCACAACTAGCTATGCTAATGCAACATTAAAGAGATGGGGGCATGATTTTAGAAGGAATTGGGGGGGGGGTGGCGGGGGGAGAATTCAAACCCTTGAGTCAATAGGGTAAAGCCAATTGTCAAAGGGAGAACTCATCAAACTCTCAACTACTCATTTTGTCTTTTGTGCCCATTCATTTATTTTTGCCATAAATTGGTTGAGGAAGTTATTTCCTTGGGATGGGAAAGGTATGGAGGTCAAATTCGAATTGGGAAGACCACCCATTTTGGGAAAACGTGTTTTTGACTTATTGGGCAAGTAAGAGCCCAAAAATTCATTCCTCACCCATTATTCTTCCATGTCTTTCATTCCTCATCCATTCTCATTCACGTTTGGCTCTCTCACGCAACTAAAGGTGGTTGAGCTCTCTCCTTCACGATTTTCCTGTCGTTTCTTCACTTCTCCATGCCCATAATTCGTTTTTCGTGTTGTTGAGTGAATGCGCAGAGAGATCCATGTTTTGGGGTTTTGAAGAGGCCATTTTTTTCCACGTGAAGCCCATATACATTTCTGAAATCGAATTTTCTATGAGATGGTTGTTTTCTCTTTGTTCAATTTTCGTTTTGACTCCCAGGACATTTTTCCTGAAACCCAGAACTTGTATTTTGCTGTGTGTGCATCCTTTGTTTTGAGCTGAACTGGTTTGGAGTGGAATTGTGTGAAAATTAGCTTGATAGACCTAGTGAAGGAAGGAACCTCACAGAGAGATCAAGAGGCTTTGGTTATCTTTCTTTGCACACCCTGAAGAGCACCGGAAGGGAAGGCATAGCCCGAAGGACTGTGTAGCAGAGAAGGGGATGCTTCCTTGTTTTGGGTGTGTAGGTGTTGGGAAAGCCAAGCCAAATATTGTGTAGGTGTCCATAGCTTTGTGGTTGAGCTCACTAGCTTAGCAATTCAACCTTTCCACCTCCCTAGCATCCTGATAAACCCAAATGTAGTTTTGGCTTGGATGGATTTTGATATGTCTTTGGCTATGTGTGAGCCTGCTGTTGTTCCCTTATTCATTGTGGGAATCATGCCCAACTCGGGGGTGGCAGTGTTGCTGAGAGATTGATGAGCACCCTGGCCTATGGTTGGGTGGAACGTTGTAGCGACATAGCTGGTTGCGGGGCAAGCTCATTTTCAAGATAAGTATCTCTTGTGTTTAATCTCTGCAACTGCAATTGTTTTTATGAATTATTATGAACATGTTGAATGCGAATGAAATGTGCTTTATTTTGTTGTATTTGCATGCATTATGCATCTGTGTATGTTTTTATTTCAATGCATTTTTATTATTCATGTTCATGGTTATAGTCTTCCTGGATTAGATAGATATCAACATCGTGTAGTCGCGCCCTCTTGGAAGGGAAGGGACATGAAAAAATCCATCACACTATTCGTTATAGGAACTCCCTCTGAACCTGAAACTAACGCTACTACTTGCATTGAAGTTGAATATGAAGATAACCTCCCGGAACCCTAAGCTGTTAGGAGAATCCATTCTCCACTCTTGAGCATTGTTTCGCTCATGTTGGCTGAGCCTCCTACTAGTACTCAGAAGAGACTTCGTCTCTTCCATCGGAACTTGAGATCGTACCATTGGCACCACTGCAGCCTCAGAAGCCTCCTGCTCTTTGTCCGACTCATCAACCGTGGGATGTGCACTGAACTTGTATAACTCACCGAACCGATCACTAATCAACTGTGGGTCAATCAGTCTCGCTCTCTCTGAGTATATATATAAACATGTACCCGATCATCTATATCTGGAAATATGCACACATGTCCCCTTCAGAACAATGTCGAATACCCTGCATCTTCTAAGCCTGAGACCTAGAGCAAGTTAATCCTCATCCCTAGAAGAAAGAGGTTCCCATCCTAATTAATGTATCTTACATGACTAAGTTGGAATCTGACATTTCCAACTCCTCACACTACATGTGCATGTCCCCCTTCTAACTGAACGAATTGGTCAGGACCAGTCTCAGAAATGATACATAATATATGCCATATTCCGGTCATATGATGAGAGGTTCCACTGTCAACATACCAAGTACCATTCTGAACCACTCCATTGCTACCAGCACTATAAATAAGGGAGAACAACAGGAACTTCTCGAATCTTCTCGCAAAGTCCTCTTCTTCTATTGAAGCTGCAACAACCGTATCTTCCTCCTCTTTTTTCTTCTTCTTGTCAGGACACTGAGAATCAAAGTGGCCATACTGGTTGCAAGAAAAACATCGAACTTTGCTCAAGTCCTTCTAGGACTTCTTCTTGCTCTTAGAAGAAATAACAACATTATCTTCATTAGCACCCTCCTTCTGTCCACTGCCTTGAGATCCTTCCCGAATCTCTTTTCTGAGTGAAATAATTCCACAATCTTCTCCAATCTGAAAGGTTTTCTCGAGCAACCATACACTTCACAAAGACTTCTCATTCCTTAGTGAAGCCTTTCAAGGCTATCTTTACTAACTCAGAATCATAAATGACTTCTCCAATTGCAGCTAGCTCATCTTTTACCTGGGCCACCAGGGTAAGAAAATATGCTACACCCTTGGCCATCTTGGTTCCCTGCAATTTTTCCTTGATAGCCATTATCTGGTTCTCATTCTTATCCTCATACAAGACTTTCAGTGTAGTCCACATTTCATAAGCATTTTCTTCTCAGGTACATGTGGAATAAGGTGGCCCCTTATACCATCATGAATCAACCTTTGGGCTTTGGCCTGTTTTACCTCATGAATATCCAATGCAACATGATCAGATTCAGGAGGAGTTACTACTATGCTAACTATGATCCATATTCTGTTTTCCCTGAGAACAATAGTCATCTTGACTTTCCATTCCAAGAAATTACACATAACATCCAACCGATCCTCATATATGATGCAAGCAACCATCTCTGCTATCAAAGACAATAATAGACCACCAAAAGAACAATAGTTTCACTCTTTCTCCACCACCTGCAAGTCACATCCAGATAAGGTCTTTCAATATACTAGTTGTTAAAAAAAACAACAAGAACCCTTGCCCAACAGCTCAACAATCCTACTGTACCCACAATTAGCTGTAATCACAGAGCCTCAACTTTGATACTATGTAGAAATATTGACAAAAAATTTAGACTTTTGTCAAACACTTTGTTTACCTAATTTCAGACTTGAAACTTGTCATTAATAAAACATTTCTCATGCATTTAAATCAACAACCCAACAAGCTAAAACACTGAAACTAAGTCTGTAGTAGATTAAAAAATCACATAAAAAACAACAACCTGATAAACCCATAAAACAACAAAAATTTGGTCAATGTGACCCTGGAAAAACCCCGCCCTGGGGAAAACCAGTCAATGAGAAATTTTATTGCAACATTATTAGGCCGAAAATTAAATTACATCAGCATTTATATCAACATTAAATAACTGTACCAGTGCCTCGATTTACATTCCCACCTCAATTTATGTGACCAACTGACTGTACGACCTCCACAAAAACAACCCACCTCGATTTCTGTGCCCAACATACCACGAAAACCATGGCCAACAGTTGATACACTGTACGACCCTCGAAGTGGGTGCCTAGCAGTCTGTACCTTGTACGACCCTCCTCAAAAATCATGCCCAGAAGGTATAGTACAAATTGTACTTCTATACGGCTTCAGCTGAAATAAATGCCTTGGGAAATGTGCCCAACTCCTTGGGATTCGTGTCCACTTGAGAAAAATATCTCCTTGGTATTTGTGTCCACTTGAGAGAAATGTAGCTCCCTCTCTCTCTAAAAAATAACCCAGCCAAAATGCTCACTCTTAGATATGCTTTCCTTCAACTTGTCTTGCATACTACCCTAGGCTCTCTCTTATATCTTGAGAGTGACTTTTCACCTTCTCCATTCCCTAAATCCAAAGGCAAAGATTAAATCTCGCTTTTTCAAGATCAAGGGTTGAGAAAATTCCCCCCAAAAGCGGTTACATTTAATTTTAATAGAATCACCATTTACTTTATGAAATAAGTGTACTTTATCTCATAAAGTCACTTTATAAAATTAAAACAAGATAATACTTTATAAAAAGTCCAATTACATAAAAGTCATTTTAAGACTTTATAAAACACCATTACAAAGTAAAGTAGCCTAGCTAGTGCATGGTCACTTCTGCATACAAGACAAAACATGTGGTGTGTCTTTGGAGCTAAATAACTGACATTCTGCACAATACTTACATTTTCTTTCCTTCATCCTTTGAAGCACCATACTGAGTTTGCCTCCTTCCCTTAGATGCGACGATGTATATTTTGAAGTCCCCCCATCTGATGTTTTGGGTGGTTTTTCCCTTGAGTAGACTTTTTTGAAACTAGTTTGAGTAGATCTTTTAAATTTGTTATCCATGACTTTTTCTTTACGCCTTTCCTTGAGCATGGTTGTAATGTTATGCATTTCTAATTCATCTCATATGTATTGTTTTAGATCATGCACATAAGTCTGGAGACGTTGCTCATCTGTCAATTCTGGAACTCGGGTTGCCAATGCTTCCCATTCATATGTGTACTCATCTACACTATCTCTTTGTTGTATCCTGGTAATTTTTGCAAAATGGTCCTTCTCATTTACACCTTGGAACCTTTTAAAGAAATCATTCTTGAAGTTGCCCCAACTTAAAGAACACACCCTTGTTGTATCCTTCCACTGCATGTACCAATTATAAGCATAACCATCTAACTGCATGGTGGCATATTTGAAAATTTTGCATTTCCCAACCTAATTTCAAGTTTGGTTTTTATCATGAAGTTTAATGCCCAAACACCATCATAGCAAAATCACTTTGCTTGCATAAAAAATATGAAATTTCTTGAAACACATAGAAAATTTTCAAATTTTAACAACTCGGAAATTTATGACAACCATACACATTCAAACTCAGAAATTTTTATAACAATCACACACACAAATATAACTCAGTGATTTTTGACCAAATGCTCTAAGATAAAACCCCAAAGGGAAAACCTATTCAGAGAGAGATTTTTATTATTATCGGGCAAACTAAAACAAATTTACAATAGTACTTATCTCAACCAATTTCGTGCCAAACAATCATTGTACGATGTGCTGAAAATTTATAGAATTCTTTTCGAAATCTATGCCCTCTTGACCGTGGTACGACCTTGGGAAACATGCCAGAAAACCCTTTTCTTGATTTTTTTGTTGTATGACTTGTAATTAAGGCTTTACAACCTCGAAATTCATGCCCAACTTGTGCTATACGATCTGCAATTAATGTTGTCCCTTTACCTCAAAAATCGTGTTGTACGACCTCTTTTAATTACTGTACTCGTGGGTTTGAGTAACCACCTCCTTTAAAATCAATGGTTATGATTAAAACTTAACTAGCTGAGAACTATGGCTCTCATTAAATGCTCAACACTTTTCTCATTAAATGAAATTTAATTCACATGATATAAATATTCACCCACCTTTCTTAAAATCTCATAACTTCAAATTTAGTTTAAAAAACACTCAAAATCACTTTATAAATTAACTTTATAAAATAAAATGTATCTCACTTTATAAAGTACTAGGGACCACTTTTTAAATGTCCTTGTCCACCTCAAGGGATCACAAGGTGAACAACATTTCCTAGATACTTTTTCAACACTCCCTCTTACCAAGGAAAGTGTTCTTCACCACCCCCAACTTATCTTTGAAGTGAATATGCTCCTCTCTCCCCAAAGAATTTATTAGGATGTCAAACACCTGCTGCTTAGTAGATATGTGTTGTAGCTCCACAACACCCCTCTAAACATAGTCTCTGATAAACTGATATCTGATCTCAATATGATTAGACCTGTTATGGAATACTAGATTCTTAGAGAGCTCGATTCAATTCTAACTGTCACAGTATATAACTGTAGGCCTCAACTCTTGATGAAATAAGTCAACCATCAACTTGCAAAGCCACAGTTCCTCACAACTAGCCTGACTGGCTACCACACACTCAACCTCTACATAACTCAAAGCAACAGACTTTTTCTTTCTGTTGAACGATGCCATAATTGTCGAGCCTTGGCAAACTGAGGCAACAACTAGAATTTCTCTTCTGGTCCGATGCACTGCCTGCCCAATCTGAAACTATGAAGCCAATAAAACCCACTCCGCCTGAACTCCTATAGTATAGACCATAGTCTACTATCCCAACAAGGTACCTCAACACATGTTTTGCGGCTATCCAGTGCACTCTCTTTGGCTCCATCATGAACTAGGTGAGACTGTTCACCGCAAAACATATATCTGGTTCGGTGTTAACTAGATACATCAACGAACCTATGAGTTGACGGTATAGGGTAGGATCAACCAACTCTCCCTTAAAAGCATGAATCTTCTTCCAGTTGGTGATCATGGGTGTGGACATCGGTTTTCAATACTCCATCTGAAATCTCTTCAAGACATCAACTGCATATTTTTCATGCTCAAGGAAAACATGTCCATCCTCCTACCAAACCTCCATACCCAAATAATAATGCATCAGCCTAAGATATGTCATCTCGAACTCTGAAGCATGATCTTTCTTGCAAGCTGCAATCAGGTTCTCCTCCCTTGTGAGAAACAAATCATCAACATATAGCAGAAGAATGAGTGGATCACCTCCAACCACAATGAAATATAGGTTGGGATCAATCTCACTCTTCTTAAACCCAATCAACAACAAGTATGAATCAATCCTCCAATACTAATATCGAGGAGTTTTATTTAGTCCATACAAGGCCTTTTTCAGCCTGCACGCATGAGAATATCTCCAATGAACCTCAAAGCCCTATGGTTTCTCTAGATACACCTCCTCCTGTAGAAGACCATTGAGAAATGCAGTCTCCACATTCATCTGGTGGATCTTCAAACCCATCTCTGCAACTATGCAAATCATTGATTTGATCAAGGAATATTGAGCAATTGGCGCAAAGGTCTTGTCATATCCAACTCCCTCAACCCGTGACAACCCATGCACCACAAAGCGAGGTTTGTACTTCTCAATGTTGTCATCGACAAAATGTTTTATCTTGTACAACCACTTGGAAGTCACAACTGACTTCCCCTATGGTCTCAGAACAACTTCCCACGCTTCAATCTTCATGGTGGAATTGTACTCTTCCATCATGGCATCTCTCCAAACCTAATGTGCAAAGGCCTCTTTAAGGGTATTAGGCTCTGAATCACACAAGATAGTCACCACCTCCATGTAACTAGAAAATCTCTCTAGTGCCTTGCTCTCTCTCACCTCTCTCTTGGGTGGCCTCACAGACTCCCCAACTTTCTTCACAAGCTCCTTAAGCTAACTTGGATTTCTCTTTTTGGAAGTAGCTTCATGTGGCACACCCTCTTCAACATCCTTATATGACGATTGTCTCCTTGAAGAAATACACGAGGTTTGAGATCCCTTACCTTGGGTGTTAGATTTTTATCATTCAAGCTAGCATTATATTAGGATCTTTAACTGAGAGAATAACAAGCACATCAATAAACACAAGAAACAAGAGACACAAAGAAATTTCCTTGGGGAAACCATAAAGGAGAAAACCCTGCAACTTCCTCAGAGATAGAATGAGCACCAATGGCAGTAGTAAAACCTGAAAACATAAAAGATGATCTCCACAGCTTGTTCTCTCTCACACACTTGAGAGAGCTTCTCCTGTCTCACTCATGCGCCCCAATGAGTGAGTGTGTGTATGATAAATAGAGAGGCTCACTCTCTATTTATATTATTTCATTCACTTAATGTCCATTTTAACATGTCAGCCCCACTTAACAATTACTTACTAGAGCCGACATCTCTAGAAGAGTCTAATAACCCTAGTGCCCCACGACTGTGGGGACTTTGCCCTCCGATCAACAAGGAGGGTTAACCTTGACAAAAATGTGGGGACTATCGCCCCGACTTACAATGGAGGGTTAACCTCAATGACTTTACATGACTTGTTTACATTATTGAATCTCCTGATCGGAACATTGGGGCATGACATGACTCAATTACATTATAGATACTTCCCGGAATAAACATTGGGGTACAATACATAAAATATACAAGTGAATACATTTCGAAGTTACAAATACATCAACACTCCCTCTTAACTAGGAAGGTATTCTCTCGACACAATTTATCAACACAAGTCTTCTTCTCTGTATTATCTGGATCATCATCGAGTTCTTGTCATCTTCAAGTCATCTTCATCTGGATCTAGATCATCACTCGATCTGGATCATCATCACTCGATCTAGATCATCACTGGATCTGGATCATCTCTGCTGGATCAACATCACTGGATCTGGATCATCCCTCGATCTGTATCATCACTACTGGATCATCATCAATGGATTTGGATCATCACTGGATCTGGATCATCATCACTAGATATGGATCATCACTCGATTTGGATCATCACCACTAGATCTGGATCATTACTCGATCTGGATCATCACTGGGTCAACATCACTGGTGTTATCTCATGATTCTTCTCGTCACAGGAAGTTCTACGGAGCCAGCTCTTTTTCATGTTGGTTGTAGGCCTAGCCTCCATGTAGGTCTTCTTCGGTGCTTATATCTAACCCTAAGTCAGAATGGCCCGCCCAGCACTTACATCTGACCTTGACTCGTCAGAAAGGCACGCCCAACACTCACATCTGACCATGAGAGGAACACATCCACCATCATGTCAGAATGGCCCAGCCCTCACATCTGACCATGGAAGGAACTTAATCCTCTCACCATGTCAGAATGGCCCAGTGCTTACATCTGACCATTGAAGGAACTTAATCCTCTCACCATGTCAGAATGGCACAGCCCTTACATCTGACCATGGAAGGAACTTAATCCTCTCACCATGTCAGAATGGAACAGCCCTTACATCTGACCTTGACTCGTCAGAAAGGATCTTAGTCCCAGACTGAGGGTTCCTGGTAACTGACCAGGTGCCTCCATTCAGAGAATGGCAACAACCCTTATATCTGATCAAGTGGGAACATATCCCTCAATCACATTAGAATGGCCCTGCACTTATATCTGATCATGTGAGACTACATCCCACAGTCATATCATAATGGCCCTCAGTCCTAGACTGAGTATTCCTGGTAACTGACCAGGTACCTCCATTCAAAGAATGGCAATAGCCCTTATATCTGATCATGTAGGAACCAATCCTACAGTCATATCAGAATGGCTCAGCACCCATATCTGACATGGAAGGAACCAATCCTCTCAACATGTCAGAATGGCTCAGCCCTTACATCTGACCATGGAAGGAACCAATCATCTCACCATGTTGGAATGGTTCACGGACTCATCACTTCCCCTTAGAGGGAACCTCGATCTGGAGAACACCAAGCTTCTCCCTGAAGTACTCAAACTTCACTTTGGCCATTTTTAGCATAGAATCACATCATGGCTGATTACGTTCAAGGATAACCTACAAGCTTCGCTAGGACCGATTACATCTGAGGACAACCTACATGTTTGTTTACATCAGAGCAACCTACGAGCTTCTCCAAGATTTATGCTCAGACAACCTGTCTCACCGACTATGCTAGAACTCCCTCTTTCGAGAGATCTCGATCTTGATCACATACTGGAGCTTCACTGCTCCTCTCTGCATCATACAAAAATGCAATTCAGATCAAGCAAATCAAATAGTAGTTTTCAAAAGAAACATACTACCCCCCAAATAGCAAGTGGCAACATCTTTTGCCTCAGTTGTACTCAACGCCATGCAGGAATCCATCCTGCCAAACCAAGAGATCACACTTGATCCCATACTAAAGTAGCACCTCGAAGTGCTCTTCCTATCAATGGCACTGCCTGCACAATACGAATCCTCATAACCCTCCAGGTTAATCTTCTGATTCGTGTCATACTTGATCCCATAATCAACTGTACCCTTCAGGTACCTCACTGCATGCTTTGCAACCATCAGGTGAACATGTCTCAATGTGTTCACATCAAAGCAAATATCTGGTCTCGTATTTTTCAGGTAAATCATTCGACGATAGACTATGGCATCAACCGACTCTGATGAAGCAACACTCAATAGCTTCAAGTTTGATGCCATAGGTGTGGTCATGGCCTTGCAGTCCATCATCCTGAACCTCTTCAGGATCTCTACTGCATACTTCCCTTGTCCACACCTCCATGCCTAGAATGTAGTGCATCATCCCCAAGTCCTTTATCTCGAACTCGGCAGCAAGTCTTCTTCTTGCAAATTTAATGAGTTCCTCTTTTCTGTCAGGAACAAATCATCAACATATAACAGGAGCATCACTGGTCTTCCACCTTCAACCTTGAAGCAAAGGTTTGAATCCTCTTTACTCTCAGTAAAGCCTAGATTCATCAGTAATCTGTCCATCCTGTCATACCATGTCGAACCTCAAGATCTTCTGCAGTCACTCCCTCTAAAGTAGAGCATCATTCTCCCTCTGTCTTTTGTACTCTATGCACTGAAACATTCTGTACCGGAGTGACAAGTAACTTCCTCTGCTACTAATATTCTATGTATCCATCTAGGATCATTGGATACCAAGATCATCTATCTTGAAATTTTTCAAAAGTTCTTCTCGCACCCATCTGTGAGCTTGTCATCCTCTATAGACTTTCATCTTCAACTTTGTAGCAAAGGTTACTATCTTCATCAAGCTCCTCGTGTATGTGTTATCCCATGGGTGTCTTCTGAGCTCACACAAGGCCTTTTTTCATTTGCACACATGATTCTTCCTGTCATGTGTATTTCTAGTGGCTACAAATGTCTCTTCGTAGTCTATGCCTCGTGCTACGAATATTGCCTTGTACCCCATGATGTTTCCATCTACTACATGATGTAACTACGAACTTCTCTTAAGGTCTCTATTCTACATCCTAGACATCATTCTTCTTGAACTGGTCTTCCCTTTCTTCTTGGTTACTTCTTCATAGCTGGAAGGTTATGCATCAATGATGTCGCTGCATTCATCATATTATTCTTCATCTTGAACTGTCATCACTTGTTCTACGGAACAAGTCTCATCCTTCTTTGCTTGTAGGTGATTGTACGCGATCTTTCCTACAATTCAAATGCATTTGAATGGTTATGAACATTTCATAAGGCATATTCATAATGGAAAATGCTTATGCATAAATATATGATCATGCAACTATTTTAGCCAATACAACATTCATCCATATCTCACGGAAACTTTCTAGATGCCTTCCATCTCTACTAGGACAACATTGAGATTGTGCACTAATCCAATATGTCAGCAAAGAGGTTTCATTCTAGATAAGTAGCAATGGAGAGTTGTATAGCACAATTAGCTACTTACCCATCACATTCATATTAGTAGTATACTTTCATTAATGCAAACATTCTATCATGCATAATACATCAACTGAATATAAACAAATGCATAACAAAACAATATCATGAAATGACAATTGAATACTTATGTTTATTTGTTTCGTGGGTAGACTCCTTCTTAAGCCTTCAACTTCATCATCTTCTTTATTCCTAATAGCATCGTTTCTTATCCAAATGCTAAGATGTATAAGAGGTTCTTCAAGAATTGAGTCCTTCATATTTCCTCATTGCTTGAGGGATCTTCTTTGGATGGTGAGAGCTTGATCTTTAGTTGCTCCCATCTTCTCTTTTCTTATTATGAGTCAAGCTTCTTTTTCTTGTGTGCACTCTTCCCAGAGTCTACTGAAAGTAATCACTTCCTTTAGGCACACATTCCTCGAATGAATGAGTCCCATGATCCTGGGAGGCCATTCAAGGTGGTTATCACCACTTCTGCATTCTCCACTTCTTCTTCTATCGCTTCAAGTTGTTCTTTGATTTGAGAGACCCTTGTAAAGTATGTCTGCATGGTCTCTGCATTCTGGATCTTCACATTCTACAACTGTTTTCTCAAAGCCATCTTCCGATCTTGGTCAAGGAATCAAACATATCTTTAGGTGTCTTTAGGGAAGACACTTGTGGTATAAGGTGATCCGTGATTGAATCAACAATGATCTTCTTGGCCTTAACCAAGTTCTTCTTGTGTAAGGCTTTGAGCCTCATCTCCCTCTGGAACTGGAACCTCTCTACTTATGTAGGTGTCCAATTCATTTTCTTTAGAGAGATCATATACGTAGATGCTTGGAAGTTGTCAACTTCACCAATCTTATCATCAAGCTGATGTGATAGATCACTTTGAAATGAGAACCTCAAATGAAAATAGCAAAAGATTAGATCTTAACGATTTGAGGTGTTCGTCTTGGTTCTGGAGCTGGCTGATCTAGGGTTTGTCAGAGAAACCTTAATTTTACAAACTTGGAATATTTGAGATCTGATTGTATAGAAATATAGACCTCTACAAGGTGAGCTTTCCAATGTACTCCTTTTCTGAAAACAGTGGAGGGAAGCTCCTAGAACACGAAGCCCTATTTTTCCAATTTTTTTCTGTAGCAATTCCTGATACTGTTTCTGTGGTATCTCCAAAATTACTATTCATTTTTGTCTGAAAATTCACCTTGAGGTAGCCTCTCCTGGCACTGTTCCAACACCATAGGTTTCATCAGAATTGGTTTCACCAATTGGAACTTATGATCGCTTTCCCAAGGTGACATGTTTCAGGACTGTTCAACATAGCAAAGTTGTACGGACTTCCACGTGTCACTGTTTCGTCTTATAGGTCTGAAAATCGGACCACAAAAAGTACAGTCCTTTCCATTTCTGGAAAATCTTCAGAAATTTCATTTGGACCTTTGTAGCTCGAGATATAGCAATTCTCCCCAGGTGTCCTGTTTAGGGATGAATCCTGAAAGAGGTTGGAACCCTAACTTGGAGGGATCATATCTCCTAGAATATAATGAATATGAAGCTGAACTTTGGGAAAAGTGTAAATCAGGATTTTATCTTCGGCCTGTGAAATTTTCAGCTCCTGATCCTTCTCGAATCCCGAGATATAGTGAATGTACCAAAACTTATTAGATTTATTGTTTTAGGGTTTTTTCGGCCCGGGGTCAAACTAGGGTTTGACTTTCCCGGAGTTATACCCCACCAAAAATCTCGACCCAGGTATCTAAACTTCAATTTTGATGAGGAGAGCAATCCTATTCTGGGCTCACTCAAAAATTCATCTTCTGTAAGAAGCCCTAATTTCTCGCACCAAAAACTGAAAATGTTCGAAATCGAATTTCACTTCGACAGAAAGATGCGCCCTTCAATGGAGAGTTAGCCTAGCATATTTTTGCTGGTGGATTGTGGAGAGAGACCCAAAAAGTAAGAAGCCATAGCTTCTCTAGCTGCACAATGTATTCTTCTCAGGTTAGCTTTGATACCATGTTAGATTTTTATCATTCAAGCTAGCCTTATCTCAAGATCTTTAACTGAGAGAATAACAAGCACAATAATAAACACAAGAGACAAGAGACACAAAGAATTTTCCTCGGGGAAACCATAAAGGAGAAAACCCTGCAACTTCCTCAGAGATAGAATGAGCACCAATGGCAGCAGTAAAACCCGAAAACATAAAAGATGATCTCCACAGCTTGTTCTCTCTCTCACACTTGAGAGAGCTTTTCCTGTCTCACTCATGCACCCCAATGAGTGAGTGTGTGTATAATAAATAGAGAGGCTCACTCTCTATTTATATTCTTTCGTTCACTTAATTTCCACTTTAACATGTCGGCCCTAGTTAACAATTACTTACTAGAGCCGACATCTCTAGGAGAGTCTAATAACCCTAGTGCCCCACAACTGTGGAGACTTTTCCCTCCGATCAACAAGGAGGGTTAACCTTAACACAAATGTGGGGACTATTGCCCCGAATTACAATGGAGGGTTAACCTCAATGACTTTACATGACTTGTTTACATTATTGAATCTCCCGATCGGAACATCGGGGCATGACATGATTCAATTACATTATAGATACTTCCCGAAATAAACATCGGGGTACAATACATAAGATATACAAGTGAATACATTCCGAAGTTACAAATACATCAAAATTGGGAAATTGAATCACATAAAGGTGTAACCTATCCTGTAATATGAGAACTTGTCCCTGTACCATAAATCCTTGTAGATTGAGTCCTTGTACCCGATGATCCTGAAACATGTGGATTAGCCAACCCTAATACTTGTGATGTTGTACTTTGACTAAGTGAACTCTGAGATGTTGTCACCTATGTAGTAGTAACCTATTTATCCTCCATCTCAGACTCTCGAAAATTTCTAAAGGCCCGCTCCTTCTCAAATATCACCTCCCTCCTCACTAAAACTTCCCTCTGTGCAGGAAGGTATATGCAGAATTCCTTTGAAGTCTCATCATAACCAACAAAGATACCTTTCTCTGCAGTAACCTCCAACTTTTTCCTCTTCTCAGAAGGGACATGTAAATATGTAAGGAATCAAAAAATGCAAAAGTGGCCTATCTCAAGCTTCTTTCCAGTGAACATCTCCTCAGGATTTTTACACCCCAATTCACGGTGTGGACTCATGTTCTAGACATAGACAATAGTATTACATGCCTAAACCCATAGAAAGAAAGGAAGACTATGGTCATGCAGCATGGCTCTAGTTGTTCTCACAATCGCTCAATTCTTCCTTTCAAGAACTCCATTATGTTGTGGAGGGTAAGGAACTGTCAGCTGCCTCTTTATCCCCTCCTATCTGCAATATTCATCAAACTACTTGGAGATATATTCACCCACATTATCTGATATGAGTAATCGAATCCTCCTCCCTATTTGGTTATCCATAAGAAATTTGAACTCTTCTTTGAACCTATTAAAGGCTTCTTCTGACTTCTTTCTCCTTAGGAAGTAGATTCGGGTCTTCCTGCAATAGTCATCAATAAAAGTGATGTAGTACTCAAAATCTGTCAAAAAGAGGTAAATGACATATGACCACACAAATCTTAATGAATCAAATCAAACACTCCCTCTAATGTTCTATCACTACTCTGAAAAGCAATCTTGGTGTACTTTCCCAAAGAACACCTTCTGCACACACCACTCTTCTATGTGATGAGATCCGGTATACCTATAGTCATATACCTTAACATCCTCAAAGTTGAATGATGGATATGGTCCATCCTCCTATGTCATATCTTACACAACTCACTGTCACTGCTAGTGTGTGCCAATGCATGATGATCTTGGAAGAGAAGCTTGTATAGTTTCCCACATATAACTCCAATGGAATATGAAGCAGATGGTCCTGCTACTATGGGAAAGACATGCACTTTCCATCTAGGAAATACACTCCAAATCCCATGTCCTCAATAGTGGAAATTGTAACAAGGTTCTTCTTCATCCCAAGGACCTACAAGACATCCCTCAGTGTCATGGGATCCATCGAATCCCTCTAAAAGCTTACAGTCCCACACCCAACTTCTCCTACAACTGTGTCATTACTGAACACGACCTCCAAGTCCAATCCTGTCTCAGTCATCTCAGTGAATATATCACGTACACATGTCATATGGCTTGAATCCCCACTGTCAATGTACCATGTGGAAGGAGTGGCAGTCACGCTCAGTTAATTCCCAACAAAAATGGAATGCTCAGTCTGGTCCTCCATATCAATGCTGGTGATATATGATGTTCTCTCCGTACAACCAACGTAGAGAGGAAACTCTCTCAAATCTAGCTGCATACTTATCAATTTCCACTATTGTTGTTATCTGTTGTGTGGAAATTGTCCAACATAGTGTCCAAACTTTTGGAAAGAAAAACACTTGACTTTGCTCATGTCCTTCTTTTGTTCACCAAACTGTTACCCAGTCCCACCTTTAAGATCCTTCTTGAACTTCTTCTTTTTATCCTTTGCTACTAAATCCACGTTCTCCTCATCATATTTTTCTCGTGAGATGAACTCCCCTATACATACCCTCTCTGGGTCTCCTCCTGAATAAAATAATCCCAAAGACTATCCCATGAAGGCATATGTTGACGAGCAACAACTAACTCCACAAATACAACCCATGGCTTGGTCACACCATTCAAAGTTGTATGAACCAACTCAACACCTTGTATAACCTCCCCTACTACTCCAAGCTCATTTCTAACATGTGTAATCTTGGTAAGGTAGGCAACCATGTTCTTTGCCTTGTTCATCCGAATACCCTTTAGCTTCTCCCTTAACACCATTTTTCAGTTTTCATTGGAACTTTGGTATAAGTTTGTTAAAGCTATGTACATCTGATGAGCATAGTCTTTACCTGTGACATGTGGGATCACATGGTATTCTATGGCATCAAATATGATTCTTTTTGCTTTAATGCATTTCTTATACAAAAATGGCTTTATCAACTGCAACTATAGGAACTGTGACTAAATTAGTAGTGGTACTGTTCACTATATCCCATAGTTTGTTCTGTTGCAATATCAACACTATTCCACCCTTCTGCGGGCTAAAGTTAACTACCCCATCCAACATATCCTCTATCCTAAGTCCGGTAGCCATAAGTCCTAATAAGTCCAAGAACGTGTTTTCTTCACAAAAACCATGTTTTCCTTTATACACCAAGTCTGAAATTTCACTTTGTCAGTTTCATCTCTTTTCTTTAACTCTAATACCATGAAAATTTTGCATTTTCCAACCCTGTGTTCAAATTTGTTTTTTATCATGAAGTTTAATACCCAAAGCCCATGCAAAATCACTTTGCTTGCATAAAAAACATGAAATTTCTTGAAACACATGGAAAAATTTCAACTTTTAACAACTCAGAAATTTATAAAAAACACACATTCAAGCTCATAAATTGTTATGACAACCACACACACAAAAATAACTTGGTGATTTTTTACCAAATTGGTCCAGGGAAAAACTTGAAGGGAAAACCTGTTTAGAGAGTTTTTTATTATTATCAAGAAATAATAACCAAGACAAAATTACAACAATACTTATCTCGACCAATTTCGTCTCGAATTTGTGCTAAACAATCAATGTACAACTTGCTAAAAATTTCCAGAATTCATCTCGAAATCTATGCCCTCTTGGCACCAATACATCCTCACATGTGTGACCTTGGGAAATGTGCCAAAAAAACATTTCTCAATTTCAGCGTTGTACAACCTTGAAATTCATGTCGAACTCATGCTGCGTGGTCTGCAATAAATGTTGTCTCGTTTACCTAGGAAACTGTGATGTACGACCTATTTTAAATACTGTATATGTTGGTTTCCGATAAAAATGTACCAACTTTGGTAATCATGCTCATGCTTATTCACATCAATTTTTGTGTTTGGATTTCTTCTCTTTTGCTCAAGGAATCGATTTCTCTCAAACCCTTGTATTTTCTTCTTTTTCCTTGCTCTCCAAATCTCTTAGATTACAATGAATGAATTCTCAGGCCTTTTCCCTCTTTTTGTTTGAGTAACAACCTCCTTTTCAATCAATGGTTATGATTAAAACTTAACTAGATGAGTTCTATGTCTCTCATTAAATGATCGACATTTTTTTTCATTAAATGAAATTTAATTCACATCATTTAAATAATTAATGAGCATCTAAATATTCACCCATCTTTTAAAAATAAGTCAAATTTAATTTAAAAAACACTCAAACCCACTTTATAATGTAACTTTATAAAATAAAGTGTATCTCGCTTTATAAAGTACCAGGGACCACCTTTTTAAATGCCCTCGTCCACCTTAAGGTGTCACAAGGTGAACACCATTTTTAAGGTACCTTTTCAACAATATTTAACTTTTTCATTATCTATTCGTATATTATGGATGTTGAAATACTCTTCATCCTTATTCATCCAAGTAATACATTGCTTTTCGTCCCCATAAAACTTGGGTAACTCTAATTTTACCCTTATTTTATACCTGGGTAGTGGTATTCTTTTCATCCAAGTAATACATTGCTTTTCATCCCCATAAAACTTGGGTAACTCCAATTTTACCCTTATTTTATACTGGGTAGTGGTATTCTTTTCATCCAAGTAATACATTGCTTTTCGTCCCCATAAAACTTGAGTAACTCCAATTTTACCCTTATTTTATACCTTATTCTCGAGTTAAGTGGAGGTGGGTTGAGAGAATTCAATTGTGATTTGTCATTTCGGGGGCGCTCGAACTTGATGTATTAGAAAAAATAGGTGGTGGGTTAGGTGGTGGTGTTGTTGCAGGGTTGTTATTAAATTTACAAGTTCATAATGACGTTGTTGGTCTTCGTCTCTTAGGATGCCCATGTTGTGATTCATCTCCGCTTTAAGTCCTTTAATTGATCGATCCACTTCATCCTCCAATTTTTTTTATCTTTGTTTTAGCTCCTCATATTCCTTATTGACCTTTTCTTTGGGTTTGTCTAATTTAGAATTAAATTTTGGGTTTGTCCAATTTAGAATTAAATTAGACATTCAGGTGACAACTAGAATTTTTTCTGCACTAAATAGAGATTTATATTTTTTGTCAGTCCATTTCCAGTCAGCCAATGTCTATACTTTTCTAAGTTGTAGAGAGTCTACAAAACTTGTAGTTTGAATAGAGGTGTATGGAGAGTGGATGAGCACTGTGGGTTAATGGAAATGGTGACATGTGGTAGTTCGGGTGAAAAGGAGTGTGTGGATTGGAGAGCGTAGGTGGAGTTGGAAAGGGAAGCACATGCGAGAGGAGGTAAGCCTGAGGGCGAGTGTATCAACACGTGGGGAAGATGGCGGGAAGGAGAAAGGAAGGAGGAGCGCTCAAGTGAAGTCCAACGAATCAACGATGGATAGGGAGGTGGTGGTACTGGTGATGGATGGAAAAATACAGTGGATGACAACTGACAAGGACAATGGACGGGACAACGCATGCCAATAACATAAAATCAACGATGGCGACAACATACGAAGTACGGATGGCAGATTGGATCTGGACAATGGCTAAGTAAAGCGGGCATCCCTGGCTTAGGGCTATGATATCACTGAAACAATAATCTTCAATTGGACAAAGAGAAACGTTGTTTAAATTGAACGTTGAATAAATATTATTTATAAGTTATATGAATATATCTTTTGGATTACAATAATAGCCTTAGGATGATTTGGTGTCTTTTTATAACAAGTGCTACGTAGTAGCTAGTCCCTCTCGCTTTGTATAGGGATAGTTAAATTGCTTTTCAAAAGAGTTAAAATACTATAATATGGATTAACTTAGATATATTTTTTGTAAGTCTGCATTATATTAACCAGTCGAAACAAAAAGTTACAGAAGAAAAACATCGTGGACATATGTTTGGGGTGGTCTAAACTTACCACCCCAATCCGTCAAAAATAGTAAGCGAATCAGTTATTAGCAAAATAAGGCACAATATAACATATAAACGGTAACATGATATGTACTAAAATAAAACGAAAATACCAGAACGAGCAAGAAAAACTGAGGTAAGCCTAATAGGTTGCAGATTGTCATCAGCTCCAAGCTTAAGGGTCTGGGTTCTCTTGGTTCTCTTCAATGATCGGACAACCCCCATAGAACTCTTTATCAATCGAAGGTTCAAACTGCTTAACAGGAAGAGGAGAGGTTTTGTGAACCGGTACCTCAATGTCACGAACACGTTTGTGATGCAGCTGAGTGATTGTGGAAGGCGTTGGAAACAGAACAGACGATGAGTGAGGTGTAGCTGGTGCCGAGACCTAATCCACTAAAACTTCGGGTGTCACTAAGACGCTTCAATTGCCCCCTTCTCCCGACGCACAAAGACCTAGAGCCAGTCGCTTCCATGTTGCAGTCGCGTCCCGCCTGTTGAGTTCAATACGCTTGGTTTTTGTCTGTAAAACAGAGCTTCTAGTGTAGTTTCAAGTGCCAACCATCTCTTCGATGAGAGATCCCATCATGTTCTTAATGATCTAGTAATGATTGAGGCCTCCCCCTCTAATACCTCTGGCCAAATTTTCATTGATCAACATGGCTTCCCATTCATCAATCAAAGTGCACACCGTCATGAAACCCCACTAGCGTAATCGTCTTCCTGCATCAGATGTGAATCACGTTGAGAATGTCCTCGACCACTGCTAGCCCGACAAGGTGTGCCACGCTAACGAGACATGTTGAAACAATGATGAAACTTAACCACATGGCCAAGATATTCTCGTAGCGTTTGTATCAATGAATGGGCCAAACAAACACTAGTATACAAAATAGCTCGCTCGGATGGACCAGAGACGTAGCAGTATTGTTGAGCTCCAGGCCAAGGATGGGAACAATACTGCGGCAAAGACCAACCAGGTGTATCAGAGCCGAACTAGGAGGAAATGATGCAAGCCAGAGTCAAACACATTACCAGCAAATGAGGCCCCACGACTAATTTCGCTAGAGCCATAATCTAGGGGATAACATAATAGTGTCAAGAAGCCATTAATGGTGAGTTAAGTTGATGATGCCCCTTCCAGGACCCGACGCGACATAAACCCGGGTTGGCCAGCCCTCGACATGACCGTAGGGCCATCTCTGGACGCATCGTGTAAATGCTCCTGACCTCCATCGTCGCCAGCACAAAGCTCCCCAACCTCGTCATCGGTGCGCCTTAAGTGTCGCCTTGGTGGGTGACGGGGGCCTTTAATGTGAGGTGATGTCCTCACCACCGTGTCATACCATCGCCCGAGGATGTTGCTGACTGTGGGACACATGGCACCCACATTAGGGAGGATTAAATTAGATTATTAAAGTAAACACAATAGATATTAAAACTCAAACCCACTTGATTATTGACAAAGGAATATAGTGTCACATTAATATTGTGCCACTTGATTATTGACAAAGGAATATAGTGTCACATTAATATTGTGTTTTCATTGTTGGTAGCTTTCCTTTTTGTTATTAAATGGAATCATCCTTGGTCCAAAATTGCCATATATAAAGTAATCTTAGTAACTAAGAAGCTTTAAATGTAAAGATTTGCATCAATATCAATAATTAATTTTGAATCTTTCTTGAATTATTAGCAAATATAACACTACATAAATGCTAAGTTTTCAATCTTAAAAGATAATTACTTTTTATAATTAATATTAATATTAACAAGAGCATAAGAGAAAAAATAATTTAATAAGAGAGAAGTAAAAACTCAATATTAATATTATCAAGAGCATAAGAGAAAAAAGAATTTAATAAGAGAGAAGTAAAAACTCATATCCAACCTTAAATTAAAACTGACGTTGGACCATCCCATCTTATGGAAAAGCTACTTGTTTCATAATAAGTTAACTGTTTGGCTTTTTATTTGAACAGTAAGCTCAAGTAGAAGGGAACTATAAGTTACATACCTAAAGAATAATAACAAATGTGTAACTTCATTACTTACATCTAGATTAATAAAGATACATATTACAAATATGTGATATGAAAATGATAAGGGATTTATTCAATATTAACTAGGTAAAGAATTTGTATATATAAAATATATATGGTATGAATAATTTAAACTAGTGAAATTTGTAGTAAATTACTTATATCTATTTTTTTATAGGCATTCTAATAAAATGTATTAATAAAATATTTTGATATAGTAGTTCTGCATGATATAAAATTACAAATTAAAATAGTATTTGAAAAAAATAAACAAATTCTAAAAATAAAATATACAAAATGAGATGTGATTAAAATAATGTGAAATAATTAAATTAATTTAAAATTGTATAAATTTTATTTTAAAATTATTAAAATAAAATTTATAATTTATTTTAAAGTTAATGTAATAAATTTTATAAATATGTTTTAAATTACATAAAATTGGATTTAAAGTAATAAAATTTATAATATTTTTGGAGTGTATATTTTTACATTGGTCATATATTTTATTATATTTTTGAAAATTTTATTTTGTAAAAATTTTATAATCTTATTTCAAAGTTAAGATGTTAAAATTTATTCTATAATAATTGTAATTCTGAGTATTTTTTTAATAAAATTTATTTAAAATTTTTTATAATAATAAAAAAATTATAAAATAATATAAATATTTTTTCCAGCAATATTATAACTAGATTTTTGCTATTTTAAACTTTTTAAATATTTGAAAATTAAATATTAAATTTAAAATTTAATTATATATTTTTTTAAAGATATTTAATTTTCCAACTTAATTTCTTAAATATTTGTATAAGATGTAACTTATTATAAAAGAGTAAACTAATGTTTAAAAAAATATAAAAATATGAAGATTTTAAAATAATAAATTAATTAACCATATTTACATAACAACATTTAAATATATAAAAACATATGTTTTTATGATTGATATACATAAGTAATCAATTTAAAATTAAACTAAACTTGCAATTGTACCTGGTGCAGTAAAAGAACGTTGTGTTCCAAGCTAAGCAAGGAGATGTGGACATATACAACAAGAGATGTAGACATATACAACAAGAAAGACAATTTGAAGTGTTGATACAATATTTTAAAGATAGTTGATACAATGTTTCAGAGATGTCTCGGGCCCTTGAATAGTTAAACAATTTATAACTTGAATAGTTAAGCAATTTATAACTTAGTAAATTAGGACCATAGATTGTATCATAGTCAATTAGACTCAACTTTAGCATAAATGTTCTTGCTTAACCATTCACGAACTGCTACATGCACTTAAACCTGATGAAGAAAAGCTACTTTGCTTGTACCAATGGCCCAAACGGGTTTATCAACGTCATCTTCAGTTAAAGAGCTTTTAAGTTTGTCAATATAAACAAATGGGGTGATATGACAATATCAACGTCATCTTCAAGTTTTGGGTTGTTCAATTCAATAACAAGATTTGAAATGGAATCCTTTGTACCATTGCATTTCCAGTTGCCTCCAACGAAGAACTTCCCAGTGCCCGCCATGGTGACCACGCCATTCAAACCCATATAAGTTAATTTTAGAATACTTGCTTGGAAAGGATACAAGAGACGAAGAAAGTACAATATCTAAGCTTGATAATCTATCAACTCAGTCCAAGCGCCTTATCAAATTGATATTCTATCAACCTAAGTGTTTTCTAGACTACCTAGGCTATACAGTAAAAAAAATATAAGATTTGACCAAATTCCAGCTATGAGGCAAGCATGTCTTTAGGTTAATCAAATATCAAGCCTTGCAACAATGAAGTCGAAAACTAGTTAATCACCAACTTCTTACATGTAAAGAAAAAGGCAATATGCAAATAACTGAACATGGATCACCACAATCTTCTTCGCTCCATTACACCTGTTTCTTAAGCAACATTACAGTGTTTCATAAGCATGAAATATGTTGCACAATTTCAGGAGAGTTGCAACGTTGAACATTTAGTTTCAAGTCTCTTGACATAGCCTACAAAGAAATAAAACGAAAAGAAAAATGAATCCTGCGAACGGCTTGAACATTCCTCTGCATTTGAGCAAATAAGCAATGCCTGGAATCCTTATCAAACATAGAATCCAAGCGTGTCAATCCAGCAAACTCAAATCGAACAGATGCCGAGCGTTTGAGAAAATAGACTTCATGCAACCAACGTGGACTGTAGCAGAGCTCGAGCTGATTTCCATGGATGCCATTCTTCAGATCCTCCTACCACCAAAGTCTAAGTTCTTCTCATTCCTAACCCCATTTTTCATAACAATTATTTATTCAAAAATTTAAACGTTATTAATAACGAAAATAGAATAAAAATAAAAGAAAATAATTTTTATTTTTTCTTAGACATTTACCTTGAAGTGTCCTCTTGCATGACTCCCTCTCAACATGCAGTTCACGTGGCATCCATCCACAAGCACCTGTGGGAGGTAAATATACACTAAAAGAGACAACCTACCTCTGGCATTCAATTTTTCTACCCATTTCTTTCATCGATAGTTTGGAGTGGTGGTTGCTCAATGCCCCCTCCTCACTCCCCAACCTGAGCAGCCCCCGAGAGTGACGGATACACAGCCCACCCTTTTGCCCTTCTCTCTGCGCGAGCAAGTCATTAGTGGAAAGTGATTTGCAGTTTTCTCATCACCATGAATACACAACCCACACCATGAATACGCTTTTGTGAGGTGATTTGCAGTTTTCTCATCAATTTTGTGTAGTTACATCAATTAACGGATGTTATTTCATCATTTTGCAGAGTGTAGCACACCATGAATACGCTTTCTCTCAGGTGATTTGCAGTTTCTCATCAATTCCATCAAAGCACACCATGAATATGCTTTATGTGAAGTGATTTGCATTTTTCTCATCAATTTTGTGTAGTTACATCAATTAACGGATGTTATTCCATCATTTTGCAGAGCGTAGCACACCATGAATACGCTTTATCTCAGGCGATTTGCAATTTCTCATAATTCCATCGAAGCACACCATGAATACGCTTTTTGTGAGGTGATTTGCAGTTTTCTCATCAATTTTGTGTAGTTACATCAATTAACGGATGTTCCATCATTTTGAAGAACCTGGAACTGTGAATTTGTTTCCAGTGAAACTCCCTTTTGTTTAGATGAAGGTACCATGATACTCTGTTTTGTTTACAACCGGAACACATCAAGTACATTGACTGCGTAAATGCGTCCTCGTTTCCCTGCCCTAAGGCTGCCCCTCTTTCTTCTGCTTTAAGGTTGGCCCCAATCAGGTGCGACACATCCGCTAGTATTTAAACAAGGATCATTGTGGTGATAAGCGTTTGCACTTACCACTAGAAAACATCCCCAGACCTCTGCATTTCCCATCTAACACATCAACCTAATAAAAAAGGGCCTATGGAGATCGTGTTTTTATTCTGCCTCTGTAAATCTCTTTTTGGAATTCTGCCAGTTGACTGTAGGGTTCTTGTTGGAATCCTGCTAGTTGTCTGTAGGGTTATTGTTAGAATTCTTCCAGTTGTCCCTAGTGTTAGGTTGGAATTCCCAAAGAAGTTTTCAAAGGCTGTGTCTCCCGTATTTCAATCCCTAATCGACAATATTTTGCTGAAACATATGCTTGGAACTTTGCAGAATCTGGCTGATTGTTACCTGTGTTAAATTTCATTTTGTTGGTTGATGGTTCCGTATTTCCTTTCCTGCAAAATGAGCAACATCAGATTTTTGTAAGCAGCTTGTGCAAACCTCACAAACCACAGTTTTTACCTAACAAACATGGAGTTATGAATGAGTGTTCAGCGTTGCCAGCTCAAGAAAGAAAAAAAGTCTTGCTGCAAGTGGTAAGGCATTCATTTCTTTTTACTACGGGCATTTATAGCTTGCTAACTATATGAAATTTACATCCTAAACGTGGTAACTAAGTGTTTATCCATATGGCTGTGTTTGCATTCCTATTCTTCATGCACCTGGCGATGATCCAAATGTATATGAGGTGAAAATGGCATTGAAAAATAAATATTGAAACAAAATTTTTCCACCATTGTGGTCTCGACCTTGGCGGTCTCGGCTATCCCGCGCTCTAGCAGTCCTTGGGCTAGGCATTTGCGATAGAGGAAATCATAACATTTGGTAGTCCCTTGGTTAGGCGTGTAAGATAGTGAAAAATGAAATCCATAACATTTGTCAGTCCCTCAGCTTGGCGTCTGTGATTCAATATCAGTTCTATTGGAAGTTTAGAATGTGTTGGTTTCTTTTTAACCAGCTCAAAGAAGCCCAAAGATGCACGAGTTCCAGTTCCAGAACGACTTTCATAACCTCCTGATCATGCTCCGTAAAAGGAAATTTCACCGTGTCTGCTAGATCAGAGAGGGCGCACACAAGTGGAAATCTGGTGAATTTCCTTGAGCAACCCCACGGAGCTGGAGCTCCTTCGGTCCCTCTTCTTTGACTCCTCCATGACGTTATCATAAATTGAGATAAGCGGGACATCCCAGAAGAAATTTTGCTTTCTCTGAGGCAATTTGCAGAGCTTAGCACACCATGAATACGCTTTCTATGAGGTGATTTGCAGTTTTCTCATCAATTGTGTGTAGTTACATCAATTTCAATTCAGGTAAGCTATTCCATCATTTTGCAGAGCTTAGCACACCATGAACACCCTTTCTTTGAGGCGATTTGCAGTTTTCTCATCAATTTTGTATAGTTACATCAATTCACTCTGAATTTGTAGTGGCTTGCAATGGGTTTGTTATCCTTCATTCTCCACGAACATAGTAACTATTTACATCTATGTATTTTCAACAAATTTATATGTTTGAAGTATATGTGTTAAAGAAATTCGCCATGAGTTTGCCTCCGGAACAATCCCGTCCAAGGGTGGGTTTTCTTAGCTATGAACTGTGATTTCCACTTTCGCTTGCCACCAAAATCAAGCGATTGATTGGAAATTGGAATATAAGTTCTGGTTCCCACAACGCCTTGCATGGAATCAATTTCGATTCGTTTCGTTCAAGACATCCAGAACGACGCTAAAGCCCTCTATAATAATCCACATATAATCCTTCCTCGTCATGTCCATTTTGGTTTTTGTATCCATTTTGGTTTTTGTATTGGGGTGTTTTTGAATGCGAGTGATGGGGAATTTCTCGTACAAAGAACCGTAAAGATAAACTTGAAGATCTGAGCAACAAGTCTTATGGTTGCTTCCTGATGCGCGCCCCGTTTCTCCACTAAAAACTTCAGGTACCTGAAAAAGATGGTCAGAAAAAGATAGTACAGGAGCATGTGCAATGTGCATTTAAGGAGGAGCAGGTGTCAGATCGCCAGATCAGCAGGCAACAGATCAAATTCAACGAAACAGATTAACCCAATCTCGGACGAAAGCATCCTACGGCTAGAAAAAAAACATTAACTTCAGGAAGTCGACTCCCACTTGTTGAAACGCCTTAAGACATAATTAAATTAAATATTTTATAATTAATATACATAGCTAATATATCTAAAATTAAATAAAATGTAACATTGTGATTAACTAATTAATTGTTATAAATATGTAATATTAAATATAGAATTTTAAACCATAATTAATGCAAATGCCAATAAATAAATAATGCTTAATAATTAATACAAATACTAATAAATAATTAATGCTTATGGTGGACGATCCTAATAGAAAATGAGTTTCATTTAATTCAGAAAACAAACAAAGATTTCAATCCACCAATAAACCTAAATATATAATCAATAAATGAAAATCTTGTTTTTAAATTATAAGTGGTAGGAACATGTATTGCAAATTCCAA
Source organism: Pseudotsuga menziesii (assembly GCA_001517045.1). NCBI lineage: Eukaryota > Viridiplantae > Streptophyta > Pinopsida > Pinales > Pinaceae > Pseudotsuga > Pseudotsuga menziesii. The sequence continues at coordinate 167,410 of LPNX010545173.1, read as the reverse complement.
GATATAAGAATATTACAAATAGTTTTAAAATATAAATTTTTTATAATCATTTGCAGATTAAATTAATTCAATAATTAGAATTCTATTTTTTATGTCAAGTGTGGAACATTTGATATGGTTGGAAGAGCGAATTTTTTTTTCAGATGGAAAGATCCACGGGAAACTCAACAATACTTCCCACATTCGTGGATGGTAGAGGTGGTAAACCGCCGGCCATCCTAGTAGAAGACCTAACCCTAGAGGACTCAAGGCTCAAACTCGTGACCTCCCCCAAACCAAGAGAATGTACACACGTCTTACCAATTGAGCTAACCCTTGGAGCTGAAGAACGAACTTATAAGCTGAAGGGTTGAAACAACTCACAAAACCTCAAAAATTAAGTATTAATTATTGTCTAGAGATACCAGACGTAAGAGGTGTTGAACATTGCACTTCTTTGACAGGCTTTTCCCAAAAAAAAATTCTATTTTTTATTTTAAATCTTATTTTTTATTTGAAAATGCATCATGTTTTGAGTTAATGTAGACACTACGTGGCTTAATAACTGATTTTTGAATTCTTGCAAGGTGTTAAATCGTAAATTAAATTAAATTGCTAATTTTTTATTTGCCAATGCATCACGTCCTGAATAAATGTAGACACTACGTGGCATAATAAACGATTTTTGAATTATTGCACGGTATTGGATCATAAATTAAATTGTCTTCTTTACGTACAAAGTAATCATTTCAAAATAAGAGACCAACCAATAAGATATTAGATAAATAAATTACAAAATTGAACTTAGTTAAATGTCTAAAAGTATTTTCAGTCAAATGAAACTAATATATAATCAACGCATTATCGAATACAATATAATCCTGCCGCAGGCAGCGATAATAAAAAGATGTGATCGTTTATAATGTCCAAGAGGTTATGTCCACCTTTTTGGCTCTTATCCCCAAAAAGGAAAAGTCGGCTACCTTCGCGGATTATAAGGCCATATCTTTATGCAATCTGCTTTACAAATTGATATCGAAGGTCATCGCAGTGAGACTTAAACCCTTCTTGGATTCCCATATATCCATGGAACAATTTGGGTTTTTAAAAAATAGTTAGATTATGGATCCTATTGGTATCGTACAGGAAACTCTCCATACTGTCAAGACAAAAAATTCTTGTGCACTTATATTTAAACTGGATTTGGTGAAGGCTTTCGATCATGTTAATTGGTCCTACATCATGCTTATTTTGATTCAAATTGGGGTTCCTCTGCTTGCTGTTAACTGGATAATGGGATGCATTACATCAACAAACTTTGCAGTCTTTATCAATGGTACTCCCACAAAGTTCTTCTCTGTTTCGAGAGGTATCAGGCAGGGCTGTCCCCTTTCGCCTCTGCTCTTCATACTAGTGATTGAAGGGCCCAGTCTATTGATTGCTGATGCTAGGGATAATGGAATCATCAAAGGTATCAAGATCTCCTCTACCTTTGTTCTTACTCATCTCCTTTTTGTTGATGATGTGATCCTTCTAGGCTCAGGTACATTATCAGAATGGATGGATTTCGATGTCATATTGAGTAGATTCTGTAAGGCATCGGGGATGTGTATCAGTGTCGACAAATCTAGTTTTCTTTACAATAATGTGGATGTTGATATTCACACTGAAATTGCCAAAGCTCTGCCCTATAAAATGGAAAATATCACAGCTAGCTTTATGTACCTGGGCTATTTTCTCAAGCCTTTGGGTTACAGGATCCGTGACTGGCATTGGCTGATTCAAAATTTTGAACATCGGATCTCCCACTGGGTACACAAGCTCCTCTCACTTGGTGGTCGCCTGACACTTGTTCAAGCTGTTTTGACTAGTATTCATGTCTACTGGATGGGCCTAGCACCCATTCCTGTATCTGTCTTAATCAAACTCAGAAGATTGGCATTTGCTTTCCTTTGGGGATCTTCGGACTACAAGCACAGATTTCACCTGACCAAATGGGAGTATCTCACATGGCCTAAAGAGTTTGGTGGCTGGGGCATCAAGCATTTGAATTGGTTCAGTATTGCTCTTAGATTAAAGAACTTGTGGACGACACTCCAGAATGATGGTCTTTGGCATCGTGATATCGTCAATAAATACTTGAAAAAGAACACTGTTGAGATGTGGCTCAGAGGTAAGCTATTTCAAACCCATGGGGTCTCTGCAATTTGGAAGGGGTTCCTACTCACTCTTTCGTGGCTTGGTAGGTTGGAAATGGGATGAATGTTCTTATTGGTATTGATCCGATTGTTGGGGTACCCAACTCGCTCATGTTTCCATCTGGTTTTAGAGAGTACTTAGAGGATTTGGATATCGTGACTCTGGCATAGGCACAAAATCTCCTACCGGATGCACACAGTTACTGGTATTCTGCCGAGGATCTCGGTGTTGGTGGTGAATGGAAAGTAGCTTGGGATACCTTTACTAGAAGTCTAGAAATATGTGGTATGTGCCTGATTGATCAAATGGATGCCCTAACATGGTCTTATAAAAAGTCTAATGGTTCAGTTTCTGCCAAATTGATATATGATTGCATCATAAATGCTTCTTCTCCTCTGTCGGGCAGCAGACTCCTTACCTTTGTGTGGAATAGCAATCTCCCCAAGAAAGTTTGTTGTTTTTCATGGCTGGTTCTTATGAACAGATTTCTCACTTGGGACAACCTTCAGAAGCGTGGCTGGATGGGACCCGGTATATGTGCACTATGTAGAACAGATGTTGATAGTGTTGAGCATATTTTCTATCATTGCTCTGTATGGAAAAATATATTCTCTTGCCTGATGGAACAACACCATTTATCACGCTCTTTCCAGTCTGATGGCCTTAGTACTTTCCTGGATATGTGGACTGTTACTTACTCAAAGCAATATGGGTATTGCTATCTCCCATTTCATGCCATGTGGGTTGTTTGGAAAGCGAGGAATTTGTGCATCTTTGAAGGGAAAAAAGTACCTGTCATCAGCATACTACACCAGATAGCTTACTCTTCACAGTTGTTCTGCCCTCCTGTCACTAAAGCTAAAAAGACTAGACCCAAGGGACCTGGTCCAGTACTTGTGTACCCCTGTGGGTTTTTTGATGGTGCATCAACAAAAAATTATGGAGGGGTTGGCTTCTGCCTGTACTTGAATGAGTCTCATTCCTTCGAGTTTGCATTGGGGGCGGGTCTTAGCACCAATACCAGAGCTGAATTACTGGGGCTCTGGGCCCTTCTGCATACTTCCCAAATGATGGGGTTACCCAAGCTCAAGATATTTGTTGACTCATCTGTCATCATCAATTGGGCTAAGGGTATTGCATCCCTCACACCTCCTGAGCTCCTCCATTGGTGCAGGTATATTAGGAAGATGTGCTCATGCTTCCTAGAGTTGTCCTTTTTCCATGTCTACCAAGAACACAATCAACAGGCATACCAACTGTCTAAAAAGGCACTTTCTTTGGCTCCGGGTTTGGGATTTTACTCTGAATTTATTGATGGTCATTTGACCTCTCAGGAAGGTTTCAATCTCTTTTGAGCTTGGGCTGGAGCATGTTCTCCACTTTTTATGCACTCAGGGGATAGTTATGGAGCGGCTTTCTTTTAGACTGTTGCTCTATGCTTTTTGGATTCTCGGTAGATTATGGCTATGTGGGACATACTTATTACTGATGGGTATAGTACTGCAGAAATGAACTTTCCCCCTCTCTGCTCTGATGTGTTATGACTCATTCAGGATGTTGTTGTAGCTATCATCCCTCCGACCAACTATATGATTGTAACCCATACTTCTGGGAAGGCACATTTGATGCCCTTTGATTCTTTCATGAATATCAAGGACAAGCTTTTTTCTACTTAGAAAAAAAATGTTTATGATTTTTTTTATTCTTTATTTTATGACTTCTAATTTCATATTATATATATATAATTCTTATTATTTTGATGGGATTCTTGAAAATGAATGATACTATAATAATATGATTTTTCCACTGTAAATATTTTTTATTTTATTTTAACAATATATTATATATATATATGAACAAATTCCAAAATATATAAGTGCGTAATTGTATAGATATTTTTTTTCTGCACACGTTCACCCCTACCTACATTTTCATGAAGAGGAATGTCTGAATTAAATAAGTTCTTTGTATGTTGTATGGAATTTGTTATTAAAAGTTCCAAGTTTACAGGGACGTGATACAATTGTGAACCCCTTAAATACAAGTTGGCATTCTTCAATTTACTGAAAGAGATGTATATTGTATATCTATTACTACAGTTGGTCAATCAAGATGGGTTTTTGTTGTTGTAAAAGTTAATTCTTATATTCATAGAAAAATATTTACATCAACAACAAAATACAAGGGACAAAATACAAGGGACAATAGAAGATTCAAATCACATCATTTTCCTTAATGTAACTTAACCAATTATTAATTAGAATAAAAATGTAATACAATAGTTAACAAGAGATCAAATGCTTAATTCGCCAACAACCATTACAAATGGAGTACACAATATATTGAGTTTACGCTCAACAACCTCCAAAATAAAATAATAGTATTACCTAGTTCTAACATAAGAAACATAAAATATGCATAGACTCTAACTAACTAGAGTCGACACAACAAAAATAGGTGGATGACTAATGACACATATACAATCTCCAATCAATAAGTGCTCAAGGATAGAGGATGCCTCCATCTAGGTGGTAGACTCTCAAATCTCTCCAAGAATATATAAAATACTCAAGAGAAGTGCTCCATGAAATAAGTAGTCAAATATTCCCACAATAGCTTTGATCACTAGGGTTTGAGACTTTAACCTCCACACTTGTGATAGAGAATCATAAAAACTCGTGTCAAGTCAGTAGATGTACTACCACACGTGTGGTCTCATAGTAGAAATGTGCTAGTAAAATGATATGATATAATTCTTGTACTTGGCACATGTGGTATCACAAGGTGGATCATCCTCCATGAATGTAACCATTTCATGAAATCATGTGAATCTAAATTAGTAAGCGTAAAAAATACACTAAACAATGCCTTAAATAAGGTTCCCATACCAAAAAGTGCCATCTCAAGTTAATGCAATAGGTCAAGTGACCAAGCCTAAATGTACTCATTCTTGTTGGGGTTGTACCACTATTCAAATAGTATTGAAAAATTCCACAACCTTCCAAACATAGAAGTTCAAACTTTTGATGTAGTAGCTGTGTGAGGCATCCTCGCCAAGTCAGTCCCAGAAGAAATGTGAAGATGGCACTTATTATACACACCAAAAGAGAATTCAACCCAATTTAATTGTACAAGTCAGACCCAATTAAAGTGAACAAGCAAACATAAAGTCAAGTATAAACAAGAAGGTTCCTTAGTCATTTTCACCAAGCAAGTTCGCTCCAAGTAAGAAGATAAGTTTGCTACTGCTACAAGAAGAAGTTTTCTGGGGTTCTCTATCTTTGGAAGAAATTTCTCTTATTTCTTGGGGTTTATATGTCTGCTATATGTGATCTATGTATCTGGATGTACATTGGTCTTCTAATTGATTATATCTATTAGAAGGTTGTTGGGTGTTCTCTCTTAATGGTTTCCCAAGTTAAATCTCCGTGTCTACTATTTCTGTGCCTGGTTATTCTTTTAGTGATCCTATTATTATGATGCAATCGAAATTATATTGCTATCTGTAAAATCTAACATGGTATCAGAGCAGTGATAAAAGAATCAATTTCTAGGAACGATGGCTCCATACTTCAGAATATTGTAGTTTTATCTTAAAAAGAGCATTGAGAAACACGCCCTGGGAGGGCACACCTTTTTGTGGAGGCAAAATCTAGATTGGTGAACTTTCAATTTTGACCTAATTCTGCTAGGGTCAAGATCTAGGGTTTCCTAGTTTGATCCCTTCTTTCCATAAATTTGGTTATATATTGACACTCTCCATATCGCCTTGATAGGGTGCATCTCTTTGTGGAATCAGTTTTGCAAGAATCCAAACTTCAAATTTGACCTAGCTCTTGCTAGGGTTTCTAGACTAGTTGCAGTCAAGATGATTAGCATGAAGGTTGCAAATATACTTGATGGGGCTTATAACTTGAGCTCTTGGAAGTCTAGGGTTCTTCTAATCTTGGAAGAAAATGTTCTTTTAAAGTTTGTCAATGAGAAGGTTCCAGAATCAGAAGAGGAAACATAAAGGACTCAGTGGAGGAAGAATGAAGCTAGGGAAAGAAGGACCTTGGTAGATTCAGCAAGAGACCACTCGGTTCCTCAGACATCTCAACATAAGACATCTAGGAAGATGTTTGCATACTTGAAGGATATATTTGAAAATAACAACACCAACCGAGTTCTTGCCTTGAGACAACAACTAATCAATATCAAGATGACAAGGTTATATTCAATTACTTACTACTTCATGAATATCTCAGAGCTAAGAGATCAATTAAGCACCACTAGAGAATCAATTGAAAACAAATAACTTGCCATGATGACTCTTAATGGTCTCCCATCTTGGGAACCATTCATCCAGAGTCTTAGTGCATGATCCAAGTTTCCCAAGTTTGATTGATTATGGGAATATTGTACACAAGAAGAGACTAGAATTGTAGCAAGAGGAAGATTACATGGAACTCAACATGAATAAAATCAATCCCTTACATCTCATGTCAAGAAGGGAAAAGGTAAGGGAAGAAAGTTTCATGACAATAAATACAAAGGTGGAAGATCAAGCATTATTTCAGAACAAAAGAAGAAGCAGGATCTTCACACATTCAATGCTGCAAATGTCATAAGTATAGAGACTATGCCAGGCAATGTTGTGGTTCAAAGAAGAGGAAACATCAAGCCTCAACTGCTGATATCAATGAAGGTAATCCACACAAGAGGTCAAGGAATGATGATTTTGAAGAAAGTATAGAAGGTCGTCGAAATGAGTTCTTCTTCTAGTAAACTCCATGTTGAGATGACGTGATTATCATTAGTAATATATGAAGATCCATATTCTGATGGGATTCCCAAAAGAATATGAAGATCATAGGACTCTCATGATTCCTACAAGGAGGTAGTGGGATCCCACCCAAAAAATAATAAAATATAAGTATTTGGATTAGCAATTGCTATTATTGCTCTTGTAGATCAGATATGAACGATTTTGAATATGCTTTCATAACAAATTGTATGTAGATATATATTCTTAGAATTAGGAATTTTGTTGAGCATGTGATATAGTTATTTTATTGATGAACAATAGGCTCATGTAGTACATGTTATGTATATTACTGATTAAATAACCTAGAGTGTTGCACAACATTCCATGAGCCCTTAATGGAGCTAGTTTAGGATGATATCTCCTTCTAACATGCTGAGAGAAGTGCACACTCTTGATAGTATTTTCTAATGGATATGGAAGACATCTATATAGTTACCATATGTATGGGTGTTGTGTTGAAGCATTGGATAAGATGCTTACATAACTGTGTGAAATATTGAATTGATTGAATTTTGATTATTCAATGTTGCTAACTATCTGACTAAATTTGACTTGTAGGGAAATACCATATGCTATGGACTAGAAGAGAAGGATGATGAGGTTTGTTCTGAAGGACAAGTGATGGACATATAGATCCTATTGGTATTCTTTGAATGAGAGAGAGAAAGACAATCATAAGTGGGAATCTTCTTAGAGCATGAATCTTAGCTCAGACTACAGATCAAGAAGAAGGATGGATTCCATATAAGTCATGGTTGTTCAGTAGTAACAACAGACACACATGGACCTAATACATCCAACCATATGTGGAAACATGACCCATAGGTTGCCAGAAGATTCTATGAAGAGTAGATGTCCCAAATTAGGAAATTAGTCCCTAGATGATTCATAATGGGATAATACCTTCTCTCGACCACGTTGTGAAGGAGTGGGGTATGAGTCCCATGTTGACTCCCTCATTAAGATGGAAGGTCCATTTTACTCTTACATTCTCCTTAGCACTCTGTGAAGGAGTGGGGAGATTGGTCCCATGATTGTTTCCCTCGCCGGGAGGGAAGGTTGATTCTATTGCATTCTCCCTGACACTCTGTGGTGGAGTGGGGAGATCTATCAGACACCGTGATAAAGGGTGGGCATGACACTACATTCCCCCTGAAACTCTAAGAAGGAGTGGGGAGATCTCTCGGATACCCTGAGAACGGGTGGAGAGGCCATTGTATTCTTCCAGACACTCTAAGAAGGAGTGGGAAGATCTCTCAGACACATTGAGAAGGGGCAGAGAGGCTAGAGCATTCTCTTGGACACTTCGAGAAGGAGTGGGTAGCTCTCTCAGAAATCCTAAGAAGGGATGGAGAGATTCAAAGAATTCTCCCGGACATTCTGTGAAGGAATATGGAGATCTCTTGGACATCTTGTGATAGGGTGGAGAGGTTGGTGCATATTGGAACATATTACATGTAGGCTATCCGATGGAATGGAATTGAGCTGGTGAATGTGGACTTCCTAATGGATTGGGTTGAGTTGTTGACTCCTTAATGGACTGAGTTGAGTTGTTGCATGTTCCATGATGGATTGGATTAAGCTGATGCATGTTGATTCCCAGCTAGACTAGGTTGAGTTGTTGACACTTCTCAATGGACTGAGATTCTATTGGAAGGCCTTACTTATGATATAGAGATGTTCGAGACAATTTTGATGTACAAATTATATCTAGATGTGTTCTAGTATGATGATTCCTCCCTGGCTAAGAGGGAGTGTTAATGTAGTAGTTGCGTGAGGAATCCTCACTAAGTCAACCCTAGAAGAAATGTGAAGATGACACTTATTATGCACACTAAAAGAGAAGTCGACCCAGTTTAATTGTATAAGTCAGCCCCAGTTAAAGTGAACACACAAACATAAAGTCAAGTTTAAATAAGAAGATGCCTCACTCATTTTCACCATGCAAGTTCGCTCCAAGCAAGAAGACAAGTTCGCTACTGCTACAAGAGGAAGTTTTTTGTGGTTCTCTATCTTTGGAAGAAGTTTCTTATATTATTGGGGTTTATCTTTCTGCTAAATGCGATCTATGTATATGGATGTACACTTCTCTTTGAATTGATTATCTCTATTAGAAGGTTGTTGGGTTTTCTCCCTTTGTGGTTTCCTATGTCAAATATCTGTGTCTATTGTTTCTGTGCTTGGTTATTCATTTAGTGATCCTATTATTGTGATGCAATTGAAATTATACTGCCATCTATAAAATCTAACACAAACAACTATCTAATCCAAGGATAATGTAACATTAGGGTTAACATCACACACATACTTATGGACTAGGAACATAAATATACATGACATAAAGTTATATATAAGCATAAATGCAAAGAACTCTAAAAATAATAATTAATCTCACTCTTTTTTTTGGTTAAATTATTGTAGCCAATAATCAAAGAAACACGTGTTTAAGAAGCTACTTTTCAATCATTTTGTGCTTTCTTTTGTAAGTTAGGAGGATGCCTCATTGCATAGGATCATACATAAATCAAACATAAATACGAAAATATAATGAACCCATAACCTCACACATAACCTATATATAAGCTATCTCCATTAATTCATAACTCTATAAAACTTAACCCATATACCCCTAGCACATATAACCTTTAACCCCTAACTTATAACACCCTTATAGGGATTCACCATTATAATGCACCATCCCTTATAGCCCATAAATATTATCGGCCCTATCAATATTGACCCCTATAACCTATAACATTTACTCCCTAATCCATCCTAACACATAACACAAATATATCCTATCACCATAAACCCATAACCCTATAAAACTTAACCCATATTCCCTTGACACATATAACCTTAAAAATAAAATTTTAACCCTAATTTCTAACCGCCACAACCTATAGCATTCTTATAAAGCATGGCCATAATAACACCCTCTCCATCATAAGCCTTAAATATTTCCACCACTATCAATCTTAATCCATATAAAATTGAACACCTACTTCATAACCCCTCGTAACACATAACCCACATAACCTCTATAAAAGTTATGTATTAACACTTGTAATCCCTTAACGCCTAACTACTATAACTCATATCCTAACAAAATTCCTAATTTATAAAACCATTAACTTATATCCATTATTACACTTTACAAATATAACCCATAACCTCTATATGACAATATTCTTCATTGTTTAAATAGTCGCTTGGTTGTGTTTTAGTGTGTTACAAACAACATATGGTATGTATATATCCTAATTGCTTTTTTAATCTAACCGGTCATAATACTTTGCAATATGGTTCTAGCTTAATATATTTATAAGCATTATGCAATGTATACATTTCTTTGATATTGTTTTGTAAAATGCATTTGAATTTTCTTATTTCAAAAACATTTAGGACACAAAAGGTTTTATGCAATATGTCTTTCTTGGGTGTGATTGCACAAAAACAATGATACTTGTACACATAAAAACCATTTTATTACTTTAATATGCAACAATAAATATATAATAAAAAACACATGTTATGGGATATTAGAAATAAATAACATGAATATATTACAATTAAAAATGAATTATAATTTATTAGTTTTTAAATAATTTAATTTATTTTCAAAGTGATAGTTGTAAATGGTTGTTATTTTTTTTTATATCTAACATCATAAAATAAAGGGAAAAAAACATAATTTGTCAATTATAAATTAACATAATAAAATGACATATCCACAACATAAATGTTGAAATAAAGCATGTATATATCATTCTTTGGTGTCATCACTCAAATTATCTTTCTTGCTTGGTATTATAGCATTGTTGTTCTCAAAAAGATGTTTTGGCTTCATATTGTGTCTTAGTATTATCTCTACCAATTTTTATCTAACATATAAAGGTAAAAGAAAAACACTTGGTTACCATTTTTTGAGAAAACATAAGTCTCCTTAGTTTCATCCCACGTCCTTTTATCATGATATTCCTTTATATTACTCAAGTTGAAGGTATCTCACCACTTGTCCCTAAAAAAACATATTGGAAATATGTGAAGTCCACTTACATGATCTCTTGTATCTTTCCAACGTAACCTGATTTCCCCTCCATAAGGTTCTGATCAAGGGGGCTAAAAAATATAGATTGATCGATCTTGACCTCCACTCCATAGTTTAGTGTGACACGTCTCATTAGAGGAAATTTCAACTCAAAATGGGCCTTTTAACCATAATTCAAATTCCATGTCATTATGTGTTAGCCAATGAAATTGCTTTAAATTTGAAATACCATATAGGTCTTAAACAAAATTTTAATATAAATTTGGGGATAGGTATCATAGAAAAAACTATTTTTTTGTTTGTATTTTTGACATATATCCCTTTGTTTTTACTCAAATTTCGATCGACAGAGCTCCCTGGATGCGAAATTAATTTCTACATCCAACGAGTACCCACTCGGCATACTTTTGACGGGCCTCGCTACCCCAAAAACAAGAAATACCTGAAAAATGTGATGATGATGTCATCATTACATTTTTCAGGTATTTCTTGTTTTTGGGGTAGAGGGGTCCATCAAAAGTATGCCAAGTGGTACTCGTTGGATGCGGAATTTAATTTCGCATCCAACGATCTCTCTCGATCGAAATTTCAGTAAAATCACAGGGAGATATGTCGAAAATACAAACAAAAAAGTAGTTTTTTTTTCTTCATCCAAAATTAATAAATATTATTTTATTATTTTAACTATTATTTTATTATTTTTCTTAGGAGGCCCATTTTGAGTTGAAATTTCCTCTAATGAACACGGGAATCCTCTTTGGTGAAAAAATGATGTACACATTGTTAACTTTTCTTATTGCTTAGATGATATTCTAAAACAATTTAAGATTGTAGGATCATTGAAAGAACAACAAATACAGTCACACAAGAGAACAAAATATTTATCCTGGGAAACCCTCGTGGGGAATAAAACTAAACAAAAATTCCTCAGTATAGAACTCATCCAAAACAGTGTAAAACTCCAAGACAACTGTTTCTCTCTTCTTTCTGGCACACTACTTCTTCTTCCTCTTGCAAACTAGCTTGAGTGAAGTGAATACAAATGAAGGAGGCGCCTCCCTATTTATATTTGACTCTTGACTTGACCTAAACCCTAACTGGACCGACTTGACTAGTAGGACACCAAAATAATATTTATTATAATGACTCAAGGATACTATTGACCCGACTTACATCTGGAGGTTTACATTGATTATTTCAATGACTCTTACATGATCAATTACATCAGTGACAACTCCCGAAGGAGGAATACAATTAGTACAACTAGAATATCTTTCAAAGTTACAATATTTTAACAGTCCCTCTTAACTAGGAAGGTACTATATACAAACAACAACCACTACCACCACTGTACAACTGATTGGTGAGTCTCTATATGTCATAGGAAGTTTCAAAACCACATCATGCATCTTCATCATCAATCTTAGTATGAGAATACTGGATTATCTTCTCGAACTTATTCTGCAATATCAGTAAGTGGATATTGAGTCTTCTTCTACAATATCAATATGTGTATATTGAGTCTTTTTCTGCAATATCAGTATGTGGAACTCAGTCTTCTTCTACAATATCAGTTTGTGGATACTAAGTCTTCTTCTGTAATATCGATATGTGGATACTGAATCTTCTTCTGCAATATCAGTATGTGGATACCAAATCTTCTTCTGCAACATCGGTATGTGGATACTGAATCATCTTCTTCCAATTCATTATGTGGATACTGAATCTTCTTCTGCAACATCAATATGTGGATACTAAATCATCTTCTATCATATTAGTGTGTGAATACTGGATCATCTTCTGTCATATCAGTATGTGGATATTGAATCTTCTTCTTTCATATCAGTATATGAATGCTGAAGCATCTACTTGCAACGTCAGTATGTAAATACTAAAGTAACAAAAACATTATTAGCATGTTAGTGCTAAAATTTCATCATCGATAAATAAATGTTAGATCATTATTTGTACAATTAAAGTACTGAAACCACCTCATTAATCTTAAATATGAAAGTATTGAACCTACCGCATTAACATCAGTATGAAAATACTGAAACTACCTCATCAACATCAGTATGAGAATACCAAATCTACCTAATCAATATTAGTATGAGAATACTAAACCTACCTCATCAACACCAGTATGAAAATACTGAACCTACCTCATGAACATTAGTATGAGAATACTGAACCTTCCTTAACAGTATAGGAATACTGAAACCACCCCTTGCACATCAGTATGCGAATACTGAACCTGCCTCATTGGTATAGGAATACTGAAACCACCTTTTACACATCGATATGAGAAAACTGAACCTGCCTCATTAGTATAGGAATACCAAAACCACCTCTTGCACATCGGTATGAGAACACTGAACCTGCCACATTAGTATTGGAATACTGAAACCACCTCTTGCACTTTGGCCTTTAGGAGAAACATCACGGTAGGTTCTCTGGTAGATCCACCGGGGAGTTTGTTTGACTTACTAACCCTTTTAGGACAAAAAGCTTATTCAGACAGATGGATCTCCCTAGGGACCAAACAAGCCTTGTCTGGCTTAATAACCCTTTTGTTTCGAACAAGCCTATCCATACATACTAATCACTCTAGGATCAAGAGGCCTTGTCTGATTTACTAATCATTTCAAGCTAACAAGCCTAACCAGACATACGCTACCCTAGACTGAGCTACCACACCACTGCAATAGAAAACCTTCTACCTCTTCTAATCCCTCTTTTGCGGGAGGTCCTTTCAGACTACACCTACACCAAGCTTGTCTTGAAAGTATTCAAAATTTACATGAGATAGAGGCTTAGTCAATATATCTGCCACTTGTTCCTATGTAGGAACGTATTTGAGATTTACAACTCCCTTCTACACCATATCCTAGATGTAATGATATCCGATTTCGATATGTTTTGACTTATCATGAAACACTATGTTTTCTTTCATCTAAATACAACTCGGATTATTACAATGGATATCATTTACCTCTACCTATGTATCAAATAATCATGCCAACATCTTGCAAATCCATGCTGCTTCGCTAAAAGTTGAACATGCTAATATGTATTCAACTTATGCCGTGTTGAGTGCAATACTGGACTGCTTTTTGCTGAACCATGAGATCATGCCTGATCCCAAACTAAAATAACATCCTGAAGTTCTCTTTCTGTCTTTAGCACTTCCTACCCAATCTTAATATGTAAATCCATGTAATATGATCTCTCCATCTGATGCATATATGAGACCATAATCTAAAGTCCCCTTTAGGTGCCTCATCACAGGTTTTGCTCCTACTAAGTGAATATGTTTGGGATCCACCATATATTGACTTAAAATGTTTACAACAAAACATATATCATGCCTTGTATTGGTCAAGTACATTAGTGAACCAATAATATGTCTGTATAAGGTAACATCCACTATCTCTGAAGAATCATCATTTAAGAGCTTCACATTTGTTGTCATCGTAGTAGTCATAGCCTTACAATACATCATCCCCAATATATTTAGGATCTCTACTTTGTATTTTCCTTGGTTTATAAAAATCTCGTGTGGACATTGCCATACTTAAAGACCTAGAAAGTAGTGCATTATTTGAAGGTCTTTCATCTCAAATTTTGTAACGATATTCTTCTTGCATTTGTTGATGGGCTTGTCCTCACCTATCAAAAATAAATCATCTACATATAGTAGTAATATCATAAGCCCATCATACTCAAATTTATAGTAGAGTTTGGAATCTTCTTTAGTCCTTGTAATGTCGAAACTCACTAGGAAACCATCAATTCTTCCATACCATGCTTTGGGAGCTTGCTTCAGCCCATACAATGCCTTGTTATGTCTGCATACATGAGTTTTTTTATTACCTATATCAAAACCTTGCGGTTGTTCAATGTACACTTCTTCTATTAATCCATTTAGGAAAGCTTTTTGTACATCCATCTAATGTAACTTCCACTTCATCTTGGATGTCAAGGCAAGGACAGTTCTAATTGAGGTGTACCCTACTACTGGTGGAAAGGTCTCCTCATAGTCAATTCCTTCTTTTTGAGAGAACCTACGGGCTACGAATCTTGCCTTGTACTTATCTATATTGTCGTATGCTGCATGCTTTGTTTTGTAGATCCATTTCGAGGATACTACTGAATTTCCATACATTTCGAGAATACTAATAATTTCACATACATCATTCTTTACAATGGATTGGTATTCCTCAACCATGACATCTACCGATTACTTTTTCTTTATTTCTTCCTCAAAGCATGTAGGTTCTTTGACAACGAGGTTGCACATCAAAGCCACATACCTGGAGTATGGATTTGGCTTCTTTCTTTCTCTGAAGGTTCCTTCTAGAACACCATGTTTTTATGCTTCTTCAATTACTTCTCAGGCCTAAGCATGCCTTCTTTTGCATGAGATCATCTCACTAGGAAATTCTTCATGTCTCTTAGGTTCTATCATGTCTTGGTCCTCAGGTATCTGTTCTTCCTGCTCAATTCCAACTGGTTTATAAACTTCTGCGTCTCTAGGAGTTTCATGATCCTTTTCGAATTCCTTGTCTTTCCTTGATTTTCTAAAAGTTGTATATTCATCAAAAGTAACATATATATTTAGCTCAATTTGATAGTGTCCTAAAATATAGATTCAGAAATCTTTTGATTGCTCACTATATCCTACAAATAATCCCTTCTTTCTTGAAGGATCCAACTTTGATATTTTCTCTTTGGGAATGTGTATGTATATCAGACAACCAAATATTTTTAGGTGACTGAATTCATGATTTTCTCCAGTAAACATGTCTTTTGGATTTTTATTCCCAAGGGCACTGTGGGATATTCTATTATGCACATATACTATTGTTCTAGTTACTTATTCCCACAAATACATAGGTAGATCGTGATCATGGATCATGGCTTTCACAAATTCCATGATATATATATTCTTCCTTTCTGCCACACCATTTTGTTGTGGATTATAGGGAATGGTGAGTTCCCTCTTAATCCCATATTCTTTGCAGTACTCATTGAATTCACATGATGTGAATTCTCGTCCATTATCTGATCTTAAGGTATTGATCTCCTTTTCAAAGAGATTTTCTACAATAGCCTTAAACTCCTTGAATTTCTCAAACACTTCATCCTTCTTTTTCAAGAAATAGGTCCAAGTTTTGTGGGAGCATTCATCAATGAAGGAAGTATAGTAAACATACCGGCTTAATGAAGTAGTTTTCATTGGTCCACATATATATGAGTGAACAATGTCTAGAATCCATTTTGCTTTACTATTACTTCTTGGATAAGGGTTCTTGTTATTCTTTCCTTATGTACATCCTTTGCACACTCCTTCATGGTTTATCTGAATCTTTGGCAAACCTGTCACCACCTTACTCACAATTGGTAATGCTTTGTAATGTACATGAGCAAGTATTATGTGCCATAACTCACATGGGATTATGGTGCTATTCAACAAGGCTGAATCTACATGTCCCTTTAATATGTAGAGTCCTCCTTCTTCAACTCCAATCACTACTACATCATCTATAGTTTTTCCTTTTTTCCACATAAGAAATTCACTATCTACAAAAAACAAATCTAAATCCTTTTTTAAAAAATGTCGAGATAGAAAGGAGATTCTTCTTTAGTCTTGGGACATACAGGACATCCTTCATCTTCATGGAATTCCCTGAGTCCATCTTATAAGATGCTTCTTCCATCCATTTGATGGGATATTGGTAATCATCTCCAAGCATTTTCTTTGTTTGGAGAATCCTTTTATTCAAGACAAGAGAGTGAATCCTTGTAACCTGTCATGTGCATAGAGACACCACTATCTACTTGCCGAGTATCGTTACCAGGTGAGACTGAACCCGTGAGTGCTGAGATTAAAATATATTCTTGAGAAGAATCTTCATCTTCTTTAGTTCTTTATTTTTCTTCTTAATAATTGACTTCAATTGCATGGGACTGGAATATTTTGTTCTTCTTCTTAAGATGATCTTCCCTCATGGGACAGTTTATGGAGATAAGATGTTATATAACTTGATGAGAAATTTATACTCAAAACGAGAACTCTAGGCATAAAAAATCCTATTTTTGGAACTCTAGCCCATCTTGGGTGAACCACGTTATATTGGTGTCTCTCTTGTAATGTGTTTATATTTGCATATTGTGTAATTGTTATTTCTCCATGATCCTATTTTTCTAACAATTGGTATCAGAGCAAAAGGTCTCTTTGGATGGTAAACTCGTAGGAAAGAAGGGTTCATGGTTCGAGTGGAAGTAATGGCAGAAGAAGGAAAGTTTTGGGTCGAGAAATTTAACGACCAAATCTACTAGTGATGGAAGATGCAAATGGAGGAATATCTGTACCAGAAGGATCTGTTCCTACTATTGGGAAGAAAAACAAAACAATCGATAACTATGACGGATGGAGAGTGGTAGGTTCTTAATAGAAAGGGGCTGGGAACAATATGATTGTTCTTGGCTTCATTGGTTGCTTTCAATATTTCAAAAGAAAAGAAGACGGAGGGTGTGATGAGTGCATTGGCTAAGCTCTATGAAAAATCCTCATCTTCCAAAAAGGTATTTATAATGAAGTGTTTATTTAATATGAAGATGTCAGAAGGTCGATCTATTGTTGACCATTTAAATGAATTTAATACGGTTACTAATAAGCTAAGTTGTGTAGCAGTGAAATTTGATGATGAGTTTAGGGCTCTTCTAATTTTGTGCTCATTTCTATAAAAATGAAATGGATTGGTCATGGATGTAAGTAACTCCGTCTCTTGTTCAAACACTCTTAAATTTAATGATGTTGTTGGTGTTATTCTTAGCGAGGAAATGCGAAGAAAAAGAACATGTGAGACATCAGGTAATGCATTGACCATGGAGAGCATGAGAAGACAAAGTGAGAGAAGAAAGAGCCCAAGTAATTGTAGCAAGTCTAGAAAGGGCATATCCAAATCCAAACTCTAAAATATACAGTGCTGGAACTGTGGTAAAAGAGGACATCTGAAGAAATATTGCAGAGCTCCAAAGAAGTAAAAAGACAGGCATCAAGAGACTACTCAGGAATCTAATGTAGTAGGTGATGTGTTACAAGATGATTTTATTCTTGCATTAGATAATACTAGTGATTACTGGGTAGTAGATTCATGGGCTTCATGTCTTGCTATGCCCCATAGGAAATTCTTTCATGATTATGTTCTAGGTGATTTTGGACATGTTTTATTGGGGGGTGATGAACCATGTAAAGTTGTTGGAATGGGTATCATACATATTATGTTAAATAATGGAAATGAAATGATGCTAAAATATGTAAGCCATATTCCTGCTATGAAAATAAATATGATCTCAACAAGGAATTTGGGAGATAGAATTTGTTTGTCTATGTTTGGAAAAACATGGTGGAAGATCACTAAAGGAGCACTTGTAATAGAAAAATGAGATAAGATAGGTACATTGTATTTATGCCCTCATAATACTGATTATTCTATCTATGTAGCTTCCATAGAAACATGTGCAACATCATGGAATCATAGGCTTGGCCACATAAGTGAGAAGGGGATGCAGATTCTCCACTCAAGGATGTTAGGAAAACAGGATTGCACAACAATAACAATAAAAAATAAACAAGATGCAAATATTATAACCACATTACAAGAGAGACACAAATATAACGTGGTTCACCCAAGATGGGCTGCATCCACACATAAATTTCCTGTGTTTTTAATATACCATCCAATAAAATGAAGGGATACAACCTACAACAACCCTGTTGCACTTCCTCTTCACACTCTCACAATCTCTCACACACAATCACACAGATTTTTTTACAATTGTACAATGCAATACACAACCGTATTACAATTCCTTCCTTTTATAAAGGGAATACCATGGGTTTCCCAAAACCATGGGCCCATAAAGCACCCATTATTGAACAAGTCATGACTATGAAATTACAACATTTTACAAGGCAATTTTCCTAAAATTTCGTTACNGACCCCCTGACGATTATAATGGGTAGGAAATCCCCCCCCAAACCCCCCGTCAAATGTTGTGATATAAACACGACTGAAATAACATCTCTGAATTAGGAAGATCAGGCTCCAAAACCAACAATGGAAATTGCTTCCAGATATGAATCATGTAAGTTTGGAATTCTGTGAGAACCGTCTTTATGGAAAACCTAAGAGAGTTAGATTTATAAGGTTGGAAAACAGAAGGAGAGTGAAAATTTATATCTTATGCATACGGATGTATGGGGACCAATGAAGGTACAATCTCTTGGTGCCTCTCGTTATTATGTTACTTTTATTGATGTTGCAACTAGAAAAACCTGGTGTTATTGCATTAGAAAAAAGTATGATGTGTTTGTTACTTTTAAGAAGTGGAAATATTTGGTTGAGAATTAGACATGGAAAAGATTGAAGTGTCTTAGATCTGATAATGGATGTGAATACTGGAGTAAGGAGTTAAATATAGTTACTGTGCATACCATGGGATTCATAGAGAGAAGATAATAGGAACATCATAAGAAAATGGTATGTAAGAAAGGATGAATATGATGATCATGGAGCGTGCAAGGTGTATGAGATTGCGTGCAGGGTTTACCTTACATTTTTGGGTTGATGCTTTTGATACTGTTGTTTGCTTAATAAACAAAGGGCCTTCAAGTAAACTACTCATGGATGGGTAAAAAGGTAAACTACTCGTTTATGAGAACTTTTGGTTGTGAAGCATTTGTCCATATTGATAAAGAAAATAGAACAAAGCTTGATTCTAAATCCAAGAAATGCACCTTTATTGGATGCAGGGTTGATGATTTTGGTTATCGCTTATGGGATTATGAAAATCACAAAATCATTAGGAGTAGAGATGTAGTATTCAATGGAAAGGTTATGTACAAAGATCAAATGAAAATAAAGAAAGAGGAAAAGGAAAACATAGAGTAGACAATGCTTGATGAAATCAAAGAAAATGAAGTTCCAAAGGTACCAAAAAATCAAGAACAATAGCTAGTAACTCAAACTCCTGCAAGTGTAAGAAGATATACCAGGTTAAGTAGACCGCCTGAACAATTCTCCCTTCACTATATTATTTATTGATCACCGATTCTGGTGAACCAGAATGTTATGAAGATGTAATGCGGGTAGAAACTAGAAAGAAGTGGGAGAAAGGCATGAATGAGGAGATGGAATCATTGGTAAGAAACCAGACTTGGGATTTGGTTGAGTTTCCTACAGGTAAAAGAGCATTGCAGAATAAATGGGTTTACAGGTTGAAGGAAGAATAAGGAGAAAAAAAAGCGAAGGATAGACTTGTGGTAAATGGGTTTGCACAAAAGAAATGTATAGATTTTGATGAAATATTTTTTCCTATTGTTAAAATGACTTCAATTAGGACTATTTTAAGTCTAGTGGCAATAGAAGATTTGCATCTTGAACAGTTAGATGTTACAACAAACTTTCTCCATGGGGATTTGGAGGAAGAGATTTATATGTAGCAGCCACAGGGGTATGAGGACAAAGGGAAGGAAAATTTGGTGTAGGTTGAAGAAGAGCTTGTATGGCCCAAAACAAGCTCGAAGACATTGGTATTTGAAATTTGATAAGTTTATGATAGAATAAGTTTATAGTAGATGCCATTGTGACCACTATGTTTATTTTAAGAGGATATATAAAGGAAGATATATTATATTGTTATTGCATGTGGATGACATGCTTGTTGCAGAGTCTAACATGTAGGATATAAATGTGCTCAAAAGGAAACTAGCTAAATTATTTTCGATGAAGGATTTGGGTGATGAAAAGTAAATCTTTTGTATGAGAATAATAGGAGACAGGTAAAATGACAAATTGACATTGTCTCATTGTGAGTATATAGAAAAGGTGTTGGAGAGGTTTAGAATGCAGAATAAAAAACCAGTAAGTACACCTTTGGCCATCCATTTCAAACTAAGTAAGTAGATGTGTCCCAAGACATAGGTGGAGATAAAATACATGTCCAAGGTTCCCTATTCATCAGTAGTTGGAATCTTGATGTATGGCATGGTGTGCACAAGACCAAATATTGCACATGCAGTGGGAGTTTTGAGCAGGTATATGCAAAATCCAGGTAAAGAGCATTGAAATAAAGTACAATGGATTCTCAGGTATTTGTGAGGTACCAATTCTCATGCATTAGGTTTTGGAGGTTCATATATTGTTCTATAGGGATATGTTGATGTAGATATGGCAGACGATAAAGCCAACAGGAGAAGCACCACAGGGTATGTTTTTACTGTAGGTGGAACAACAATAATTTGGATTTTGAACCTGCAAAAGGTTGTTGCACTTTCAAAAATAAAGCAGAGTATGTTGCTTCTACAGAGGCTAGTAAATAGACGATTTGGTTGCAGAGGTTCATAGAGGAATTGGGTAAGAAGTAGTAGAATAACAAGTTGTATATTGACAATCAGAGCGCCATTCATCTTGCAAAGAACTCATCCTTAAATTATATGACTAAACATATACATATTAAGTACCATTTCATAAAATATGTTCTGGAAGATGAATTGTTAAAGTTGGAAAAGATACATACTAGCCATAATCCTGTGGACATGTTGGCAAAGGTAGTAACCAGAGAGAAACTGAGTTCCTGCTCGGTTTCTGTTGGATTTCATGCATGAAGGTAAGTATTAGAAATTTTCTAGGTCCAAGGTTCTAAGCATAGTCCTTCAAGTGCAACAATGGTGGAGTTGTTGTGATTAGTCTCCAAGTGGGAGATTGTTGGTTGTGGAGCCTGATCTACCAGATTTAGAAATGTTATTGTTAATCCATGTTTGTACCCCAATTTTAATGTACACTCGACCCAGAAGGGGGGTGTGGGGGTTCAGGGGAGAAGCCCTTGAAAGAAATTTTCGGGATGTTTGTTGGCCAATAGTTTACGAGCCCATGGTATTAGTTGACCCGTGGTATTTTCCCATGGTAATTCCCCTATAAAAGGAAAGCATTGTAATACGACTGTTGATTGTATTGTATTGTATTGTAACATTGTGAAAAATGATCTCTGTGATTGTGTGAGAGAGTGAAGAGGAAGTGCAACAAGGTTGCTGTAGGTTGTATCCCTTCATTTTACTGGACAATATAATAATAAAGAATTGGAAATTTCTGTGTGGATGTAGCCCATCTTGGGTGAACCACGTTATATTGGTGTCTTTTTTTGTAATGTGTTTATGTGTTTGTATTTGCATCTTGTATAATTGTTATTGTTCTGCGATCTTGTTTTTCTAATAGTGTGTGGTTTCCATAAGAATTATGACTGACACAACAAAAGATCAGATCAACCCATGTTTACGTAAGGGTGTTTATGAAATTCCTTGTTCCTATGGAAAATTATATATTGGTGACACAAGTAGATCAATGAGGGTTAGGTTTAAAGGGCACACCACTGACTTAAAGTTGAATAGAATCCATAAATTTTCCCTTGTTGAGAATTCTTAGACAACCAACCACCGCGTGTCTTGAAAACACTAAAGTCGTTTCCAAAGTTTACCACTTCAGTAAGTGAAAGGTAATGGAAGCTTTGGAAATCAAGTTGAACCCGAACATTTTAAATAAGAATGATGGCATAATGCTTAGCAAAAGTTGGAGACTGTTGACTGTGGACATGATAAATCATTAAATATTCCTAACTAATGTCACGCCAAGCATGTTTTAAGGATTTTTGTTAACTATTTATATGCACTCTAATATATATCATTCAGTGAGATTCTCCCAAGTCTCTAAATATCCCAATGATGATCTCGGTTGGGATTGAAACACGTCAATTTTTCTCCTCTAATACAATTTCCTCTTTTTTAAAGATTTCTACTACGCATTTACAATGTTTAACTAGATGTTAGAGTGTCAACTAGTTGACCCATTTATATCAAACATTAGGGCTAAATAGTGACCTTTGGCATCGTGTTATAATGAGAAAGATGAGGGAGGTGTTGGGGGGTAGGAGATGGAGGTGGTTAGAAGGCTAGTGGGGCTAGTGGGGCTAGTGTTTATAGCTTGATATTTTGATTTGTACTATATCCGAATGTTTTATATGAACTTATTTTTTAGAATTTATATGTGGAATTTATGATCATTTTAAGCCTTTATTACTAGTATATTTTAGAATTTAGAATTTAAATAAAATTATGAATTTTTTGCACATAATAATAATAATGTGCAATTATCATTAAGATTAAATCAATCTACATTTTAATTGACAATTACTATATATAATCTCACACTTATTTATTATAAATTAACATCTTATATGAAATTAAAATCACACTTAAATGTATTAAAAAACCACATAAAATGAATAGCAGTTGAATATACCAATGTTAATTAATTTGGAATGCATTTCACTTATATACAAACCATGATATTGAAATTTCATACCATGGATTCATATTAACATCTTATATATAATTAAAAACCACATAAAATGAATAGAACTTGAACATACCGATATTAATTAATTTGGAATGCATTTCACTTGTGAACACACCATGATATTGGAATTTCATACTAGTGGATTCATATTAGTAATTTGAGACATTAGTGATTTGTTAGTGTGTTATATTTTATTATAAATCAACCCATTAAAGTATAATTGGATATGTTGGTTGCGTTGATAGATGCTCTAAAAAAGAAATGTAATATGTTTCGTTTTAATCAACAAGTTTCACTGTAGAAAACGCTTTGAAAAGGTGTCAGCCCCTTAAATGTAATTAATAATTTAAAACTCTTTTATTGTTAAAATTTAAACTTTTTTTTCAGATGGAAATATCCACGGGAAATCCAGCAATACTTCCCCACATTAGTGGATGGTAGAGGTGGTAAACAGCCGGCCATCCTTGCAGAAGGCCTAACCCCAAATTTAAAAATTAGAAATACATTGAAACTCTTTTATTGTTAAAATTTAAACTTTTTTTTCAGATGGAAATATCCACGGGAAACCCAGCAATACTTCCCCACATTAGTGGATGGTAGAGGTGGTAAACCGCCGGCCATCCTTGCAGAAGGCCTAACCCCAAAGGACTCAAGGCTCAAACCCGTGACCTCTCCCCGAACCGAGAGAGTGTGCGCACGTCTTACCAATTGAGCTAACCCTTGGGGCTTGTTAAAATTTAAACTTCCAATCAAAGGTGTCGGCCCCTTTAATATAATTAATACTTTAAAAATAGAAATACATTGAAACTTTTTTATAGTTGAAATTTAAATTTAAACTTTCTTGGAGACTAACTTTACTTATTCATATGTCGATATTTTTTTGGGATAGATTCAATGCAATTACAATCTATAGATTCACGGCANTTATATTTAATATTTAAACAATTTATTATATATATTATTAAACATTATATATATATATATATATATATATATATTATGGTACATTATATTTAATATTTAAGTAAGATTGGTGCTATAATGCATAAAGATATAATAACAAAGGTTATTTGACAAGAATTCCAATATACATTGGAAGGATCTTTCACTTGCAAAAAGGTTTTGGATTGATGGTGTATTATCATTGTTTAATAATTTTATTTTGTTTTATGATATAAGTTATGAAAGGTATATTTTATTTATTTATTAATAAAATATATATTTTTAACTAATTATAGCGTGGTTTTTATTGTATATTGTTTATATTTTTAGGGAATATGTATTTTAAGAAACTAATGAAATGGAATGTTAAATCTATGGTTATTATTCCATTGCTTGATTTAAGTTAGTACGTAGAATATTATTAATAGATTTTTCAAGTAATTTATCTATTCATAATTTAATTAGTTAAAAAATCATGTCACTTAGTGTTTTTTAGATTATAATACACATTATGACATTGTAAAGATGAGGAGTTCTATCAAGGAGATCAATAAATAATTTTCCATGGTATAATTTTGTTAAGTGGAAAGCTCCTCTGGCATGTAAGCACATAAATTTAATCTATTTTAAGTCTTGTCCCACACAACCTTTTATGTGTGACTAATTATTATCACTTGTTATACTAATTATACTAGCTTATGTAATCATAACCAATGCTTTATATGTAATATACCATACATCTTACATCAAATTAGAATCCACATAATATCAGTAATAAATCCACACCCAACTATCCATGTCACATTATCCCTAAATTATCTATCCATGAAATATATTTCAATTGGTAAAAATGGCATGCGAACCATCTTACATCATGATCAAAGTTAACCAAATTCATATCAAGAATGATGATAATGTTAAACAAAATATAAATGCACTAAATAACAAATTGGTTTCATTGTTTTATGTGCACAAGGCTAAGCTTGTAACCACCTCTTGATTACTCTTTAATTATAATTTGTGGATTCAATACAATGAATAAATAATTATATTAAATTGAAACTTTACAATAGAAAGAGATGTAAATTAAATTTTGTGTATAGATTAATTTTTAAAATTGATAAAAACAATCTTATTCACATTAAACACAAACATAATATTTTTTTAACTCAATTATTTATAAACAAATTTGACAAAATGTTTCAAAATATTTAGTTAGCCTAAAACTTATCCTAAAATCAACTTTCTTCATATGATATAAGTCTTTGTATTTATTTACATATACATCTCTAATCATGTAATCACTATCTTAGTTGTGAATGCAAACATAAAGATATACAATCTTCAATGTTTTTAGATTGCAATTCTTATATTAAGTGTATATATCAAATATTCGTCTTTCGTTTATATATGCAGAGATTTTTATTTATATATGTTTTTAATTTATTTTTCTATTATTTAACAATATCATTATTATTCGTGATATTTGTTATATTTTTTAATCCTAGATACGATGGTGCGCACGCACTCACACACATAGGTAATTATATTGGGGCACCGTTGGGCACTTCTCCTCATTTTGAGGATGGTACCCAAGGTAAACCCCAATTTCTTTAGGGCACAAGGTCAATCAACAATAGGGATTGAATCCATTACAATATATCCTCATTATTGTCACTTGGGAGGAATATAAGCTATGTGGGGAGGATAACGCTCTATCCCACAACCATTAAAACTATTAAACCCAAATGAATACAATTGTATATCTATCTATATAGTCCCGAAGCAAACCCATAGGTATTTACCCTAATTTCGAAGATGGTACCCCAGGGTCAACCCTATATTTTTAGGGAAAAAGGCCATGTGAACAATATGACTCAAATCCATTACAACAATACCCTCATTATGAGCTTAACATGTCGCTTTGAGAATAAAACCTGGGAAAGAGGGATAACACTCCATACCACAAACACTCTAGGCTATACCCAATTGACTAATTATAAATGATTGATTATAGACAAGTATGTTTTTCAAAACATACATAACTGTAATATTCATGTTTTGGATATCTAAACCAAGAAGTGTTTCCATGTAATATACACAATTATTCATAATTTTTAAAGATGTGTCCTTTAGAAATGAATGGAGTGAAACCATTTGCAGAATTAAACATCATTCCCTTGGTGTCATATGATGTATTGATTGGCGTGGATTGGTTGGAGGCACACCATTCCATACTAGATTGTCATAATAAAACGTATACTTGTTTGGATGAAGAAGGAAACCGAGTGACAGTCAAAGGTATACCTCGACCCATATCCCTGAGGCAGGTCTCAGCTCTACAATTGAAGACATGTCTCAGAAAGGGGTGCCATCTATACATAATCCATGTGGAAGAGTCAAAGGAAGAACGAGAGATGGAACTACAGGATTATCCAATACTACAAGAGTTTGCATATATATTTCAAGAACCACCAGGAATGTCTCCTAAGAGGGACATTGATTTTTCTATCGACTTAGGTCCAGGAATAATACCTTCATTTAAAGCACCTTATAGAATGAGTACTCCAGAGTTAAAGGAATTACAAATGCAGTTAGAGGAGATACTAAAGAAAGGTTACATAAGAACCAATGTTTCACCTTGTAGAGCCCCTATTTTATTTGTGAAGAAAAAGGATGGAACTCTAAGACTTTGCATAGATTATAGACAATTGAACAAAGCAACGGTTAAAAACAAGTACCCCTTACCAAGAATTGATTAATTGTTTGATCAACTAAGAGGATCCAAGGTGTTTTCAAAAATAGATTTGAGGTCAAGATACCACCAAATTAGAATTAAAAATGGGGATATCAGTAAGACAACATTGATAACAAGGTATGGACACTATGGGTTCATAGTAGTACCTTTTGGTTTAACAAATGCACCTACAATATTCATGTGCTTAATGAATGGAGTTTTCAGAAAGTAGTTAGATACATTTGTGATCGTATTCTTGGATAACATCCTTATTTATTCCAAGATAGAAGAAGAGCACGAAGAACATCTAAGACTAGTAATGCAAGTTCTTATAGAACATCAGTTGTATGCCAAATTAAGCAAGTGTTCTTTCTATCAAGGAAGACTCCACTACCTAGGGCATATCATGTCTTAAGAAGGTGTTTTAGTGGATACTGAAAAGAAAGAGCCAATATCTAATGGCCAACACCTAGGAATGTATCATAGGTAATATCTTCCATGGGATTAGTTGGGTACTACCGAAGTTTCATAGAAATATTCTCAAGGTTAGCTCATCCTATCACATCTTTGCAGAAGAAGGGTGTAAATTTCAACTAGAATCCTAAGTGTGAAGATATTTTTCAAAGGCTTAATGAAAGTATTAGTGGTGCACCTGTTCTAAATATTACAGATCCTAAAGGAAAATTTGTTGTGTGCAAAAATGCATGTAAGCAAGGAATTTGTGGAGTATTGATGCAGGATGGACATGTGGTCAGTTTTGAATCTAGAAAGTTAAAGGAACATGAGCAGAACTATGCTACCTATGACTTGGGGCTTGCAACTATCATACATGCTTTGAAGATGCATAGATATTATCTAATGGGTAAAAAGTTTGAGTTGAGAACTGACCATGATGGGTTAGAATACGTGTTTGAGCAGTCTAATTTGAATGCAAGATAGAGGAGATGGATCGAGTTATTATGTGAATATGACTTTGACATCAAGCATATCAAAGGTTAGAAAAATAAAGTAGTTGATGCACTTAGTAGGAAGATACATGTGATGCATGTAGAATTATCCTTGCTAGCACATAATATTTAAAGGATAATATCATTGAAGCCAGTGTTATAGATGAACTTTATCAACACGTAAAAGAAGGATTACAACAACATAAAATTCCATAGAAATATGATAAGTAAAGTTAGAAAAAAATGGGATCCTCATGCACAAAGATAGAGTTTATGTACCCAATGCTGGATATATAAGGAAGAGGGTTTCGAAAGGAAATGCATGATGTTACTTATGTCGTATATTTGGGTTATTAGAAAACAATAGCAACTTTAAGGAAACAATACTATTGGACAGGGATGAAGAATGTTGTTGCAGAATATATAGCTAGGTGCATGGAGTTCCAAAAAGTTAAAGTTGATCATCGACATCATGCGGGATTGTTGCATCCCTTGCCAATACCAGAATGGAAATGGGATGTAGTGATGATGTATTCCATCACCAAGTTACCTAATATGATATTGAAAAATGATGTTATCATGGTTGTGGTAGATAAGCTGACTAAGGAAACACACTTCATTCTAGTAAACACAACTCACAAAGCAACTAACATTGCAGATATTTACATGAAATAAGGATCCAGATTGCATGGTATTATGAAGTAAATAGTATCAGACAAAGATTCTAAATTTACTTCTAACTTTTGTAAAGGATATTCAAGGGGTTTGGTACAAGTCTAAACATGAGTACAACATACCACCCTCATACATATGAACAAACATAAAGAGTTAGCCAAGTGATTGAATATATGTTAAGGATGTATGTGATCGATTAACCATCTAAGTGGGAAGACTATTTATACTTGGTGGAATTTCTTATTACAATGGATATCATTCATATTTGAATATGAGTCCTTTCGAGGCCATGTATGGAAGGATGTGCAATACTCCCATCATTTGGGATAACCCAACATAAAGAGTCACTGTTATACCATAATTATCAAAGGATACAGAGGATCATATGGTTTCGATAAAGAAGAATATAAAGGTATCTCAAGACATGCAGAACATGGGGACTTCACTTAGTGAACCTCTCAGATAGCACGTGAAATCGTGGGATATTAAAGAATAACT